>JABTTQ020000028.1:0-355164 GCA_016081115.2 Rehmannia glutinosa
AGTTACGTATTATTAGGATAATTAATTAATTAATTATAAAAATTACCCTTGAAATTTCACCTAATTACAGAAAAACCTAATTCTCTTTTCAAAATTACAAATACTCCCCTTGATGTTTGCATTATCTTAATAAATATCCCCTATTGAGGGTGTAATTTGTAAAATAGATACAAATATTAAGTTGGGTTTTTGTAATTATACTAAACTCAAGGGCATTTTTTATTAAATAACCCAAAGAAAAATTTATAACATTAGGATATAGAAAGCCACGTGTTGGACAAATCCATCCTCCCCGCAACTATAAAAAATACGTATGGACTTTCCCGGTTCGACAGCAAGCTGTGAACACGACCTTGGTGCTTCGATAATCTCTTTGTTTCTACTGAACCGTTATCCAGCAACTGGCTGAGCCTGACCTGGAAAACATGTTCCACATATTAAGGACAGATCTCTATTTACTCTAATATGGATTTATCTATTGGCCAATTACCTGGCAATCAGCAGATGAAGTTCACGATTTTGCGGGCATCCGTGAATGGCATTATTCGGGCCTGAAATATGTTGTCCAAGTGGCCAGATGGATAAGAAAGTTTTAGTTTCTGTGTTGCCCAGTCCACAGCATTATCTGTCTATCATCTGAACTTGACACGAGAAAGCTCACCAGTCCCAGTTGAACTCGACTGTATTTACGCAACCCTGATGGCCAGTTAATTTCCCATACAAATCAATCTTCTTGATCAGGGTCTGCATCAAGCAAGAAAAGGCTTGTTCACATGATTCATTATCTAAAGGGATAAATACAAAACTATCTCTGATGTTTCGGGTAATTAAAACCCAGAAAAGTTTCAAAATTACAAAAAAAAAAAAAAAAAAAGGCTGTGAGGTTTAATTCCATCTTACATATTTACATTCATTAAAAAAAAAAAAAACATTTCAAAAACCCCCTTATATTTATAGAAATATTCCAGTTACCCTTTAAAATTAAGTATGAATCAAACCTCGGGATTTTGTAATTTTGAAAATTCTCTGGCTTTTTTCGTAAATACCCCAAATCTCAGGGGTAGTTTTTTGTAATTCTCCATTATCTACATGATGAAAGACACTGTGCATTCAAAACTTGAAATTCCCAATAATTGGCAGACAAAATTCAAGAGGATATTGAGATCAACAAAGTTGTTACACAATATGAACATACTGCATCCCGTGATACACATAGCCATTGTTAGATGAAAATCGAAGTAAAAAATAATGACTATACAGCCTATACAATAATACAACAGATAATGAATTAAAAGCTGTTGAGAATTTGGTACAATAAAGCCTATACAACAAATAATAAATTCTTGGAAAATATGGATAACTGTTACTGGAAATTGCATTCTACAGCCGAAACCTTAAATGATTAACGGATAATTACAAAGGACTGCAATATGATAGATGATGGTGTACGGCACACAGTGCTCGAGTATTCATAAGAAGCAACTACAAAAATCGAGTGGAAACACCTGAAGGGGTATAAATAGAATCAACATTTCCATCATCTTCATACTCAGATAGATGGGAAAATATAGACAACGCAAACCTTGGAAGGCTTGTTCAACAATTGTAAAAATGGAAAACAAGCAACAGGCTTTTAATGGTACATCAAATAATGCAACACGCCAACACACAACGTTTCATGATAAAAAGAGATCAACATGTTATTACTGAACTGCCTTCTAAAAGCATAACAAAGTGCTACCGATAAACTAGAATCTATTTAGCACATTTTTAGTGAAATTGATCTTTTAACCATAAGAGATTTGGAAAGCATAGCCAATCCAAATAGTCAAATACCATAAAAACCAAGTATAGAATGTAAGAAAAAATCAATTCACATTTCACAGTTAAGCCCATCCCGCCCAAAACACGAAGTAGTTTATAAGTCCTTCAAACCATCTCTATCGGCATGCTCCAGATGCAAGACAAGAATATATTAAACAAATGGAGTTGCCAGAAATTTGGAACAGCCATCTGAAAATTATGTCGTCCGTAAATCTGCAGATGACATATTGAAGAGGATATTGAAAAAGGAAACGTTTGGATAGAAGAAAAAGAGGGAGAAGAAAATAGAAAAAGCCTCGTCTCCATCATCCCTCCGAACGATGCAGCTTTTGGGCAACATTTGAAGAAGGAGAAAATCGAAAATACCCAAATTATCTTCTAAAAATTGAATATTACTACAGATAAATTCTGAAGACTAAAACATAAAATTCGCCCAACTACTTGGATGACTCTAGGCTTCTGCATCCACATTTTGGTCGAATTATAACAATTATATATCCATACTCATACAAGAGTGCTTTCGTTGTATTTCTTGTTGTATTGCGTGTGTGTGTGTTTATTTTATTTATTTTTAAAGGGGCGCGGGTGATTAAATCCACATTAAAGTTTAGAAGGTTAAACCATCTCTGAGAGGGGGAAAAGATAAAGTAGGATCCTCTCATCCTCCCCTTATCTTCTTTTCCATAATTAGCTCAGCCTCAAGACCACCAGAGCCAATAGAATCATCACTAACAACTTAGAAATAAGTAATAACATATTCACCAATATTTGCATCCAAACCAACATTGTACCCTCCATTAACATTCTGATAAAAACATAAAAGTCATCTAAAATCCCATTAACATACAATCCCCAAGCAGTAAAAAAAAAATTCACACCCGAAACATAAAATCTAATAGGAGTACACGCAATAAAAAGGAAGAAATCAATAAACACACAACCATCATCCAATCCAAAAAGACTACATAATCAGCCAAATTTTACTCCAAAAAACTAATTACAACTCATACATATATACACAGAGATACACATAACACAAATAGGAGAAGGGAAACCTCGGAAGAAGATACGCGGCGAGAGAAAATCCTGGGAGAGCAAAAACCCATCTCTCTCTTGAAGAATTCGAGCAGCCCATTTTCAGAATTCTTGAAAACACCCTCCATATTACCTGAATTTCAGCTTGCAAGAGCAGAAAGAAGGAAAGGGGGCAAAAAAAAGTGGGTTTTTACAGTAAAGAGGAGAATTCCAACAGTGAAAAGGAAGAAGCGAGAATTATTGACGGAGAGCGTGGCATCTGTTGAGGGAACAGGAGTGAAAAGTGAAAACCACCATGCAATTTTGAACTGTAAAGCTCAGGGTATAAATCTAGACATTAACAGTTAGAAACAGTGGCGCACAGGATCAAGGATTTTCAGTGGGACTAAACAGGATGGAGGGGACAGGTCTAGCGACGTCGTATGTAGGTCATCTGATGATGTTTCATAGTCGACCCTGCTACATAGGGATCGAAGTTTCGGGCAAAAAATGTTTTTGGACTTGAGAGATTTAGTCCTTATTTTTAGAAATTTTTTGAAATTGGCCCATTAAGTCCAAAATCCAGGACATTTAGAAAATGGGATTTTCTTATCAGTGTCTTGTTTAAATCGTATGTGAATTTTTTTCTTTTCTTTTTTTCGCTTCAAAATATGAATTGTTTTTGTTGATGTGGCGTATTACATGCGATTTGGAGGAAAAAAATATTATTTTCAATGTAAATTAGGTAAAAATATAATATTCATTATGAATAAAATGAAAATAATTCTGAGTAATATATTTAAAAATTATTAGTTGAAAAACACAAAATAATTTTTAAAAAAAAGTCTATGAAAAATAAGAATAATGTTAATAAAATTTAAATATTTTAATTGGATAAATATATTCAAAATTATAAAATAAGAAAACTTATTTATATCATAAGTTTAAATTACTTTTTAATATTTGTATTTTTAAAATATTAGACTAAAAATATAGAAAACTATATTTAATTCAACTATAAATAAAAAATTAGTGGTAAAAAAACTATTTAATTATTACTCTTTAAACATAAAAAATGAAATTGTTTTATTTTATAATTTGAATATATTTATCCAATTAAAATATCTTAAATTTATTAACATTATTCTTATTTTTCAAGAATTGTTTTTAAAAAGTCAGTATAAAAACTTTTTAATTAAAAAAAAACAGTATAAAAATTGTACAAAAAACTATTTAAGTACAAAAACTGCATAAAAATATTTAAATTTTAAAAAATTGTATAAAAAATAATTTAATTATTACTCTTTAATTATAAATATAAAATATTATTTATCTAAATAAATAATTTATAATTTAAACATGTGATATAAATAATTTTATTTTTTAATTCGCATACATTTCTCCAATTAAAATATCTTAAATTTTATTAACATTATTTTTGTTTTTCATGGATTTTTAAAAATTATTTTTTTTTTTTCAAATTAACAAATAATTTAAATATTTTATGTAAATTATTTTCATTTTATTCATAATAAATCTTATAAAAACATTTTGATCTAATTTACATTGAAAATAATATATTTACTCCAAAATGTACATAATATGCCCTATCAACAAAAACAATTCATACTTTAAGGCCAAAAGGAAAAGCAAAAAGAAAAAAAATTCCACATAGATTGTTACATTCCGCGATAAGAAGGTCAAGACTAAATGTCCGAATTTTTGCCACTTAGTGGACCAATTTCAAAAATTTCTAAAAGTGTGGACTAAATTTTCAGCCGTCCACTTTTGTGGACTAAAAACATTTTTTTCAAGTTTCAGCGTTGTAGTCCGAGAAAGGCCCTAATGATAGTTCTATTAGTGATAAATCCTCTATAGTAAAAATTTTCGCCTTACCCCGATTAATTTACCAGGTATTAGGTTCCTCTTATTCTCATTTACGTTTTTTTTCCACCAGCCCTGCCTAACCCCACATGGGTTACACTAACCCTACTAGGGCTCCGCCTAACGCTAGATCTCAATCTTCCTCCAAACCAGCGCTTAACGCTTACGATATTGATAAATCTCTTGAAAATGTTGGATTAGATTGGATTGTATTGTTCAAGTATTATATAAATTGATGTAATACTATGTTTGTAATATAGGATTATATAAATTAATGTAATATTATGTTTGTAATTTAGATTGCGATTTATGTTTTTTGGACCAAAATATATATCTTTGTTTGCTATTATCGATTAGGAGTGTTTGCAATCATTAAAAAAGTGTTTTTTCACATTTTGGCTGAAAATAATCACTTTTTAATGTTTGTAAATATCAACTTCGCTTACAATTTACTTCATTTAATCGAGGATCAAAAGCAAAGGAGATGGGTGATTTTGGGAGTGATTGTTTGGTTTTTCATTTTGTTAACATCTACTTTTGGAGAGAATAATGTGATTCTTTTGTTTTCTTTTGCAAAAATGAAAATGATTTTGAGAGTTTGATTAGATATAAGATGCAAATGTGGTGATGATAGTTGATGTAATAGTTTTTTTAGTGTAATAGTGATTAGATATGATTGGTGATTTAAAAATTAAGAGGGGAGTGAATAGTATATTTGTAATATGATTGTGTAATAATGATTGTTGATATGATTTTTTTTTTTGTGCAAATTATAAATGGATGTGATTGATGATTAGAAAAATGAGAATGAGTGACTAGTAAATTATTTGAATAATTTCACCGACAATCGCACATTAGTGAAAAATTGCTCGAAAATGAAAGGGATGGAATTTTTTTCTGATTAGATTTTTTTATCTACTTACGATTTGATTTTTACAAATATATAAGACTTTTACAATCTTTACCAAACGTCGCTAATTTTGATTTTCAACTTTATTATTCTATTTGCGAAATACTACCAACTTTTGATTCTCTACAACTTTTATTTCAACAATGAGAGTATTTGCAAAACTTAAACTTTTAAAAGAATCGATTTATTGTAATAGAAGTAAAATTAGTTGAGAATTAAAAATTTATAGTGTTTGAAAATAGAATTAGAAAGTTGAGCCCAATTGGGGCTGCTTGGCCAAAATAGTAAATTCTAGCACATGTAAATCAACTAAATAAATCATAGACCCAAAAACCATTTCTACAAGTCTTCTTCTCTTTGGCTGAATCAACTATTTCTATAAGTCAGTCAGTCTAAGAATATTCAATATTACACCAAAAAGATAAAAAAAAAAAATGTAAAAGAGCAATGGTGGTTGTGTGTTAAAATTAAATGTGGTTCCCTAAAAGAATGAAAATATTAGATATGTTAGGCTTAAAGCTGATCCCTCTACAACAACATAATCCATATCCCTCTTTTTGCACAGTGAGGAATGGATAGAAGAAAACTACTTACAAGCCCTCCAGATAGACTTACCATTGCATCTCAACAATCTTGGCTCAAGATTTACAGTTGCAACTCCCATGAACCCCGTATCATGTTAACGAGGACACGTAAAACAAACACGATTCGACTCTATGCTCCACTCCACTGCACAAAAATATTTCATCTTCCCTACTTACAAAAATTTCAAAACCAGAGGATGCAAATACGCACTAATCTTCGTCGTCATTTAGTGCAGCAAAAGAAAAGGGCCTAAACTTGTAGCCGTCGCCACTGTAGAACTTATTTTGAAATTCTACCCAATGGAGACGCAGAGCATGGAGGAAAGCGCTGAGAGTCTCCATCATGAGTAGTATAAATGCTGTGGCAAAAGCAAAAACTGCCAGACCCACCAATCGTATGATAAGATTATCGTACCTGCATGGGGGAAAGTTTAAATATTTGGCTATACAGAAGGCAAACTAGTTATTAAGCATAGTACAGAATTTGCAGCTTATTAGTGTGTTCTCTGAAGCTATCTCGCATTCTTTCTTGGTGATGACCATCACAATAAGTATTTATATCGATTATTCACATGTTTACGTCTTTCATTTCATACCAAGCACCATATGCGTTTATATGCTAGGAATAAACGGGAGTTTAATCACGAGATTAAATAACACATTAGGCACCCTACAGGAACATGCTAACAACATATTTAAGCAAAATGACTGCATCTTTCACTTGCATGATACATTTAAAAAAAAATGATTGCATTTTAGTCTGGGTTATTACCATTTCGTATAAATCACTGAAACAACACACACCGAGGTTCCAACATTTTGCTTAGGATTAAATTACAAAAATACCCTGAGATTTACCCTAATTACAAAAGAATCCTGTTATCTTTAAATTATAATTACCCCTTAAGGTATGACAAACACCGTTTGAGGTTGGCATTTGCTTAGAAATTCCCCCTTTATAGGTGCAATCTCAAAAATAGGAACAAATATCTGGGGGGTATTTTTAATTTTGAAAGATAATTGAGTTTTTTGTAATTAGACTAAATCTAAAGGGTATTTTTTTGTAATGAACCCTTTTGCTTATCCATACCTACAAATTCTTCATTCTGGAAAATAGAGAAAAAGACTTAAAATCATCACAAACACATGGACAAGATTCCCAGTTAATTTTCTTTTACTTGTTCGTTTCAATTTGTTAGCAGGAAGCTTGTTTAACCAGGTAGGACATAAACCTGAGGCAGTTTTGATAAACAAAAATATTCAACAGAGCAGCTAAACTTGAATGCAATAGGGCTTTGAGAAAAACAAAACAAGTTTGCAAGCAGGTGTCATGCGGTATACGGCGGTCAAAAGGACACTGAATCTAACACAAGTTAAACCCCAAAAAGCACAAACTGTATAAGGGCACTTGTTGCTGCCAAAACTTACCCCCAAGCAAGAAGGAGAACTTTTCAGAGAAAACAGTTGATAATTCAGTGGGCCAAACTGTAAAAGACAGGGATAAAAATTACAAAATGAATAAGCCAAAATTAAGATTATCACGAAAACCATGTTGAAACTGCTCCTACCTCAAAGCCCATAGCCGGAGATATGATGCAGTATTTGAAACTGCACAAGTACGAACTCAATGGAGTGTATCATTTGATGCACAAAGACCTCACTAAAATTGAATTCCTCATGGTGAGGTTGTCTTACAGGGTCAGGTTCCTCATCATCATAATTGTCAGAGGTTCCCAGAATCCCATACATCCGGCCTTCAAACCTCTTAGATATGCACAAGAAAATGGCAAAGTAAATAACTGTTTCAATGGTTGCAGGTTCAGTACTTTCACTTAAGTCAAGTTAATGGTTATCCGGGAACTCACAAAATATGAATTATAAAGTTACGTCTTAAAACAAAGCATTATACAGCACATTTCAAGAAGACACAGTTATGTCAAATGGCATTTCGAATTGACACCATTCTCTTTTCCAATTTTCTTGCTAATGCTTCCAAAGATCCAATAGGACAAGCAGGATTAACCCAACCTAGCTCAAACCCAAATATAGATTACCACGGAATTGGATGTTAAGCACATAAATATTCCTTACCTTGCTTCGCAAGTCTGAAATAAGCACTTTCAATTACTTTCTGAAAGAAAAGTAAAAGGGACTCTAGTTTGGGACAAAGCCAAAAACCCCTATGGCAGAAACATTCTTAATTAATATTTACAAACGGTTTCTCGATTTGCTTCAGCTACAAAAACTTGTGAGGCAAACTAGTCTAACTAATCACCTTAAATTACTTTCTGAGACAGAAGAACCAAAGAAACAAAAAGGGAAACATTCATGAGGCACACATTCCTTCCCTGTTTCTCAACTTGCTTCAGCTACGCACTCATTCATGAGGCAACGATAAGCACTAAAAATTATTTCCGAGTAAATGTTAACAGAGGTATACCTACTTTCAAACTTGCTTAAGATACTAACAATCATGAGGCAAACAAGTCAACTAAGCTTTAACTTACTCTCAGTGATAAAAGAAGTAGAAGGCATTCCAGTGTGGAGGCAAAAACAAACAGATGCATCACATAAATCCAGGAAGGGAAAATAAAATTCTTAGGGCAGGAAAATATCTAAAGGGAAGGAAGTGAAGTTATTCTAGAAGAAGAGTAAACAAAATAAGGTCACAACTTCCAATATTAAGGAAAGGTCTTTTTCTACCATCTTCCAGGAAAGATAAGATCAGAAGAAAGATATGTAACATAAACAGAGATGTAAAGGATATTGAGAGTACCTCTGTATGAAGTCTCTTTAAAATAAAAGGTTTGGGGAAGAGCATCCATGGGACAGCAATAAGAGCTAAAAGCAGCAATATAACCTGCCAGAGTAAACAAATTAATACTTTTATGTATGTTTGCATGTATTTACTGTACATGCACATATAATGGGATCAAGATTTAATAATGACCATGCCTGAAGTACGCCCTGACCCTGAACAGCTGATTTTCACCCAAATCTTCAAAAGGACTTAAGAACATATAAATCATCACATGATAGAGATCAGCTTGAGAGCCAGTACACCATTTCATAATGATGAGAATGGAAAGATATCCGAAGAGGCTGTTAAGGAAAATTATCTGTGGCACAAACTGATACCTAGAAAGAAAGTAACAACTAAGTTCCAACAAGGGAGGCTAAATGACTTGAGAAAGCTGAGAAAGGTAGAGAGAGAACATACTTAATATCAAGTGAATTGTCGAAGTAGCGTGCATTGAAATAACTTAGTATAATTCCAAGATTCATCTGTGCGACACCGAACAAAATAGACATTTTCATTTTGAGAGAATTCAAGAATGGCAGCTCAGAACGACTACCACGCCAACTTGGATCCACACCAAATGGATATGTATCTCGATATTTGATTAAACCAACTGAACGAGAATCACTGTTAAGGTGAGAAAGAGAGCAACAGTATGAGTTATTTAATACACCAAAGAGGCAACAAACAAAAGTTTTAACTCCACTCAGATACCCAGTTATTGTCAGTCACTTCAATAGCCAAGAGGAGGTAATAATTTTTACCTGCATGTGGCATCTCGGCATTGGTAGGCAGAGCTACCAAATATGTGAAAAGGAACGGAAAAGAATTCATTGTATATCAAACCACAATAAACTGAAAAGAGAGACATCAAAAGGAGGACATATCGGCCACCAAAAAGCATCTCCATGAAGCTGCCAAGTTTCTGATGGGAATAAACATTTAAATTATACAAAATAAGAAAAAGCAAAAAATAAATAAAGTTCAAGCCAAAAAAAACGGAACGGAGGTATGCAGCTCATGCAAATAAACTTAACATAAGAAATAGAACTTTAGTATCACTCATCATAAAGTCTTGAGAGAAAAAAAATGTGGTGGTTAGTTTCCCAATTATCTCACCTACTTTTGTACCAGGACAGTGGACAGAAGGGTTGTATTCTTTAAACAACTCTTACAATAACCAATATCGGCTTTTTTGAATATTTCTAAGATTCCACCAGAATAATCCACAGGTAGAGGTAACTTGGGTGCTTTCTTCCATCTACTATTTATGATAAGTTAATTTGGCCTTCTTTTTATTTTTCCTTGTTCACTTTGCTTCTTCTACAACTTACATTTGAGCCAGCTAAGCATATCAATCAAAGACCATTTTACGAAATACAACAGACCTGTGAAAATTTTCTGCCCCATTTGCAAGGATTATTCACAGTCCAGAGAGCTCAGATCACAATCTATTTTGATTGCGTCCAGGCAGTCCCACACATTTCACCTTTTTGCTTTTGTTTGGAATTTCACTAAGCCTCACACCACCTTTTGGGCAACTGTCCAAAAACTTTAGCACTTAATATGCAACCGAAAGTCAATGTTTGTTTCAGGCACAACGATTGAAATTCTATCTTCCTAGCTCTTTTACAGACACCAACATTTTTGGGATATCTGTTTCAGATATTATCTAAGCGTTTGGCAGTCAGCTAAAATGGATTTCAGGCCTGAAACAACTGGAGCCGGAGCTCATATTTTACATATTTATCGTTCCTGAAAATGATCCAGCAAGTGCATTCTTAAATTACCTTCACAACAGAAGTCCTTCACACAAACTGTCAAGAGCAAAAGCTATAATGAATTCACACAAGCTTAGTAAAATGATCAAATATGTGTTACAGCCAATCACTGCCTCTTTGTGCATCTTAAAGCGAATGCTGAACTAACTATATGACATGCTAAAGAACAGGAACCAACAAGGAAAAGTTTTGTTGTTATCATGTACACACCACAGCTACTTCAGAATCCAACAATATAGCAACAGTTTCGGTTTAAGAATAGGTCAATTATCAACAAACACCTGAACTAAAATTTCAAGTCATCAAACACAAACACATACATAGATTGTTAAAACTTAAAAAAAATCATAAAATGAGATGGCATACCTGTGAACCAAGCTTCTTCTCACGGGCAATAAGGAATAATGCCCCCAATAGTAGGCATATACCATGACCCCAATCTCCAAACATCACAGCAAAAAAGAAATGGAAATGTAACAATAGTATAAACTGCAGGATTTGTCTCCTGGTATTTAGCGACACTGCCAAAATAAAGTTTTGTATCAGTGCCTTATAATTGTGCGGCTAAGCATTTGCAAGCACAGCCAGTCTGAGCCAGATAGCCAAAGCAAACATCAGTATTTGTATGTTCAGTTCTTCAATAAAATGTAAAACAAAGGGAAGGGTCTCAACCTAAGATCGATAGTGTATCATCATCATCATCAATCTGCACCTTATCCCACTATGTGGGGTGGTGGTGTGAAGTTTATAATGTCAATTAATTGTCTAAAATTAGTTAACACTACAAATTCACACAAAAAGCAAAGTGACATTTTACGCCGGATGCCCTTTCCGACGCAACCTTCATACGAAGGAGAAATGAGATGAAATTCCAAAACCATCAGCATCATAGGTTTTTCCACTTGCATGGAAAATACGATGAGACGGCGATGAGTTGAGATAGTGTATATCAAGTAAAAATAGTTTCATTGATTGCTCCTAAAGACACCTGTAACCTTGCTCATAGTTTGCATAGCTGGTGGAGGAGCAAGTTTTTAAGTGCTGTCCATTGTCTAAAAGTTGGGAACACCTCCAAAGCATGTACAAAATATATATATATGTTCAATTAATTGCTTGAATACATAGTTCTCAACAGTGTTGTTTTTTTTATTGAAGATAGAAATACCAATAAAGTACATCTCGTGGTGGCAAATCCCAGACAAGCATCCCATCAAACAATGACATCAGTCAAACCAAATACATCTCCAATCTTCAATTTGCCCAACCGTGAAAGCATCAGAGATCATCTTCAGTGAACATTCAGGAATGCACTAAGCAATGGACAATGTAGTTCCACTATTCCAACTGCGAACATGATCTAATATCTACATGCATAAAATCCTAAAAAAGTTCAAATTATTACAGTTTAAGGAGTTTTTCAATTCAATGTCCCAGATGATGCAATAATGCTTACTGCTTCAATACCTTCCAAAAGGATTCAGCATTCAATTCTCAAAAAATTCTAAAAAATTAATGTACATTCTCACATGCATACAAAAGGAGAGAGGTAATTTCATACAACACACTTAAAAGAATGCAGGAACAGCTGATTAAAAAATGAGACAATTCCCTGCACCAAGCATATTGCCTTTTGTGACAATGATAAAGGCATAAAGCTGAATAAAAGCTCATGATTTGCAAATTCATCAGCCGGTACAATGAACAGCTTCTGCCATCCAATCACATTCAATAGATAGAGTCTATATCTCGTGAGCAACTCTGACAACTAGCATGAAGATATAGGAAAGTCTAGGCTTTTTTTGTAGCAACAAAAAAGATCATGCCAAGGAACAAGAAAACTACTCCAGAAACATGAGTTCTGCACCATAAAAAGGAAAAGCCACTTATTTATATCAGTCCAAGACTGCCAAGGTAAAAGTGAGCCAAAAAAAAAAAAAAGAAAAAGAAATGAAATCCTATCCACCTCTTAGTTTCCCTTTCCCGACATGGAATAAGCTATCCTTATTTAATAGCAAAAACCGAACCACCTTCAGGTATAGCAAACTCCCCTACTTTCAAGAGAAATGTGATACAAAGGATCAACTGGATGCCAGTAGTCAAAACTAATAATTTATGATTCTTTCTGTTTTCAACTTCCACTTTAATGAACTTCCTAGCCATATCTCTCATTTTTGAAGAGAAGCTGTCCTACTATGACCCGGTACTAGTCCCCTTTCATTACTAAGAAGTGAAATTCCTACAGCGTACAGAAGCTACTGGAAGGCAATTTCTTCGACCACCAGCAACAATGTTGAGAAATCTAGATGCTCTCAGAGTCTTGTGTTAGTTGTCCCTCTTACCACCTGATAAGTGCCATTTTGTACATGTTTTGTTGTATCAATTAAATAGATTTTAAACTGTTTTGTTAGAAAAATCATAGTCTTCTTAATCATTATTAGCATTTTATCGCTGGGATGTTTTTAACATTATAGGTGGAGCAATTTGAAGCCAACATTAAGTGAAAAAAGGCAAGAAAATACTCAACATGACTTGGGGGTGTCAAATAACATGGCCATGTTCAAAAAGAAAGAAATAAATTGAAGAAAAATTGGAAAAAGGGGTCCAAAACGGCCAAACCGTGTCGCCAAACACGGCCATGTTGAAGGGGATCAAAAGAGGAGGAAAACCGCACAAAACAGTGCCAAACACGGCCGTGTCCGGCCAATTTCTCAACTTTTGAGCAACACGGCCTGGCGTGCTTCCCAACACGGCCGTCGTGAGCAACTTTCGATACTTTTTCATGCGGAAATTATGGAAAACTCACCAACCAAGCCTTTTTACCACTTTTGTACACCTTTAACACCCCATTTTTTGCACCATGTCCCCATATTCCCTAAATCATCATATGAATACAAGAATTCACCAACCCAACAATGAAAATGGAGCAATTGTTTAACAAAAGATAGCACTATCAATGTATTATTGTACAAAAATAGTGTCTATAAAAGCCAAGAGTTGAAGTTGGGAGAGACATTCATTAGACACTCAGAAAATATCCATTATATTCATCATATTTCATATTAAGTAGAATTGGGATCAAGGGGTCTTGGAGGAGAAGCTTGGGGCAATATTGGAGAAGAAGGCTTGGAGCAACATTATCAATCAAGGAAGAAGTCCATTGAGATTTTGAGAAAGATAAGTACACCATGTCTACAATACTTAAATCTTCTTGTGTAATTTATTCTTTTGTCAAAATCACGTGTAGCTGAACTCTTAGTCTTTGAATGTAATGAACTCTAGAATGGATTTGTGATTAAGGTTTGTATGCTTTTAATAAAATTCACATATCTTGTATGATTCACTTATATTATGCCTATTTCATTCGAGTTAATATTTCCGGTATATTAATTTGATATTTATTCCTCATCGGGTAATCGAGAGATTTATGGTGAGAAAGAACTCATATAAGTGAAAAGAGTTGCATGCAATCCTAGATATAGACGACATAAATCTTTTGGATTAGGTCAAACCTAATATGGGAATTCACAAATCGTTATAATGCGATCTTGGGGGTTTTAACTAGAAAGAGATTTGATTAATCAACTTGAGATTAAGAGTTTTTCACTTGAGAAAGGGTTTAACTTAAATCGGGAATTTCTACGGTCCACAAAAAGATTTAAGTATTGTAGCATGGTGTACTTATCTTTCTCAAAATCTCAATGGACTTCTTCCTTGATTGATGATGTTGCTCAAGCCTTCTTCTACAATATTGCCCCAAGCTTTCTCCTCCAAGACCCTTAATCCCAATTCTACTTAATATGAAATATGATGAATACAATGAATATTTTCTAAGCGTCTAATGAATGTCTCTCCCAACTTCAGCTATTGGCTTTTATAGACACCATTTTTGTACAATAATACATTGATAGTGCTATCTTTTGTTAAACAATTGCTCCACTTTCATTGTTGGGTTGGTGAATTCTTGTATTCATATGATGATTGAGGGAACTTGGGGACATGATGCGAAGAAAATGAGGTGTTAAAGGTGTACAAAAGTGGTCAAAAAGGCTGGTTGGTGAGTTTTCCATAATTTCGCATGAAAAAGTATCAAAAAGTGGCTCGACACGACACGGTAGGGTCAGGAAGCACGCCGCTCTCCGAAAGTTGAGAAATTGGCGGACACACGGCCGTGTCAACACGGCCATGCCATGCCTGGCATCGTTTTGTGCGGTTTCTCCTTTTGATCCCCTTCAACACGGGCGTGTTTGGCGACACGGTTTGGCCGTTTTGGACCCCTTTTTCCAAATTTTCTTCAATTTATTTCCTTTTTTTTTGACATGGCCATGTTATTTGACACCCCCAAGTCATGTTGAGTATTTTATTGCCTTTTTTCACTTAATGTTGGCTTCAAATTGCTCCACCTATAATGTTAAAAACATCCGCGATAAAATGCTAAGAATGATCAAGAAGACTATGATTTTCTAACAAAACAGTTTAAAATCTATTGAATTGATACAACAAAACATGTACAAAATGGCACTTATCAAACCACCTCCAACTTGGAAATTTTGCTTGTCCTCAAGCAATTTTAAAACAAATAGTGGGATTGAAAACAGAAGGAGGTATCTAATTTCACAACTTTGATATGATTGAAGTAAATCGCTAACCTTTTTGTTCCCAATTGAGCTAATCAATTCGAATTTTCAAGCCGACCAATTTGTTAAAAAAAAGAGTGACTTCAATAATTGGAATCGTTAATCATCAAGTTGTCATATCACGAAATTGTTATTCATTTGCTCGAGGACCAAATACAAGAATGTAATGATAAAAGAAGATATCCAAAACTCGGGTTTTTTAAACATGTATATAGTTATAAATTAGGACATTTGTTTTGGGGCAAACTTCCACTAGGTTTAAATTTTGAATGACTTTCCAAAAGTTCTAGGGTGGTGTCCTATACTCATATTTGTCCGCGTTTTACGTAAAAGACAAACATGAGGCTCATGAATGCTCCTAGTTACTAGCAAAGAACAACAAGCAGAGGAGTATAACCTCGATTTGTCATTTTATAAAAATATGAACACATTGTTTTATTTTTTATAACCCGATTAGGATTTCTCCGTGATCATGACACCAAGTATTTAGTTTAAGCAAAATCCAATTTAATCTCATGGCATTATACTCTTTTGGTTAAGTTCATCCTTTCACTTTAGTCACGCAACTTAAAACATTTTTGGCGGTTTGAGTTCTCAAAAAGAGGGCTTTTTGGGGAAGAAAATGGTTATAACAAATTCACAAGCAACCTATCTAATTGCAATAAAGACATCTCATGATTGTTCGCAAGGAATTGATAAAGTGCATAAAAAGAAAGGAAACAAACAAAATACCAAAAAAAGAATAAAGAAAAGGTTAAAAGAACACGCAAATCGCACGCAAAGTTGTACCTTAAAATTTTTTTTTTTTTGTCTAAAAGTCTAGAAGTACTAAGAAATCTCACCACCTCCAACCGGGGGTCACATTGTCCCCAATGTGAAGAAGGGATGGGATACTGATATGGATCAAAAGAAACTAGAAATGAAACAAAGAAAAATACGACCTTATGGCGGTGGCGGGAAGTGCCCATGAGAGATATGCCATTGGTGGAGTTGAGAAAGAATGGGCGTTGTTGTTGATTTTGCTCGCGAATGTCACGAATGACGCCAAATTGTTGCTCCATCATTTGTTGTTGGTGGTTAAGCATACTTTCTTTGGCGTTCGAGCATGGTGCGTTAGTGTGATAGCAAGATGCCCCTTTGTTGTTGTTGTTCGTAAGATAGCTTGGAGGTCATCTTGGTCATGATCTCTTGTGGTGGTGGGCGAGATGAAGAGGCACGGTGTGGTGAATCTCGCGGAGGAGATGAAGATTCATAAGCATCATCCGCCATTGGAGGTAAAGCGAGGAGATGTCCCCGCCTCCCTATTGGGTCGAAAAACCCATCTTCCAATTTTCACGACACGAATCAGTAGTCCGGGTCGGGTCGTAGGTAGGCGTTGGGTCATATGTCTAAAACACAAGCAAAATTGATCATTGATTCTTTCAATTAAATTCATGGCGTACATAGCTCAAGATTAATGCGCGTGCTCCCGTCTTGTTGTAAACCTAGTTAAGTCATGCTCGAAGTGAAGAGCAATTGGAGTAATTAGGCCTCCAAAAGAATCTTACTACATTCTCCCGCCCGATTTTTAGAAAATGGCATGCTAAGTGAGACTCGTAATCAGGTGTTTGGCATAAACCATAGCCCATAGAAACAACAGTTCATCCTTCCTCAAATTACCATCACTTTCCTCTCCAAAAAGCGTGCTAGCCATCACACGATGCACGTAACGAAAACAAGGATTTATTACGTGTGATACTTTAGCATATGAGGCAACATATAGGTCCGAAGGGGAGATTTCATTCCAGAAACGCTGTGTATTAAAATCATTAGGGAAACGCCTTTCACCGCCAATTGGGAGACCATATATTTGGTTAAGTCGGCAAAGAGTCAATGTATAGTCTTGATTGACCAAGCGGAAAGAGATGAGGCCATCCATAAGATGAGTTCCTGCGAGAATCTCGACATTGAATGAGCTAAGGAATTCCAGGGTGACGCGCTCGTAAGTAGGGGATTTTGCACCCATGAATTGTTCCCACCCGACTTTTGTAATTATTTTTCTTATTCAGAACTTTTTGATATAATTTACAATTTTTAGGATTTCTATGTTTAAGTATCATAGACATGAATTTTTACTATGATGAGTTTGGCTCCATGAACATTTTCTTGATAAAATCATATGAATTCACTTATTGATATCTTCTTGCTCAAATGGATGAAATGAGAATATTATGGGGACTTTGTTGTTGTTATTGTTGTGATCTCAATTGATAGACAAGCTCGTTGTTGTAATCAAAATCATGCCTTATCTATTGATGGTCTTATTGATATAAGGGTTTGTTGTTGTTTACTTGATGAAATCATATAATGCCCATATGTTGATATGCCTTCTTATGGATTGCTGGCCATTTTGATGTGAGAGTGATGATAAATGTGGCATTGAGTCATGTTGAATATTTGATGTAGCCTTTGCTAGTTATTCACGTGTAGCATGCTACCTATGGTCGAATTTCATAGACATATTTGTGGTAACTGTCGTTTTGTTGTATCTATTGATGGTTTATACTTGGTTGCTATCAAAGTTTATTGTTCCAGGTCTGTCATGTCAAAACGCAGCCGCACTACCATTCCTCCGGTCAGGGGACCTTCGGCTCCGTCGGCCCTCCGGGCCAATCCACCGAATAATCGTCATAAGTATTCTATTAGGGATGACGAACATGAAACCAGTATCAACAAGCTGTTGGGCAAACCATTGCATGACAACACCAGCACCCGGACACCATGACTTTACCCTAGGGCTACGAGAAGATATTGATTGGATGTTTGAGCAAGTCAAGGTGGGAACGATTCATGGGTGCAAAAATCCCTACTTAAGAGCGTGTCACCGAATTCCTTAGCTCATTCAATGCCGAGATTCTCGCGGGAACTCATGCTATGGATGGCCTCATCTCTTTTCGCTTGTTCAATCAAGACTATACATTGACTTTGCCGACTTCAACCAAATATATGGTCTCCCAATTGGCGGTGAAAGACGCTTTCCCTAATGATTTTAATACACGCATTTATTCGAATGAAATCTCCTTTCGGACCTATATGTTGCCTCCGTGCTAAAGTATCACACGTAATAAATCATTGTTTTAAATTACGTGCATCGTGTGATGGCTAGACGCTTTTGAAGAGGGGAAAGTGAGCGGTAATTTGAGGAAGGACGAACTATTGTTTTATGGGCTATGGTTTATAGCAAACACCTGAACACGTGGTCTCACTTAGCACGCCATTTTCTAAAAATCGGGCGGGGAGAATGTAGTAAGATCCTTGTTGGAGGCTTAATTACTCCAATCGCTCTTCACTTCGAGCATGACTTAACTAGTTTACAACAATGGGGGAGCATGCGTTGATCTTGAGGTATGTCTTGCCTTGAATTTAATTGAAAGAATCAATGATCAATTTTGCTTGTGTTTCCGACATACGACCCAACGCTACCACTTCAGGCCGGCCACGACTACGACTCGTAATCGCGAAAATTGGAAGATGGGTTTTCGACCCGATAGGGAGGGCGGGGGACATCTCTCGCTTTACCTCAAATGGCGGATGAAGCTTACAAATCTTCATCTCTCCACGCGATTCACCACACCGTGCCTCTTCATCTCGCCCACCACCACAAAGATCGCGACCAAGATGACCTCCAAGCTATCTTACTGGGAACAACAACAACAAAGGGGCTCGCTATCACACCAACAGACCATGCTCGAACGCCAACAAAGTATGCTTGACCACCAACAACAAATGATGGAGCAACAATTTGGCATCATTCGTGACATTCACGAGCAAAATCAACAACAATACGCCCTTCTTTCTCAACTCCACCAATGGCATATCTCTCAAGGGCACTTCCCGCCACCGCCATAAGGTCGTATTTTTATTTGTTTCTTTTAATCCATATTGTATCCCATCCCTTCTTCACATTGGGGATAATGTGACCCTTGAAGTTGGAGGTGGTGAGATTTCTTAGTACTTCTAGACTTTTAGACAATTTTTTTAAGGTACAACTTTGCGTGAGATTTGGGTGTTCTTTTTAGCTTATCTTTATTTTTTTTTGGTATTTTGTTCGTTTCCTTTCTTTTTATGCACTTTATCAATTCCTTGCGAACAATCATGAGATGTCTTTATTGCAATTAGATAGGTTGCTTGTGGATTTGTTATAACCATTTTCTTCCCGAAAAAGCCCTATTTTTGAGAACTCAAACCGCCAAAATGTTTTAAGTTGCGTGACTCTAGTGAAAGGATGAACTTAACCAAAAGAGTATAATATCATGAGATTAAATTGGATTTTGCTTAAACGGAAATACTTGGTGTCTTGATCACTTTGGAGAAATCTAATCGGGTTATAAAAAAAACAATGTGTGTTTATATTTTTATAAAATGACAAATCGAGGTTATACTCCTCTGTTTGTTGCTGCTTAGTAACTAGGAGCATTCATGAGCCTCATGTTTGTCTTTTACGTAAAACGGCGGCACAAATATGAGTATGGGACACCACCCTAGGAACTTTTGGAAAGTCATTCAAAATTTAAACCTGGTGGAAGTTTGCCAAGAAAAATGTCCCAATTTATAACAATATACATGTTTAAAAAAAACCCGAGTTTTGGATATCTCCTTTTATCATTACATTCTTGTATTTGGTCTGAGCAAATGAATAACAATTTCTGTGATATGACAACTGTGATGATTAACGATTCCAATTATTAAAGTCACTCTCTTTTTAACAAATTGGTCAGCTTGAAAATTCGAATTGATTAGCTCAATTGGGAACAAAAAGGTTAGCGATTTACTTCAATCATATCAAAGTTGTGAAATTAGATACCGCTTTTTGTTTTCAATTCCACTCTTTGTTTTAAAATTGCTTGAGGACAAGCAAAATTTCCAAGTTGGGGGTGGTTTGATAAGTGCCATTTTGTACATGTTTTGTTGTATCAATTCAATAGATTTTAAACTGTTTTGTTAGAAAAATCATAGTTTTCTTAATCATTCTTAGCATTTTATCGCGGGATGTTTTTAACATTATAGGTGGAGCAATTTGGAGCAATTTGAAGCCAACATTAAGTGAAAAAAGGCAAGAAAATACTTAACATGACTTTGGGGTGTCAAATAACATGGCCATGTTCAAAAAGAAGGAAATAAATTGAAGAAAAATTGGAAAAAGGGGTCCAAAACGGCCAAACCGTGTAGCCAAACACGGCCATGTTGAAGGGGATCAAAAGAGGAGGAAAACCGCACAAAACAAATCTTGAACAACCACGGTCGTGTCGAGCAACATGGCCTCGTGTTGGCCGCCGGCAAAGTCGTGTCCGCCAATTTCTCAACTTTCGGAGCGTACGGCCTGGCGTCTTCCCTAACACTGGCCGTGTCGTGAGCCACTTTCTAATACTTTTTCATGCGGAAATTATGGAAAACTCACCAACCAAGCCTTTTTGACCACTTTTGTACACCTTTAACACCTTTTTTTTGCACCATGTCCCCATATTCCCTCAATCATCATATGAATACAAGAATTCACCAACCCAACAATGAAAGTGGAACAATTATTTAACAAAAGATAGCACTATCAATGTATTATTGTACAAAATGGTGTCTATAAAAGCCAAGAGTTGAAGTTGGGAGAGACATTCATTAGCACTCAGAAATATTTATTGTATTCATCATATTTCATATTAAGTAGAATTGGGATCAAGGGTCTTGGAGGAGAAAGCTTGGGGCATTATTGGAGAAGAAGAAGCTTGGAGCAACATCATCAATCAAGGAAGAAGTCCATTGAGATTTTGAAAGATAAGTACACCATGTCTACAATACTTAAATCTTCTTGTGCAATTTATTCTTTTGTCAAAATCATGTGTAGCTAAACTCCTAGTGCTTGAATGTAATGAACTCATAATAGATTTGTGATTAAGGTTTGTATGCTTTTAATAAAATTTCTCATGTCTTGTGTGATTCACTTATATTATGCCTATTTCATTCGAGTTAATATTTAGGTATATTAATTTGATATTTATTCCTCATCGAGTAATCGAGAGATTTATGGTAAGAAAGAACTTTATATAAGTGAAAAAAGTTGCATGTAATCTTATATCGACACATAAATCTTCCGGATTAGGGTCAAACCTAATATGAGAATTCACAAATCGTTATAATGCAATCTTGGGGGTTTTAACTAGAAAGAGATTTGGTTAATCAACTTGAGATTAGGAGTTTTTCACCTTGAAAAGGGTTTAACTTAAATAGGGAATTTCTACGGTCCACAAAACATGAGATTTTATTAAAAGATGATGGCTTTTGTTTAAGGGCTTATGGTTGTATTTGTTTTTTTTTTTTTGATAAGAAACAAAAATTTTGTTACTGAAAGAAATATTACAAATGGTGGATAAGATATCCACAAAATTACAAAAAATCTAAGCTACTACTTCATAAAGCTAGTCCCCAATCCCTTATCAAATCAGAAACACACAGATGTTTAAACTCTTTATGCCCTTTGACCCAAGACGCTACTCTAAACTTAATTTTATCGAAACATTCTAAACTTGACTCTTCCTTCCCATTAAAAATTCTATCATTTCTCTCCAACCACACAGACCAACATACAATAGGAACAATCGTCCTCCATAAAATCTTTCCTTTGCATCCCAAGAACCTCCCAAGATCAATTGTGAAGAGATCCGAGCACGTTCGCGGAGTCGCCCAGACGAGGCCAAGCTCATTTAAAATCTTGGACCATAACAGTCTCGCAAATGCACAATGCAAGAAGATATGATCTTGAGTTTCGAGCCACGCCTCGCGCAAGTACACACCATCGGACGAAGAAACATATATGAATTCCTCCTACATGCCACATCACAAGTAGGAACTTTCCCCCAAAATCACCAACCACGAAAAACAATTGAACTTTAGCAGTCTGGGGTGTTTTCGGACTTCTTCAAAAAGAGGAAAGCGAGGAAACAAAGATTAAGAAAATAAGGAGTTAAAGAAAGATTTGCACGAAAAATGCGATGAATCCCGAATCCACCTCCTAATATCCTCCACTCCTTCCGCTAGGTTTACACAATCTAACAATCCCATTAATGTTGTTAAGTCCACGATTTGAGTCCTCAAGTTACGGCGAAAATGAAGATTCCATGATAGCGATGATGTACCATTGAAGGAAATAGCCGACTATTTGAAGAGAATCGAACAAATGAGTCGATAGGTTTATTATGAAGTAAAGAAACATGATAAAGAGATGGAAACAAATCGAGAAGGCCACATCCCCATGCCATTTGTCCTCCCAAAACCTTACTCTATTACCACATTTGACTTTTGGCGAGAATTCCACGATTGAAGGAAAGCGGAATAAACCTCGTAAATGAATCTCCAAGGACTTCTAAAGTTTGTCCTGCGAACACAACCTCGCATCCCAACCATTAGCTTGCATACCAAACTTGCTCACAATCACCCCGCCCCACAAAGAGTTTCTCTCGTTGCTAAACCTCCACCACCATTTGCCTAACGATTGCCTGTTTCTTAAACAAATATTTCTATTTCTAAACCGCCAACTTCTTTAGGTCTTACAACTACTTTCAAGCGACTAAGTGGGAATGAATATCTCCGTCCTCCCGTCCCATAAAAAATCCCTCATAATCTTTTCAATGATATTCGCTACGCCACTAGGAATCTTGAAAAGTGAATTATAATACGTAGGGATTGCATCTAAAGACCGCATGAGAAATTAAAGTTAACCTCCTCCCCTAGATAGGTATGCCTTCTTCCATCCCGCTAGTCTCCTTGAAATCTTTGCCACAACTGGTTCCCAGAAAGAAACATTTAAAGGGTTACCCCCCAAAGGTGTACCTAAATATTTTAAAGGCCACTTTCCCGTCTCGCATCCAATCTCATTCGCAAATTCTCTGATCTTATCATCGTCCAAATTAATTCCCAACAGAGTGCTCTTTTCCATATTGACTTTCAATCCCGACATATTGCAAAATAACTCCACCAACTTAATCAACCACCTTAAATGGGAATCATCGTTGACAAAGAACAATGTGCCGTCTGCAAACTGGAGATGAGATACTTCCACCTGTCTTTGCCCACAACAAAACCCCGATGATTGAAAGTGCTTGGCTTTATCCGCCAACCTACCAGGGCGTCAACCACTAATGTGAAGAGAAAAGGGGATAAAGGATCTCCTTTTTAAGCCCCTCACTCCCTAAATTTTCCTCTGGGCTGCCATTAATCATAATAGAAAATGAAACCGAACGACAAACATCCTCTAATCCATCTTCTCCAAATGATCCCCAAACCCCTTATTAGCAAGCACAAAATCCAAAAAATCCCAGTTCACATGATCGTATGCTTTCTCAAAATCAATCTTGAAGACCCAACCCTTCTTCTTTTGAGTTCTATAATCCTCCACCACTTCATTAGCAATGAGTCCACAATCTAAAATATGTCTACCCTCAACAAATGCACTTTGGGACTCAAAGAATCGTAAAAAGGAGAACGATCTTGGCTAGTTGCCAAAACCTTAGCAATTATTTTATACAGACTAGTGACCAAACTAATCGGTCTGAAGTCTTTAATCTTCAGTGAGTCCTGCTTCTTGGGAATTAAGCAAATGTAGGTCTCATTAGTCGCTTTATTAATAACTCCATTCTCATAAAATTCCTCAAAAACCTTTACCAACTCCTCTTTGATTGTATCCCAACATTCTTGAAAAACCAACAATGTATAACCATCGGGCCCGGAGATTTGTTCCCCGCAATCAAAACCGCCTTCCTAATTTCTTCCTCGAGAAAAAGGTTTCTCTAATTCATCGTTATAAGAACTATGAATAGGGCTCCACTCCACTCCTTCAACCCCCACCCTCCCGACTTGAAGTGCCATATAGGTTTTCAAAAAAGCTACCACCTCCTCTCAATATCACTCACATCGGTGATCACCCTCCCATCTTCTACCTCAAGTTTATTGATTGTGTTCTTACCTTTGCGATGCTTCAACATCGAATGAAAAAACTTTGTGTTACAATCGCCTTCTCTAACCCATTTCTCCTTTGCTTTTGTCTCAAAATCGAGTCTTTTTAAATCTTAACTCCTCCAAAGAAGCCTTACAGTTCCTTCTATCATTGGTTAATTCCTCCGACCACAACCTCGCTCTCTGTACATCTAACTCACTATTTCTCTCTCCTCGATGCAACGCAATGGAAGTCTAAATTACAAATACTTCTTTGTTCCACTTTTTTATGTCATTTTTTATCTCCCTCAACTTGCTCATAAATCAGAACCCTCCCAACCCCGACAAGACTTTTCACTCCACCACTTTGCAAAACATTTTCTAAACTCTTTATGTTGGAACCACGCATTCTCAAATTTAAAAGGAGTCGGTCCCCATTTAACCACGCGTTCGTGTCTAACACAATTCGGGAGTGGTCTCGATGTGGTTCAAGGCAAAACCGTTTGCTTATAAGTCAAAACTGTTCTAGCCATTACCACGAAAATAGGAACTGTCCAACCCGCAACAAACCTGGATTGGTTCTCATGTTTGACCAAGTGAACTTAGCATTTAAAAGTGGTGGGTCATGCAATTCTAATTCTCTAATTAAAGAATCAAAACATTTCATACTTCGTGTGACTCTGTTCTTTGTTGAATTTTTCATGAAGCGTTCTAACAACATTAAAGTCACCCCCACGCACCAATGATTCCCACATATTGACTTGATTCCGCTTAGTTCATCCCAAAATTCAAATCTTTTCTATGGATTATTTGGCCCGCTAATCGTTGTAAACCACCATCTAATTCCTCTTTTTTCAACTTCAATAGAAACCGAGAATTCTCCAACCAAGTCATCGTAACCTTAATCAACCTAGGATCCCACATAACCAAAATACCCCGATCTACCTTCGGATGGTAAAAAAACCCACTCAACAAACCTCGCTTTCCAAATACTTCTAATAAAACTGTACTATCAACCATTTCTCTTTTCACCTCTTGCAAAGCTATTATATCCGCCCCTTCTTTCGCAACATAGATTTAATTAAACACCTCCTCCTACCCGTACCCCCCTCCTCTAATGTTCCACGAGGCGATTTTCATTTAAAACTCTCTTTCCCTTTTCCTTCGGAACCCTTAGCATAATTTACCCCAAAACTAGTTTTTCAATTCCCTTGTCGTTTTGTTACTACCTCTCCCTATGTCCCTTTTCTCCAAAGCCACCTTTTTAATTTGCAATAACTTCATGCATTGCTCGCTATTTGGAAAATCTGTACCCTTTCCCTTCTGTAGTTGAACCCTATTCCTCTCATTTCCTTCGATTTCCAACTTTCCATCTTTCAGAGAAAAATCACTGCCCTCGCATTTTCTTTCATTTACCTCGGTTCCCGGCTTTCCTTCGTTCAGAGAAAAATCACAGCCATCTTGATCCCCCCCACCAAAGTCAAAATGAAAAAGAGAAGGAGAAGAAGAATCTGACTCAAGAGTGTGGGTGAAATTGTTAGAATTAGAAAGAGTCGTACCTTTACCAATTTCAATCGTTTCATTCGTGGTGATTTTGAGATTTTGAGCCTCTTGTAGTGGTTCAAAAGAAAACGATATCTTCCAAATCGTTATTGTCTCATCAACAATTTCGGCTTCGGATTGAGCACTTTCAAACGTAAGAGTCGAGTCGAGTCACTTGTAAGTCCGTCCGAGATGAATTGAGTTGGCTCGTCGAGATCATCTCTTCATTTTCGTCTTCCGCCCACCGATCTTCCTCCATCTTGTTATCACCTGTTGGTTTTAGATCATTCGATTCGAAATTCCTTCTTTTTTCGATGTAGCATTTTCCTATTGTAGACTTTCGAAAATCTCTCTCTTTGCTCGTTGTTTCCTTGTTCTCTGTGGAGTGGAGTGCAATTCTCCGACCTATTTCGTTACCTTGATTAAAGGTGATTTGGTTTGACTTTTTGGTTCGGAATAGTCTCGATTTGGGCTTTTCTAAAATCTTGAAAGTTCTTGGGCTTCAACATGTTAATAAACCTATCTCTATGATATGTCTTCCCGGATGTGAATTAGTTTGCCTTTCACTGGGCTTTTTTAATTAATGCCTCGAGTCCACAAGTTCAAGTTGGGCCTCACTAACTAAAAGCTCCACCACTAAATTTATTATTCACCCAACGGGATTAAGCATAATAAAATTTTGATTATTTCTTTTAATTTCGATCGCCCAACATCAATGAGTCCCGACTTTTCCTTTTCCCAATTCATCAAGTCGGCGTGCGGTGCAACATCATTCCTCGGAAAACCGACTTTGCCGCTTTCGCCTCCCAACGATGTCTCCTTGATTCAGGCCGCCCGCCGCCTTTCATTAATGAAACTCGACGGTCTGCGTCTCTCTGGGCTTCACCGTTTTTTGTAGGAATCTTCACTGCCGCTTGCTCGACCACCGGATAGGGACCTCTACGCTCGATCGGAATGATCTACGATGCCCCACCACTTTCGATTTACTACCACCCGGCGAAAACAAGTTTAGCCGCGTAAAAATCCATCTTCCGGACCTTTTACTTTGATTCGAGCATAGGATAATTCGAAAATGATAGGGTTTTCTCATCAATCTCAAAGAAACCTCCACAACCTCTCCAATTATCTCGAAAATTTTCCGATGACCATAAATTCCATGGTAGGCCTTCAATCAATATCCGATTATTTCTACATGCAAAAACCTTGGGCTGTTTGTTTATGTTTCCATGGTCCATTTCCAGTTTGAGTTGGAAATAGAATTTTGAGAATTTATTGGTTTCGTGTGGAAATTGGGATTGTGTTTGGATGAATGAATTGAAATGTGTTTTATGTAGGGTTAGAAATGAGATTGTGTTTGGTTTGAGTAGTTTTGAAATATTATTTTATGTATATAATAATTGAAAAGTTGGTAGTGGTGGGGTCCACTTCAATATTTTAATTTGAATATATAATATTATATTTGTAAGATTATAGTTGGTGGGTCCTATTAGATAGTTATAATTTAAAAATAGTAATATTTTAAGTAGATAAAGTTGATAATTGTGGGTCCCACATATATAATTGGGTTAAAATATGAAAATAGTGATTGATAAGTAATGATGAGTGGTGTAGGGTAGTGTATAGGTTTGAGAATATAAATTATAGGTTTGAGATGTTTTATGTGAAAAATGGAAAATGGAAATGATGATTTCCATTGGAAATTTTATGAACAAACATGATTTCACTTTTATGTATAGTTGGAAAGCTGGAAAGAGGCTATTGGAAACATAAACAAACAAGGCCCTTATTTCCCACATTAACTTCTTGAACCCAGCTCAAATTTTAATATAATTCGGACTCGAAGAAGCACACTTTAATGTTCACATAGGTGTCGCTTCCTTTCGGTTTCGCCACCACACAGCCTTTGTTTGCTTGAAAAGGAAAGACCGCAACTTTCCGCTTTTAGATTTTGTCCCAAAACAAATTGCACCTCGCTCAAGAAATATTGATGTTTTCCTTTGTGATGATTATTGCTTCACTCAATCCAACTTCCGATCAATAATCCTCCCGAGATCGATTTCTTCCCCTGTTTTTTGCGGACTATTTTTGACGCCCGTGATCTTCCATAACGTTCGATAGATGTTCCACCGAACAGCTTCTCTTGATTTCCTCTTTGAACCCAATCATTGCACCGATAGCTCACAGCCATGCTTTTCCATCCCCAAAGGTCTCGACCACAAAGACTATAACGCTTTTCTGCGTCGATTTTGTTGAATTTTAGAAATTTCGATGTATCCGCCCCTCCGATTTTTCACTCTCGAATGAACAAGACGTAGTTGCTACCTCGTGTCGTTTGAACATGAAACTTCCATCCGGCTTCTCCACAAAACCCGTAAAGGTATTCCAAATCTCATAAGCTCCTCTCAAATCGATCTCCAATGAATAACTTGCGACTCTTGTTCTTTTCAGAATTCGATGGCAAACTCGTGATTCTCCATTACGGAGAAATACTTTTTGTTCGACCTTGAAATCATTTTCTAGGTGTTTATAGGCTACCTCCTTATTCATCTCAGATCAAATTGGTTGTATTTTTAACTTATTAAATCACAAAAACATTTTAGAGGGATTCACATTCAAACACATTTCTATCTCTTGATCTCTTATTTTACAAATCTTTCTTTATTTACAAATTGTGATTTATTAATTTAGATTCTTTATTTTCCTTATTTATCAAACAAAAACTTTGAAAATTACTAGATTAGATAACAAAAAGACGGTAATTACTAATACTTACAATCCTCGTGGGAATGACACTCGGTACTCAACAATCTATTCTATAAAACGATAGGTGCACTTGCACAAGGTTTTAAAGGTAACTTTTAGCCATCACCACCTTACCCAAATTGAATATATTTCCTATAAAGATCCGAACTCAAACTGTATCTCCATAGAAATGCTTTACTGCAAATCTCCAAGTCACATAGTCCAACTTCACCTCATTTGACAGAATGGATTCCTACTGCCAGTCTTAACACCAGAAAGCACAAACCACAGCAGTCATTCTTTCATATGATTCTTTCTAAAATTATAAAAACTTCTTCATGGTTTTCAAGAACAAAGGGGCACAGGTGGATATGATAGTCATGACATGCAAATAGATTCCAAAGGCTTCAGTGAATTCTCCTTAAATGCATTCAAATTTAAAATTTCGTATTTAGTGAGCAAGAACCAATCGTGTGTTATACTGCCACCATAAAAAGCAATAAAAACTACATGGTGAAACACTATAAGTTGAAACGTGATGTTTGATTCAGTTTTAATCTGCAACTCAACTCAACTACAACCCAAATTAAAACACAATTTCAGCTAAAGTCACCAGGCTGCAACTTCAAAGCAGCTTTGGCATCCAAGGGCAGAAACTCTGGGAACAAAATCTCAACTGTATGCTATCATTGTACATATTCTTGGTTATCGATATAAAAAGGCCATTGCAGACTAGGAGGAGAAGCATGCATCCGGACAAGTTCCTTAGACTCCATTTATTGAGAAGGGAACTTTTTCAGGGAAGATAATGTGGTTTTCCAATTTTCATTTAATCAGAAATTCCAGAAAAGTATGGACTAAAATCATAATTAATACTCAAAAATATCTACCAGTATTTTCCTGCACTAACTATTTCTTGGAATGCTAGAGCAATTGTATGACAAAGAAAAGAAAACTATCAAGAACACTTTACAAAGATTACTTCCCATTGATCAATACATTATATTACTCAGATGATGAGAACAAGCAGTAAATAAGAACCAAAATGGAGGAGGAGGATATCATGCCAAAGAAATATCATTACACTTATGGACTTACCCATATGCATCAACAATTTCTTGATATGCATTTGTGAACTGGTTGGTTTGGAAATAAGTTGGAGGAGATTCAACTGAGTCCATCACATGAAATATTACACCCACTTGTGAGTTACTATCCAATGTTGCACGTTGCAAAGCTTCTTGAATCTGCAATGTGGCAGAATTTCATCCCTTCAATCAATATGGTATAAAATGGGAGTTATTCCAGGCATCTTCACAAACAAATCTAACATAAAACAGTATAACAAGTACCTTAGTTTTCGCAAATATCGGACACCAACCCTCACCTACCAAACACTTCTTTGTGACATCAAAATTCAGCATATTTAACGTGTCATAAATAGCCTTTTCCCTTCTCACCTAGAGGGGGAGTTCAGGAAATGGACTTAGTTTTGCCCCGAGCGCACTAGCAAACTGGGTTTAACAAAAATAATAACAGCTATAGCCTACCATATTCATCCACTTAGCAAGGTGAAACCCAATGGAGATGAGAGCCTTATCCCGATGACGGAGGCCAGCCTCTAAGGTACTTTCTAACTCAGACAAGTGTGATGAAACCTGTAAATGGGAGAGTAATAAGGTTTACTTTGTATTCACTAAAACATCATAATACAGTATACGGCTAGCAGAAGCTAGGTCAAATACTCATGTCAATGCTGGGTTGTACTCCTATATACAGCTTTATGGATTTTCTAGAGTACTAGAGTAAGAACAATAATTAGCCACCACACATTATAGGTTCATAAGCAGTAACCAACAGAGCCATTGTAAGTTTTTTTCTCCTGTCTGTACATCACAAGTACACGACTGGACTGGGAAGCAGATAAATCATTCTAACTAATTTTAACCAAATAAGAGGGTTGATCTGTGGCATACTAAGTTCTCATGTGCATTGAACAAAGAAATTATTTTTTACAATTCGGTCACAATAATAAAAATACACAGAACAAACATGGGTTATTTTCATATGAACAGAACATAAAAGCGATCTGGTACAAGCGTACTTCTCGAGTTATTTGCCTCCGCTTAGTTGTGTCTTCCGGAATTGGGTAGCAATTTGCGCCAAATGCTTCACAAATTTTCAGGATTTTTATTCTCACCTGCTCGCCTGAGAAGAATACGACAAATACTGTTTTCTCAACCTGCAAAGATATAAGCCAACAACTACACGTCAATTCTTTAAAATGTGATTATTCATCAGCAAAGACTATCCAAAATATAACATCCTCTTATTTAACACAAGTGAAAAAAAAGAACTGAGGGAATGTCTTGGATGTGTTTAGGGTGTTCAGGGGGAAATGTTTTTTAAGAATGTGTTTTGGGAGAATATACTGGAAATGTGATGTATTAGGAGAAACACAAACAAACATAGCCTAAGGAAAGAAAAACAAAAGTTTTAAGACATGCTTTTTCTTTCAATTCTTGTGTGGTTAAACTTTCACTTTCTTGTGGCTTCCTCTCTAAGCTTTTGCATTTGCATAAGAAATTTCCAATGTATTCTCCAGAAAGAAAGTCGAAGGAACAATACCATTTCATTTGATGCAGGATCTGGGACTTTATTATCAGCTGGTGCCTGATTGAAAAGCATATTGCCCCTTGTTGTGCGAAATAACATCCTCTCAAATCTCAGAACTTTAGATTTACAGATAATTCCGCTTATAAATCCCACGCCAGATTGATTTGATGGCCCAGGTTGCATCTCCTGAAAATTAGAGAACCTGCCTCAATATGGCAACGGCAATGATATATGAATCATAAAAGAATCCAGTGGCAAATGTTCATATTGGCAATTACCTGTTCGAGTAGTGATGATGTATCCGCATACTCTGGACTTATATGGACATTTTCATCTAATTCTGTCTCCTGGGCAGCAACATGACTCCCACTTGACAAAAGGATATCACCTGCCTGGAATTACCCATGGCAACACAAATGTGAAGATACTAAATATAAAGATGCAAAGTATACAAAGAGAATAATATGTTTCCTTTTGTTTAGAATTCATGATCAGAAAACATATTAGCACAACGTCCAGAGATAGTACTTTTCTTTTTCTTCTCCAACTTATGGGTTTGTGTAAGTTTCAAGTTACTGTTTTGGGGCATCTAATTCATGCAATCTGAAGAATCCATTCATCTCAATTTATGTTCCTGAAAAGAAGACAGATCTTATAGTTCACCTTACAGGATAGACATACCCATAAAGCGTAGATTCGTAACATGTAACCCACATGGTTCGGAGATTGTTAAACAACAAAAATAGTTTCTACAGCACCAAAAAACGAAGAAAATAAAACCAAAAAGAAGCACCAAAAATGATTGCTTCAATGACTCTTTCATGTTTAATGTTGCCAGTTGCAATAGTAAGTCGATTGGACCATGTAAACCCTGTCGCCGTTAGTTTTTTCTCATCTTCATTCTCTTGATTATATGTTCAATGACTATTCCAATTTTTCTCTTTAACAGTTGACACTTGGACCACAATGTTGGATGAGTTGACTGGATGTCCCATAGTTCTATTCCTAGCTGGAGCTGGCAAATAGTCCATTGGTTAAATAGAGGTAGTTAGAGCAAGAATTCTGGGTCATGAGGCCCTGGTATTTCCCTTGAGATTTTAGTGAATTATAAGTTAATTACTATCCAATACCTAAATTGATACTAATTGCTTGTCAAGTTCATAAATCACACATGCAAACTATGCCATGTGTCACAAGCACTGAACAACAAAAGCTAGCAGTGCCCTTAATGGTCAAGGCTAAGGTTGATTTAAATTTTCTAGACAAAGAATACCACTTGTAATAACACAAATATCTGAAATGCATCTTTACAGTAACTAAATGGTATTTCCCTTGATATACATAATATGCTTCAGAGTACTAACGATTATTTAAAAAATAATGCATTTATGCATTCTTACACCTTTAGATTTACAAAGTTCTCAATTTTCTTCAAAGAACAGTATTATTTTCCTGGACAATAAAAAAAATAGGTATCAATAGTTTAACCATGTACCTTCTGTGATACCATCTTGAACTCAAGCAGCTCATTATATGTTTGCTGCAGTTTTTCACTATTGGCATTCATTTCAATTAGCCCGTGCTCATGCTCCGCAAGTTGAATCTAAGATAAAATAAACATACAGAATTAGTCACAGTAGAAGCAGAATGAAAAGCCATCTAAATTAAAAACGTTAGTCGGCAGCAGTAACAAAAATAAACAGACCTCCAATTCTTCTAACTCAATGTCAGGTTGTGAAGCTGGACTAGGAGATGGTACCAGACCAGCTTTATGTATCTGATCTTTGATAAACCGTAGCTTCCTAGACATCTCCGCACATCTTTTAACCTGTGGACAATATACTAAAATAAAATCTACACAAACAACATGGATGGTACAAAAAACCAATCATTTCCAGTATAAGAGCATAATTGACATACAAGTCACATAGTGCAGAATTTTGCATTCAGAAGAGCAAGAGCAGGTCGCTCATTTCCACATGATTAAGAAAATGTTTCATGGGTATTTATAAAGGCCTCTGTTGATAAAAAAAACGATTAATGCTAGAAGCATCTACAACATGGCTATAAATAACCTGATACAAACAAGTCATGCATAATAAGAATTGCATATGTTGACCCTCAATATTAATGAAGCCTAATACACTAATAAGAACCCCATAAAATAGATATGGAAGAAATTGATTAACCAAAGTGTGCAGCATGCCTAACAAAATGATATGTAAAATCATAAAGTTCAGAAAAAAATGCTCCCAACCTTCCAATATCTCAGTGCCAAATTTCTTCATAGCAAGATCACTACTGATAAAGATTATCAAGAAGTAAGATGCATCCGCATGTCGGAACTCGGACCTCTTAGATCAGTATAAAATTAAAAAAAATTACATGCACTTTTAATAAGTAGAATTAACTATAACTTATTCTACAAGGGGTTTCCAAGTGTCAACTGTAGTGAAACATCTTTGATTTTTTCGCAGCACCTCCCAAAAACTATAGAAAAATAAATTTATTTAGAAATCACATTCTTCATGCCTCCCTTGTATTTATTCCTTTAGTGTAACTGGCTCACTTTCTTGATGCCTTCGATTAGATAACATTATCATGCCTGTTCATCTATAGTGCATCCAGTCTTTCTTAGCAAACTATCAACTAATGAACAGAGCTGGAAATAAGTTCAGTTCTTCCATGAGCATCATGAAGAGAAATCTCCTATTAATGATAATCTAATCTGAGAAAACTAGTTTCATTACCTACCATTGGCACTGATCTGAAAATAAGGACAATCAAGCTTGATCAGAAAAGAACTACACTGCAACTTTGGATATTGGTGGATGACAGTAATTTCTAATCATCACAACTTCTCCCCACGAAGGAGCAATTATTATACTGCTGGTGTACATTGTAATTGACGAGTCATCTTTTGAAATAATTGGTTCAGAAACACCAAACAGCATGTCTAAATATTGGTTGTTACAAGGTTAAAATGCATGAAACTGATTCAACTGAATGGCCTTTCACACCTGTAGGGTCAATAAGTGATGATATAGAATCAAATTCTTCTAGACAAGGGTGAAGACGACATGAACATAGAGGAGGTTCTTTCTCAAATAACTGTGAACATAAAGCAAAGGCTTGCTGAAACCTGCTCAAAGACTGAGCATCAGACCATCAGATTCAGCAACCAGACCAAGCAAAGCTGCCCGAAAATCAGCTTGCTGCAGTTCTTGAGCAGAAACCATAGCATTATGCCATTATCACATAGGATGATGTCCCTAAGCTGACTATTTTGATGGTGGAACTAGTTCTCGTCATGAAAATAACAATGTTTCTTGTGTTTTCACCTCTCTCGTTAGTTTTACACACAGCGGGTTTGTTTTGGTGGAAGGTTTTTAATGTAAATAATTAAATAAGTTTTTCTTATGGAAAAAGAAAATAAAACAGGTATAAGTACGAATAGAACTTGAATATTTCTATGGAAAAATGAATTATTATTTAACACTATTCTCGACTCTTTTTAGTCAACCAATGCCTTCTTAGCAAAATTTCTCAATGGTATTTTTGTAAATTCTTTTTTTTAAAGAGAATCTACCTTAAAACTAAATGTTTGCATCTTAACACTTTTCTCATTGAGGAATCGCTCTGATAAAAGCCCAGTTGACCACAAAAGCCAAACCAACTCATTTTCTTTGAAATGGAGGTAGTAATGAACAATAATTTATCTCCAGGCATACCATTCAAATCTGGGAAAAGAAATGAATTGACTAGGTATATGTAAAGATAAACAACCATTAGAATTTCATGAACAATACCTGATTAACAAATGTTCGCTGGAAAGGGCTTTTATCATCATTTAACTGCCAGTCAAAACAACAAAATTTAGTGTGTTGTGAATACCAGCTAAACACAGAATATACAAAATCTATCATAAGGAAGACCTCTATCAAATAATTGAAACAAAACAGTTCCAGTCAAATGACCTAGAAAGGAGCACAATAGTAATCCATAAACAAGAAAAATCTTCGATATAAATGCCAATAACATCATCGAACCTTAAGAATCAGAAGTATTCGATGCTAGCAAGATAGAACAGTCAATTGGAAGTATATTACCGGTTCATCTTGTCCTGTGCATGATATATTTTTCTTTTTCTTTTTTTTATATATCCATGTAAAACCCCCAAGGCACTTCATTTTGTTCACAAAACTGATAACAACCATAAAAGAAAAGGAATGAGGAAAAAATTAGTTATGCCCTTAAATACTTCTCCACATAAATTCGCATTCTTGAAACCTTCAGTAAACATCAATTGCAGAGTTTAAAGACACGCATACGAGGCCAAAGCAAATTAGTAAAAGCAGGACGCAATTAAGCAAAAAAAGGGCGACATCTTGATTAACATTTCTCTACTCTGACGGCATAATATTACATTTATTCCAATCAATTGGAACACGCTATTTTATACATTCCCTATGCCAAAATTGCAAATGGATTCAAAGACTAAATCCAATTGTGCGCAAGATTTACACTAGCATATACTATGAAAATGAAGGATCTGAGCGTACGTCTCGAAATTGATGAGACCGACTTGGCCGAGATAAGTGACCGCGCGGTGAGCTGACTCGACGGGGATAATGAGTTGCACAAGCATCATCTTCTCGGAGCGCATCAGATCCATGCCCGGCAAATTGTCTATGTACTCCATTTTCCATCCACCGCCCAGACCCGCCCCTATTCAGATCACAATCGATCACTAATCGTCTTCTTCAGATCTGAATCCGATCAAACTAACTTACCAGTGCGATGGGGTGTGTGTGTGTGTGTGAGAGAGAGAGAGAGAGAGAGAGAGGTAGCGAGGTTTAGTGTGTGGGCGTGTCGGTGTCGGTGGAGCGGTTTCAGGTGTATGTAATGTGTATTCGTTTATGTGTATATCTGCCGCAGCTATAAGCCAGTAGCGGTGGCAACTGCCATGGGAGGTGATCCCTGGTCGTTTTTATGGTTTTCGGGCGTGGTGGGGAAGACTTAAAAAGGAAGGAAAATGAAATGCTGTTCAATCGGCATTCCAAATTTTAAAAAAATAAATAAATAACTGTTTAATCAAAAAGTAAGAGCCTGTTTGTTTATGTTTTATTTAATCCATTTCAGGTTTCATAGTTAGAAATAGAATTTTGAGAATTTATTGGTTTTCGTGTGAAAATTGAGATTGTGTTTGGATGAATGAATTGAAATATGTTTTATGTAGGGTTGGAAATGAGATTGTGTTTGGTTTGAGTAATTTTGAAATATTATTTTATGTATATAATAATTGAAAAGTTGGTAGTGGTGGGGGTCCACTTCAATATTTTAATTTGAATATATAATATTATATTTGTAAGATTAAATTGGTGGGTCCCATTAGATAGTTATAATTTAAAAATAGTAATGTTTTAAGACATAAAGTTGATAATGGTGGGTCCCACATATATAATGGGTTAAAATATGAGAATAGTGATTGATAAGTAATGATGAGTGATGTAGGAGGGTAGTGTATAGGTTTGAGAATAGAAATTATAGGTTTGAGATGTTGTTTTATGTGAAAAATAGAAAATGAAAATGATGATTTCCATTGGAAATTTTATGAACAAACATGATTCCACTTTTATGTATAGTTAAACCGAAAAGAGACCATTGGAAACATAAACAAACAAGGCCTAAATTTTCTTTTTATATTACAAAAGGATTTCTAAGTAGGAATGACACGATTCTGAAACCATAGGTTTCTGGTTCCTCATTTTGGGATGAACCGAACTGTAACCATCGCCCCCACGGTTCTCCAAAATCGGAATCGATGGTTCCAATTCCAATTTGGAACTTGGTTTTTTCACGATTTTCGGTTTCGATTTTAATCGAACCATTTATTTATCTTTTGATATTTTTTGATTTTTTTAAAAATAGTTTATCCATTTGATTAAGAGAGAGGAGAAAACAAAGAAAAATACTTGGACTTAATATCCAATTGAGTTTTGTACTTAATATTAATAATAATATTAAATTGTCTACATATACTACTAGAGTATAGATGAATCAAAGTTCGCGTAGTTCGCTTACAACATTTGGTTTAAAACATGTCTCATGTGGTTAATATAAAACATCATAAAAATATATAACATTTCTTCTATCATATTCTACCAAATAAAAATAAAAATCGTTGGTTTTAACTTGAAATCGCTTGGTCACCACGGTTAAAAGCGCGATTCTCTGCTTTTTGAGACCAAAAAATCGAATCGCCTACACAGTTTGGTTCGATTCTAGTTTTAGTTTGGAACCCTTTTGTTTCCATTTGGCCACCCATATTTCGTGGGTGGGCCTTAACAGTATATGGACTTAATTAGGATGTCATCATAATAAAGGATTTTGCCAATCAAAAAATTAGGATGTCTCTTATTATTATTCGCTTTTAATTGCTTAAAAATATCCCGTAACTTGGGGTAAATTGTATTTTCGGACTTTTATTATGGGTTTGCAAAATATGCCCCGTATATTTATCAAGTTTTGCAAAATATGCCCCGCAAATTTATAATGTTCTCGCAAAATTGATCCTATAAGTTTTATACCGAAGCAATTGGTGTCCTATAAGTCTCGAGTTGATGCAAAATTGGTCTAGCAGAATATTTCATAATACCAATTATACCTTTATTCATACATATGGCCGATTTGGCCGATTTGACTAAGTGTTTTATTTTAAAATGGTATCGAACCCAGGTTTATTAAGAACTTTTGGTTATATTTATTATATTTATGTAATTAACAATTGGTGAGGAGAAATTACTCCGAGATTATGGATCCGGACCGATGTCCGAGATGTACCTTTACAGACATATCACAAATATCGACGATGTATGCACAAGAACACCTTGTGTTTCATATCGGGAATACCAACATGAAGAAAAAAAGAACAGGAGCCGAGGGAAACATTAAAGCAATGCAAAATGCGCGGCGAGAATATTATAAGCGATTGGGGTGTTTAACGCACCTATATGTTCACTTGATGAATCTTCAAGAAACGGTTCATGAAAATTCCCATCGAACAATGATTCCCGATGGAGTACCGAGTGGAACGAGATACTTCCAGACAAATCTAAGTTCTCTAAAGATCTTAGAGAAGTCGTAAGCGGTGCGTAATTATGGCAACCGCCATATTCATCTACCAAAGATAAGTTTATCGATTGAACGGATGGAGACGATGGTGAAATATCGAAGGAAACTCTTGAACTCCTTCATGATATTCGTAAACGAGTCAAGAACCTGGAGGACAGCCGAGTTCTTGGGAGGAAAGAAACGATAGATTTCGGGACGGTGTAAGTCCAAGCGCTACGATAATCTGAGGGGGGTGAATAGATTATCTCCATCTTTTCGATTTTACCCTCTTTTTCGAACCGAATGCGCAAAGATAATAACAAAGGTGTGGAATGTAAACAACACACGCGTCGATTTATAGAGGTTCAACCCAGGGCCTAATCCTCTACCACCCCAAAGATATCCAGGGATGGATTTCAAAAAAGAAAAATGATTTTATTAATTACCAAAATTGATACAACACCAACTTACAACAACACATTGAAGAGCACCACACTCTTCTTCAACGTCACCTTTGAGATTACCACAATCTCTTCTTCAAGATTACCACAATCTCCAACTGTACTTTGTGAAGATTACCACAATCTTCAACCTTGAAGAATACCAAATTCTTCAACACCTCAACAAGAAGATTACCACAATCTTCTTACACCTAACACCTAGATCACCCAAGTGTGTTCTTACCACAAGTTAACACTAACAAGGATATCTTGTGTTGAATGATAACCAAAAATTCAAGATTACAACTCGATAATGAATTATACAATTGAGTGCAAGTGTAATCAAGAATAGCCTATACCTCAAGGATGTGAAAGTGATAAGCTAGGCAAATTACAACAAGAATAATAACAATAAAAGACCAAGTGTTTGCTTGAGTATATCTTGTTGTGTTGTGTTGTTCTCTCCTCTTTTTGTTGCTTCAATTCTTCCTCTATTTATAGAGGATGTCTTGTACATGATAGGCTCCTCTTGGGGACATGAATTCGTCAGAAAAATTGCAAGACAATTGAAGAAAAGAGTCATTAGAAATCCATCCAACAAATTAAGGAAAGTTTGTCATTTCAAGTCGATTTTTCATCAACGATAGATGACTGTCGCGCACAAATAGAAGTTTGAAATCAGAATAAAAAAATACCATGGCGGCCCAGTCGACGTGAGGCTTCGAGTCGACCCATACCATACCCGGTCCCACGCCGAAATAACAAAACAGAGAAGCGGCTTTTTCTCAACAGGCACCAGGTCAACCACATGTCGACGGTCGGCCTCCCCGCAATTTTAGACCGTCTCGTTTCTATTTCTAAAAACATCTTGGGTAAGGGTTGCCTATACGGCGGACCGATTGGTCTCAAAACATAAGTGTTGTCCAATATTTTATTGAAGATAAACTCCAAGAAATACTCAGAAATAGTAAAAACATTTTAGACCGATCCGGAGTATTAGGACAACATTTTGAAACATTGTTTTGATGTAAAAACATTATGACATAAAATCATTAAAAGCGTTGTCCAATTTTGTCGAAAATAAACTTGAAGAAATACTCAGAAAAATATTAAAAACATTTTAAATCATTTAAGAGTATTTGGACAACCTTTAAAAACATTGTTTTGGTGTAAAAACAAAATCATCAAAATCATGATAAAACCATTTATCAAGCAGAAAGACTACCCTATTTACACCAAAAAGGGAAACCAACCGAAGTTATACGAAAAATGGCAGATGAGGAGAAGTTCATTGCTCTAATCAAAGGAAAATCCATCAAAAAATAAAAAGGATGGATATGGAAAAGATGAATCTTAAAGATCTACATGTCCTTGCGAGAATCCTTCGCAGGATTAGGAATTGTAGATTTAAAGATGAACACAGGAGATGGAACATTGGTCACCTATGATCCAACAGAAAACCAATTCCACCACCACCACCGATTAATCCTAACATCGAAGAAAGACGTGTTCGAATCATGGAGCCCAGGACGAGAGGATGCCACACGCTGGGAATTTCACGGCCGGAGTGATCCATCATCACGGACAGGAGGTCGGAACCTCTTGCGGGGAACCGGACAACCTACTTGAAGGCCGAATGTTTATCGACGCCTTATGGAAGATCGCACCTTGACCCAATACATCCATATGGGTTGATGTTAGATCCGGACATCCCATTTTAAAAATAGAGAAGTTCTCATTGATGAATGGGCTTCACTATGAGAATTTTAATAAACCCTCGATCTTACAAAGGATTCATTCATTTTACTCCTTGAAATGAGTCTTGAAGGGTCGATGAAGATTGCTGGGATATGACCGATGCTAGTACAAAAGGTTCGGTCACGTCGGAGAATCACTTAAAGGAATTGTCGATGGTATGACAAAACTATTCAAATCCTTATTTTGAGGTATTAGAGGATGAAGAAAGAAAGAGATATAAACAAAGCCCTCTATAGCCTTGAGTTATATGATATTTGTCATATTGATTGAATATATCAAGTTGTTCACCGAATACTGGGGTGGAAATCCAAGATTGAAGAAAAGGAAGTCGCACAACTATTCTTTGCCAAAATTCCGAGCCCTTGGAGAGAAATGCTTATCGGGAATACAAGGATGGAGCGGAAGTAGAAATTGTGGGCACAAAAATGTCTTTCCTAAAGGTCAAGTTATCCGAATGGTGTTACAAGCACCTCTGACTGGGAATTACAAGAGATTAAGAGGAATTAACAAAACAGTTCATCTATGTTGCGTGGATAATGACATCCCAACAATTATGGGAGGTCAACCAAGACGGCACAAAAAGAAGCATGAGCGAAGCCATCTATACATCGAGGAAGAACAACAAAAGAAGCGGTCTTCATAGAGACCTAGAAGGTTTTGGTCAAAACAAAAGGTCCGAAGTTACAAATCGGGGCAAAGACCGACTAAGCAGCGAGAGTAGAGCCTCATCATCGGAGTTCTAATCAAGCAAGCACCGATGAACGCCGGGAAGGAGAACTTTCAGACGAGCTCACACCAGGGCAAATGAAAGTTTCAAAGATCAGTAATTCTTGGACATGCGGAGCAAGGGGCATATCTCAACAGATTGCCGGACAATCAAAGACGAGGAGTCGATTACCGAAGCTACACCGAGATCGAAGAAGAAGCACTACTACCGTGATTTAATACTGGTGTATCAATTTGAGGATATTCCCTCGGATGAAAGCATCTATGAAGAAGAGATCTATTCAAGATGGAAGTGAATCTAGTTCGTAATCGAGTGAAGAAGACATTCTTCAACATGCACGGTCGGGGAGGATATGTCGGGATTCCTGATAAGGGTCTTTTATGCATGTTTTATGTGTATATTTGAGTAGAATTCGAGTTTATTTTATTGTTAGTTTTGTAAATTTTTGATTGTACATAGTTCATATTACTCCGAGTTGCTTTTATTGATGTAGATTGACCATTCGGGGCTAATTTTGGTGAATTTCGGACCATGGATTCATGTCAAAACATACCGGGAGTTTAAGGATGCAAAAACGCTCGAAATTCCAAGCAAAACGCGTCATTTCGGGGCCTTTTTGGTCCAACACGGGCGGGGGTGTCGGGCAACACGGCCGTGTTCACGGAGCTAAAAACTCGATTTTTCGCACAAAACTTTTCTCGACACGGCCAGGCCATGTTCCCAACACGCGGCCGTGTCAGAGACACTACCGCCATGTTGGGAAGCACGACCATGTTTCCGATTCCTGTATGATAAAACAAAGACGGCCCGACAGTTAAAGGGCGACACGGGCGTGTCCGGACACTTTTTCTCGCAACTTTTCCATGCGAAAATTATGGAAAACTCACCTACCAAGCTTTTTGACCACTTTTATACACATTTAACACCCAATTTTGCTGCAACATGTCCCCATATTCCCTCAATCATCAATTGAGTACAAGAATTCACCAACCAACAATGAAAGTGGAGGCAATTGTTTAACAAAAAGATAGCATTATTGATGTGTTCTTTCACAAAAATGATGTCTATAAAAGCCAAGAGTATGAGTTGGGGAATCAATTTCATTAATTCAAGATACATTGAATTCATTATATTCATAGATTCATTAAATTCATTAGACATTGGAGATCAAGAGGTCTGGGAGGAGTAAGCTTGTAGCAACATTAGAGAGAAGAAGGCTTGGAGCAACATCATCAATCAAGAAAGAAGTCAATTGAGATTTTGAGAAAGATAAGTACACCATGTCTACAATACTTAAATCTTCTTGTGTAATTTATCTTTGGTCAAAATCATGTGTAGCTAAACTCCTAGTGTTTGAATGTAATGAACCAGAATGGATTTGTGATTATGGTGTGTATGTTTTTAATAAAATCTTCATATTTTGTGTGATTCACTTATATTATGCTTCATTCATTCGAATTGATATATGCGCAATATTGATTTGAAGTTTATTTTTCATCCGGAAATCGAGAGATTCATGGTGAAATAGAACCTATATAAGTGAAAAGAGTTGCATGCAATCCTAGATATAGGACGACATAAATCTTCCGGATTAGGGTCAAACCTAATATGGGAATTCACAAATCGTTATAATCTTTGTATTGGGGTTTTAACTAGAAAGAGATTTCAGTTAATCAACTTGAGATTAGAAGTTTTTTGCCTTGAGAAAGGGTTTAACTTAAATTGGGAATTTCTACGGTCCACAAGACATGAGATTTTATTAAAAGAGGTTGGTTTTTGCTTAAGGGATTACGGTTGTATTTTTAACTTGTCAAATCACAAAAACATTCTAGAGGATTTACATTCAAACACATTTCTATCTCTTGATTTCTTATTTTACAAATCTTCCTTCATTTTTACAATTTATAATTTGTTTTCCTTTTTCATCAAACAAAAACTGAAAATTTTTAGATTAAATAACAAAAAGACGGTAATTATTAGTACTTACAATCCTCGTGGGAATGACACTCGGACTCAATAATCTATACTATAAAATGATAGGTGCACTTGCCTACGGTTTTAAAGGTAGCTTTTGAGCCATCAAGTTTTGGCGCCGTTGTCGGGATTGTAATATTAAGAGCACCTTATTTTTGTTAATTTAATCATTTTTTTATTTATTTCATCATTTGTCTTTCTTTCTATCTATCTTCGTAAGTTTTGGATTACACTTATCCTCTTTATTTACCGCAGTGTGTATGCCTACTCGTCGCCGAATTTGGAAGCGCGAGACCGCCGAGTAGCAACACGAGAGGAAAATATTAGTACAAACCACGAGGACGAAATTAACGAAGGCAGCGGATCCACGATATGGCGGATGAAAAACAAGGAACTATGTATGACTACGCCAAACCATCTATGGACGGAACATCATCTAGTATTGTAAGGCCCTACTGCTGTACCAATAATTTGAAATCAAACCGAATGTCATTCAAATGGTGCAACAATTTGTTCAATTCGACTACTACCTGGGGACGAAGACCCAAATAATCATATCGTGAATTTCCTCGAAATTTGCGATACCTTCAAAATAAATGGAGTCCCCGACGATGCCATCCGCTTTACGCTTGTTCCCATTTACTCTTCTGGGGACGGGCTAAACAATGGCTAAACACTTTACCGAAAAGGAACAATCACAATATGGAGTATTATGGCGGAAAAGTTCCTTTTGAAGTATTTTCCACCGCCAAAACCACACGATTCGGGAATGAAATCTCTTCATTCACTCAAGATGAATGACGAGACATTGACGACACTCTGGGAGAGATTCAAAGAATTATTGCGGAAATGCCCACATCATGGCCTTCCTATTTGGATGCAAGTCCAAACATTTTACAATGGGCTACTCTCGTCAACAAGGCAAATGATTGATCGCGGTGGGGAACTTTGAATAATAAAACACCGAAGGCGCCAAGATCGACAGGGGAATGGCCATGAATGGCTATCAATGGCAATCCGCACGAGGTAAACCTAATAGAACAACGGGTGTTTATAATGTAGATGCAAAGTGGTTACACTTTTTGCGCACAAGTCGAAGCTTTGACCCAAAAGATCGACGATCTAGCGGCTCCTAAACCACCAGCTCCGCATGTTTTATCTTGTGAAACTTGCGGAGGATCGCATAATCATCATGACCGCCCACACACAATACCTCACGTTGAACAAGCTAATTACGTTGGGAATCAAGGCGAAATTACCCAAGTAATCCTTACAAAGAACACATATAATCATGGGTGGCGACAACATCCTAATTTCGGTTGGGAAACCAAGGCCAACCACGACCTAATCCCAATCCCGATCTACACACGTCTCCGATTTTCCCAAATCAAGGTAAGCCTAACTTGGAAGATCTTATAACAAAGTTTGTGCAATCAATGAGATATCCGATTTCGGGGCGGTGGAATCATCCTTGAGAAATCAAGAGGCATCTATCCATAATCTGGAAAATCAAATAGGGAAGATTGCAAAGATGATTTCGAAAGGCCACAAGGTAGTTTTTGGGTATCGAGCCAAACCGACCAAGGGGAGCACGTAAAGGCAATCACCATCGATTTTCCATATGAGCATGATTATGCCAATGCCGCCATGCGAAAACGTGGAGGATGACATGCCCAAAGAAAAGCTCATGAAAAAGGAGATTGCGAATACAAGTCAAGATCCCTTACGTGAGTCTAACCGAAGAAGATAGAAGGGAGGACAAATTTGGTAAGTACCTTGATTCTTTCAAACAATTACATGCCAATATTCCATTTGTTGACCCTCCTTCAAAGCATGTTAGGGATCTTAATGACATCATTCCTAGTGAAAATAAGCTTAATAAATTATCAAATGTGCGATTGAATGATAAATGTCCTTCCAATGAACTACCACAAAAATTTAATGATCCATGAAGCTTTATTATCCCTTGCACAATTGATGATTTACTGTCGATAGGGCACTAGCCGACTTGGGAGCTAGTATCAATGTGATGTCTTATGAAACATTCAAGCATGCGGGATTAAGTGAACTTAAACCTATTAGGATGGACATTCAATTAGCCGATAAATCGATTAAACATCCTAGAGGTATTATTCATGATGTGTTAGTCAAGATTGATAAATTCGTGTTTCAGTTGATTTCATTATTCTTGACATGCATGATAATATAGAAGTTCCCTTAATTCTAGGGCGTCCCTTTTGCAGCTCTTGCAAAATCTCTCATTGATGTGCATGATGGAAAAATTATTTTGATAGTAGGGAGTGAACAAGTTATCTTTAAAATTCCTTTGAAAAATCCTATAGATGATACTTGTCTTCCTATAAACGTTATTGGGACAAATGATTTTTGCGAAATGCCATCTAATAAACCCATGAAAGAATGTGGTGTTCGGTGTGTGAAAGTTTCCACAGAGAAATCCCTATTCGAGAATATCGTGCGAGAAAAATGGAACTATAAAGGTAAATTGCTCGAAACTCAATTTGGGTGGCTATGTTAATCAACGACATAAAATTTTTCATAAGTTCAAGGCTCCTACCGATTAAATCTTCACATATAGGTGAAATGGTCCAGCTATACGACGTTAAGCTACCAGGAGGCAACCCGATGTTTGTGTGCAATTGTTTTCATTTATTTTTATTTTTTTATTTTATTTTCTTTCAAAATAATCACAAGTCCTTAGAGTCATTTTTAAAAAAAAAAAAACTCTTGAGCTTCTTCTTGGTTGTCCTAATTGGGAATATTTGAGATTTCACGGTATTCGAGTTGTGTGTTGCTTAACTTTAATTAGGTATGAAGATGCCGTTGAAGGTCCCGTGCAAAACAACCCAATGGTGTTGTTGGACCTTTAGCGCTATTATTGATTGACGAATGTCCCCACAAACCAACACGAGTCTTTTCTAGCGCACTTTGTTCTCACTCATGTGCACCGGAAAACTTCCCAGGGGTCACCCATCCCATGTCTACTCCAGGCCAAGCACGCTTAACCTCGGAGTTTCTACGTAATGGGCACCGAGAAAAGAAGATGCATCTGTTGGTATAGGTAGTCCAAATCATATCCTTTAAGCTATCCCTTAACTATGCAATCCAGCGCTCACGAGTTTGAATCGCGGGCGCGCCTCGCGCCGCGCTCTTTTAAAGCCCATTGCGGGCGGGATCTTTGGACCAAATCCCAACGATCGCTCAACACCGATTCCACTATTGTAGTAAGATCGTATTTTTTTTTCACCTCTTTTATATCATTCTAATTTCTTTGCTTTTTGAGTGTTTTGTGTGTGTTTGTCCATTTTTTCTTTCACATTGAGGACAATGTGAATCTTAAAGTTGGAGGTGGGTACAATAACATTTTCGGAATGCTTGTGTGTTTGTTTTCAAAAGATGTGATTTTTTTTAACAAATTAAATGTTTGTTAGTCAATAACTTGCCCGATTATACCTATATTAACTTGTTAATTTGTGTTTTGAGTGTGAATCAATTGATTGTCTAGAATAGATTGAGCGTGGATGCGGGCTAAATTTTGACGAGATTTCCAACACCATAAATACTTGATGTGTTAAGGCATATATGACGATACTTAGTGTTATGAACGTCCGAGAACTCATGATTTAGTAGTGGTTAACTAGTTGTTAAACCAAGCTTGTGAATAAAAAAACGAAGGAAAAAAACCAGGACCAATCGAGGTTATACTCCTCTATTTGTTGTTGCTTAGTAACTAGGAGCATTCATGAGCCCCATGTTTGTCTTTTACATAAAACGGTGACACGAATATGAGTATGGGAAACCACCCTAGGAGTGTTTGAACATAAATTCAAAATATAAACCTAGTGGAAGCATGTCTCGAAGGGTCCCAAAAAAAAAGAACGAAAAAAAGGAGAATGAATACTCCTTGACTTCTCATTCCAATAAAGTTCAAGAAGCTTGGTTATATGACTAGTAGGCTAACTACAATGATCTATTGAATTCTTGTATTTTCATGGCGTTATTGAATTGAAGTTGTTCATAACTATCGAGATTTGTGGAGTGATGATTTCAAGTCGAATAATGCCTGCCGATATTCTGATCTTTCTTGTGATCGGTCGCTTTACAAAACTATGTTTTTACTTAATGGTCAATTCGGGTTGAGAAGGCCAAGAACATTTGCTTATGTTCAATATGTTGAAAAAAATCATCTTTGTATGTTGTGATTTATTGAATCCCTCTTTTTCATATAATATTTTGCTTGAGGACAAGCAAAGTTCAAAGTTGGAGGTGGTTTGATAAAGGTCTTTTTATGCATGTTTTATGTGTATATTTGAGTAGAATTGAGTTATTTTATTGTTAGTTTTGTAAATTTTTGATTGTACATAGTTCATATTACTCGAGGTGCTTTTGTTGATGTAGATTGACCATTCGGGGCTAATTTTGGTGAATTTCGGACCATGGATTCATGTCAAAACATAAGGGGAGTTTAAGGATGCAAAAACGCTCGAAATTCCAAGCCAAACGCGTCATTTCGGGCCTTTTTGATCCAACACGGGCGGGGTGTCGGGCAACACGGCCGTGTTCCGGAGCTAAAAACTCGATTTTCCGCAGACAAAATGACCTCCGACACGGCCAGGCCGTGTTCCCAACATGGCGTGTCAGAGACACGGCGGCGTGGCCGTGTTGAGGAAGCATGGCCATGTTTCACGATTCCTGTATGATAAAACAGACGACCCGACCGTTACGGGCGACACGGGCGTGTCAGGGACACTTTTCTCGCAACTTTTCCATGCGAAAATTATGGAAAACTCACCTACCAAGCTTTTTGACCACTTTTATACACTTTTAACACCCAATTTTGCTGCAACATGTCCCCATATTCCCTCAATCATCAATTGAGTACAAGAATTCACCAACCAACAATGAAAGTGGAGGCAATTGTTTAACAAAAAGATAGCATTATTGATGTGTTCTTTCACAAAAATGATGTCTATAAACGCCAAGAGTATGAGTTGGGAGAATCAATTTCATTAATTCAAGATACATTGAATTCATTATATTCATATATTCATTAAATTCATTAGACATTGGAGATCAAGAGGTCCGGGAGGAGTAAGCTTGTAGCAACATTGGAGAAGAAGGTGTTGAATACAATGTTACGTAATCGGTATGCCTTAAAAATGGCAATTACTGAGAAAGAAAGATTACAAGAAAAATACTATCTATTACAACTTCTTCAAAAGAACTTTCGGAAAGTTTAGTCGAGACGAATCTCTTTCCGCAAAGCAATTACGCCTGGCTAGTGCTCACGGTTTGACGTATTCTTCCAAAGATGAAACGGCTTACTTCTTCTTCGTGTAGTAGCACCACTAACACGAAGCACCTTGAACTAGAAATGTGCTAAAGATGGTTGTTGGACTTAGTGCGAGAATGCGAGAAAATGATTGTATGCTTTTTGATGGAGTATCAATTTTGTGTATCAAAGCGCAATGCACAAACATGTATAAATAGCCAAACATTCCACTGCAGGAGAAAAACTGGGTAGTGGGCATTAATCATTTGTAACAACCAAGGTGTTACACCCCACTACCGCATGTGATCGAGTAGTGGGCTAACTTCAGATGACCACCCTTTGCGGGAGTTACAACTCCAACGATCACACGAATCACGGACACCTGACAACGCCCGATTCATTGGGCTCCAACAATCCAACAACTACTCGAACCGGGCCAAGCCCATTTTTGAGTGGCAAAACTTTAGTGGACTGGACCGGGCCCAATAGGGTCGGCCGCCCGGCCCAAGCCCAGGCCCATGCCCATGCCCAAGCCCAATCCCAGGCCCATGCCCATGCCCAGGCCCAGTAGGGCGGGCGCGCGCGCATGTGGCCCGCTTGTGATCATCCACTTGTGTTATAGTTTATACAACAAATAACACCTTCTAGTAAATAAACTAGGATAAACTATGATTTTTATTCCATGTGGGATAAGGCATAAGCCTTTCATCTCCTTTAAATAATCTTTACATAATGCCCATTTATGTGGCTACTAGATCTACGCCCGAGTAGATGTTCGTAGTATTTTTATTTCTCAAACCGAATTTGGTGAGTGAGAAATTAATACACGTTAATAATATATAATTTAATTCCTCAGAATTAAATATTTAGCCATAGAAAAATTGGTCAAAATCGAGTCGACACCCACTTTATCAAAACTAAAATTTCCAACAATCCCCCCACATGAGTGGAAATTAATGTATGCATGAATGCGCGGACACGCAAAACCGATCCTCAAGAGACAATATTGCATTCGGAAAAGGTAGCTTATGGCTTTGAACCTTCCGTAGTCAATACCATGGGGTACAATTGGCGGCTTAGTGGACACAATGCCTTGAACTATTCCTCCACGGTGTATCCCGAGTCAAAAGTATTAACATAATAAGGTCTCAACACCTTCTGTTCTCACGTTTTGTGTCCGTTTGCCATGGACACCACTTTGGATTCATAAGTGTTACTTTGAAGCGGCCCGCACTTTTCACTTATATAGGTGATCTCCTATCCGAGTATCTGCCATACTCAACCTCAACGAGGTGTAGGAATCATTAAAAGTCAAATGACTTAGCCTCACCACAACTTTGCAGGTGTTTCAACACTTGGTATTGCTTTCTAGGGATGGGTTATAACATTGTTTCCAAGTGTTACAACATAACCATCATAGTTTAGTTTTCCCATTGAACCAAGTTCTTGGGATCTCCGATCATCATGGTTGGGTTACCACTATGATAGTTATTTTTACTTTGTGGACTTCAAGCCCATTCCCTCTAGCAATTTACCCAATTGATCTCGATTCAGTCCTTTTGTCAAAGGATATGCCAAATTGTCTTTTGACTTTACGTAGTCAATTGACATCACACCATTTGAGATCAATTGTCTAACGGTATTGTGTCTCAAGACGAATATGTCTAGACTTACCGTTATACATATTGCTCGTGCTTCTTCCTATAGCCGCTTGGCTATCACAATGAATCATCACGAAAGCGCACAGCTTTCCTCCAAGATGGAATATCTTCCAAAAGTTTGAAGCCATTCTCGCTTCTTCACCGGCTTTATCCAAAGCTATAAACTCGCATTCCATGGTGGGACCGAGCTATACACGTTTGCTTGTGGACTTCCACGATACCGCACCACCTCCAATGGTGAATATGTATCCACTAGTTGAATAAGAATCTTTCGAATCTAAAATCCAACTAGCATCACTATATCCTTAAGTACAATGGATATCTTGAGTAGTATAGCCCATAATCCAAGGTATACTTCAAGTATTTTAACACCCTAGTTAACGATTTCCAATGCTCATGGCTTGGATTGCTCGTGAACCTACTCAACATATTTCTGAGGGTAGGCCAAGTTTGGACGTGTACAATTTGTGATGTACATCGATACCGCCTATTATACGTGAGTATTCCATCCGAGCCCTGGTTACGCTTTTATTAGCAACAGATTTATACTTAAATCAATGGGCGTCTTTGACGGTGAATATCAAAAACATTGAATTTCTTGAGCACTTTCTCCACATAGTGGGATTGTGACAAGATAATTCCATTAGGAGTTCTGTTGATTTTTATCCCAAGGATTACATCGCGATCCCCATATCCTTCATGTCAAAGTTCCTCTTTAACATTCTTTTAGTCTCCATGATAGTATCATGACTCACGCCCATGATTAACAAATCGTCACGTATAGACAAACTATGACAAATGCTTCGATGTCCCTTTGACATATACGCATTTATCACACTCGTTGATTTTAAATCCATTTGACAACATTGTATTGTCAAACTTAAGATGCCATTGTTTTGGAGCTTGTTTGATCCGTACAAGGATCTTATTAACTTGCACACCTTTTCTCGCCGGGTGCAACAAACCCTTCAGGTTGTTCTATGTATATTTCAAAGATCTATCTCTCCATTCGAAACGCCGTCTTGACGTCCATCGATGAATCTCTAGATTGTGCAAAGCGGCAATCGCAAGAAGCACCGAATAGACGCAATCCTTATTCTTTGGAGAATAGGTGTCAAAGAAGTCATATCCTTCTTTTTGTTTAAAGCCTTTGGCTACAAGTGTGCTTTATACTTATCAATAGTTCCATCTCGCTTTATACTTCTTCTTTAGGATCCATTTACATCCTAAAGGTTTATGACCAGCACGGGGAGATCAACCAACTCCCAAGTATGGTTTGCGAGAATGGACTCGATTTCACTATTGATAGCTTCTTGCCGAGCGGAGCATCCGGATCGCTTAGAGCCTCTTTAATCGAGTTTGGCTCACCATCTAACATAAATGTTATGTCGGCCCAAAAGACTTAGCCGTCTTAGACCTCTTCTGCGTCTCGATTCTTCACTAATTGGTGTTGAACCATTTGCGGTTTCGTGAGTTCTTTTATTAGTACTCACTTCTATCTTTTCTCTACAAGGGTAGACATCCTCAAAGAATATAGCATTCCTTGATTCGATTATGGTACCTTGGTAATTTCGGATTTTCGACTTATGTATCATAAACCTATATGCACTACTTTGGTATGCATATCCCACAAAGACACAATCAAGCTGTCTTTGGTCCAATTTTAACTTGTTTTGGTTGAGTATTGCTACCTTAGCCAAACACCCCCACACTTTAAGGTATTTATAAGAAGGCTTACGATTTTTCCACAATTCGTAAGGTGTCTTATCTTTCCCTTTAAGTGGTATTTTATTCAATATGTGGTTGGTCATTAAAAGCGACTTCCCCACATATTAAGGGTAATCCGAAACTTATCAACATGGCATTCATCATCTCTTTTAGAGTCCGGTTTTTGCGTTCAAAGAACATAGTTGAAGCGTAGTGAATATGGTGTTGTTGTTTGATGAATTATGCCCGAGGTACATAGTTCTTCAAATGGTGCAACATATTCGACACCTCTATCACTCTGAATTATTTTAATCCGGTGCCAAGTTGATTTTCAACTTCATTTTTATAATTTTTAAAAGCCTCTAATGCTTCATCTTTGCTTCTTAACAAGTATAAGTAGCAAAACCTTGTGCAATCATCAATAAATGTGATGAAATATTTTTTACCACCTTTAGTTTGCACAAATTTTAGATCACACACATCGGTGTGTATCAACTCTAAAGGTGAAGTGCTCCTTTCAACCGAATGAAACGGTAATTTAGCCATTTTAGCTTCAACACAAACTTCACATTTTCTTTGTGAGTTTACTTGAGTAAATTAATTAATTGTAAATTTACCAATCTTTTTATAGCATTGATTTACATGTCATAATCTAATATGGCATAAATTAGAGCACTCAATAATATAAACAAGAAGAAGATTCATTCTTATTCATATTCTCGCCAAAAAGCGTACTGATCATTACATTCATTTTGAATAGTCCTTTGTCTAGATAACCCTACCAAGGAACTGTCCAAATTTGCTAAGTACAAACTTTTAGACTCAAAAACTAGTCTAAACCCATGGTTGACGGCGAACCCGAAACCAAATTTTGCGGATGTCCGGGATATGCGGACATCCTTGACTTCAACTCCTTTCGAAGTAAGCTTTAGCACCACCGTTCCAACGCCAAAGCAACATCGGAAGAGGCGTGATTCCCCATATGGAGCTTCCTAGGTCGATGGGATGTAAAAGAGAATGCATCCTTATCGGAACGCAGACATGGCAAGTGGCACCGGTATCCACAAACTATTCTTTCGGGTTATCCACCAAATTGGCTTCAAACACCACCGCCAACATGTCAACTTACGTCGGCTCCCTTTCTTCAACCACATTGGCATTGGTTGCGGTTTGGTTTTCTTTTTCTTTGGTGGCGACAGCATCCTTTGCCATATGGTTCGGTTTACGTTGTAGCAAGCTCCGCGGAATTTTCAGTGCGGTTTCTTGCCTTTATCGTTAGGTTTTTCTTGAGTTACTTGACGAGCCGTGCTCCATCAAGTTGGCTTTTGACTCCATAGGGACAAGCTTGGACTTAGAGTCAATCCTCCTATTGTCTTCCTCAATTCGAGTTTCACAATCGGATCCTCTAGTCCCATCTCCTTTCGCTTATGTTTGAGATAATTCTTGAAATCCCTCCAACTTGGGGGCAATTTCTCAATCAAGGCGGCCACTTGGAATGCTTCCGGCAAAGCCGTTTCCTCGGCGAGAGATTTCATGTAGGATCAATGGATCTTTGAACTTGTTCCATCACGGTTTTAGAATCAACCATAACAAAATCCAAAGAACTTACCGACAACAAATTTCTTTGTGCCGGCATCCTCGGTTTTGTACTTCTTCTCCAAAGATTCCCACAATTCTTTGGAGGATTTCACAGCACAATACACACTGTAAAGTGCATCACTAAGTCCGTTTAGGACATAGTTACGGCACAGGAAATCACCACGGCCCCATGCATCAAATGCGGCGCGTTTTTCAAAGATTCGTTTTGTTCTCGGCAACAACGGGAGCGTCCTCGGTCGGATCTTCGCGAGACTTAGGGTAGTCAGGTAAAACAGCATTTTTTGCTGCCACCTCTTGAAGTCGAAACCCATGAATTTTTCGGGTTTCTCAGCTTGAGCAGGAGGGATGATCGGGGTTCTGCTTGTGCTTGCCATCGTGAAGTTCGTTAATTGCTTTGCGATTGTTGAATACAATGTTCTGAGAATCGGTATGCCTTAAAAATGGCAAATTACGAAAAGAAAGATTACAAGAAAAATACTATCTATTACAACTTCTTCAAAAGAACTTTCGGAAGCCGAGTCGAGGCGAATCTCTTTCGCAAAGCAATTACGTCGGCTAATGCTCACGGTTTGACGTATTGCTTCCAAAGATGAAAGCGGTTTTCGTCTTCGGTAGTAGCACCACTAACACGAAGCACACCTTCGAACTAGAAAATGTCTCAAGACTAGTTCTTTGGACTTAGTGCGAGAATACGAGAAAATGATTGTATGTTTTTGATGGAGTATCAATTCTGTGTATCAAAGCGCAATGCACAAACATGTATAAATAGCCACACATTCCACCTGCGGGGAAAAAAGCTGGGTAGTGGGCATTAATCATTTGTAACAACCAAGGTGTTACACCCCACTCTTGCGCACTTGATCGGGTAGTGGGCTAACCAGATGACCACCACGCTGCAGGAGTTACAACTCCAACGATCACACGAATAACGGACACCTACTGATGTCCGGATTCATTGGGCTCCAAATGATCCAACGATCACTCGAATCAGGCCAATCCCATTTTTGAGTGGCAAAACTTTAGTGGACATGGACCGGGCCTAATAGGACCGGGCCGCCCGACCCAAGCCCAAGCCCAATCCCAGGCCCATGCCCAAGCCCGAGTCGGGCGGGTCGGGCGTGGGCGCGTAGCAGCGTGTGGCCCGCTTGTGATCATCCACTTGTGTTATAGTTTATACAACAAATAATACCTTCTAGTAAATAAACTAGGATAAACTATGATTTTTATTCCATGTGGGATAAGGCATAAGCCTTTCATCTCCTTTAAATAATCTTTACATAATGCCCATTTATGTGGCTACTTTCGTATATTAATTTCTCACTCACCGAAATTCGGTTTGAGAAATAAAAATACTACGAACATCTACTCGGGAACGTAGATTAATAATATATAATTTAATTCCTCCAAAATTAAATATTTAGCCACCGAAAAATTGGTCAAAGTTAAGTCGACACCCACTTTATCAAAACCAAAATTTCCAATGAGAAGGCTTGGAGCAACATCATCAATCAAGAAAAAGTCAATTGAGATTTTGAGAAAGATAAGTACACCATGTCTACAATACTTAAATCTTCTTTTGTAATTTATTCTTTGGTCAAAATCATGTGTAGCTAAACTCTAGTGTTTGAATGTAATGAACTCTAGAATGGATTTGTGATTATGGTGTGTATGTTTTTAATAAAATCTTCATATTTTGTGTGATTCGCTTATATTATGCTTCATTCATTCGAATTGATATATGCACAATATTGATTTGAAGTTTATTTTTCATCAGGAAATCGAGAGATTCATGGTGAAATAGAACCTATATAAGTGAAAAGAGTTGCATGCAATCCTAGATATAGGGCGACATAAATCTTACGGATTAGGGTCAAACCTAATGTGGGAATCCACAAATCGTTATAATGATGTCTTGGGGGTTTTAACTAGAAAGAGATTTTAGTTAATCAACTTGAGATTAGAAGTTTTTGCCTTGAGAAAGGGTTTAACTTAAATTGGGAATTTCTACGGTCCATAAGACATGAGATTTTATTAAAAGAGGTTGGTTTTTGCTTAAGGGCTTACGGTTGTATTTTTAACTTGTCAAATCACAAAAACATTCTAGAGGATTTACATTCAAACACATTTCTATCTCTTGATTTCTTATTTTACAAATCTTCCTTCATTTTTACAATTTATAATTTGTTTTCCTTTTTCACCAAACAAAAACTCGAAAATTGTTAGATTAAATAACAAAAAGACGGTAATTATTAGTACTTACAATCCTCGTGGGAATGACACTCGGTACTCAATAATCTATACTATAAAATGATAGGTGCACTTGCCTACGGTTTCAAAGGTAGCTTTTGAGCCATCAATTCTCTCTCACACTACGGTGTTTCATATGACTCTTATGAGAATTATGAAGGAAGATCCAAAGCTTCAAATCTATGATGGATTTACAATCGGAGCAATGGAAAAGGCTTTAGATAAGATTGGTTTCGTAATAGAAAACACCAAATTATCCACGGGGTAACAACCAGAGAATTTGCCATTAGATGGAGTTTGGGAAGGCGATCGAGATGCGGTTGGTCCCTATTAAAGAAATCTAGGAGATCAAAAGCGAGTTAAAAGAGAAGTTGCAAATACACTCTCATGGATTCATATCGGAGCCATAAGAGTCATTATTAAGGCAACATTCAAAGAAGGAATAGATTCGCCACTCAATCTTGCTATCTTTGACAAGCGAATCTCACATCTCAAGGATTCATGCCTTGGAGCGATTCTGAGAAATTTGTATCTTTGGGAAATTGGCATTTAATGTCTATCCTAGAATTGCATACAATTTGGGAGATCGAGATTTTAATAGAGTTCTAACCCTTCATCAAGATTTCAAAAAAGTCGATTTGATGAAAGAATGAAACAAGTCTTACTCGATCACATACAAGATTTCTATGCTATCTCGAATACACATCATTCGAAGTATTCTTGAGAAAGGAATTTATTAAAGTCCCAAGGATTTTCGAGGACTTTGCTAGGGTGGTTTTACGAGAGATTATTGAGTCTCCAACTATCAAGGAGATCGATATGAAAATACAAGATCAACAGTCTTCAACAAAAGCCAAAGTCTTAGAGTTGAGCAAGAATGATGTCTTTCCAACGGAGACGAGAATGACGAGTAGCGGCCCGTTAGGAAGAAATGAGACCAAATACGATTCGGCGTATCTAGATGTTTTTAAAACGGCGGGAGAGCTAAAATGTCCGAAGGATGGCGAGAAGTTGAAGTAATATTCGATATCACTCAAAAGGATAATATTTTTCCTTGTTATGTTCTATATTATCTCCAACAAACAATAGTTGGACGGTATCAAGGAAGCACGAAGATAGGTGAAATTGGTGACTATCACGGGAGTTGCGGGAAAAATCCCATAACAATTAATCTTGGGAATTGAATTTCTTGAGGATCATAAACCTTGGGAAAGATTACAAAACGGAATGGAGTTCACAGTGGCTAATAAAAGATACGAGAATCAAATGACCACTAGTCCATTCTCCATATACATTTCTATTGGAATGTTATATACCGAATCAAAGCCAAAGTATTTCGCCGCCTATATTGATTCAGTGCCAAAATATATCTTGCAAAGCGGATGTTTTTCCTAAAGAAATTGGAGAAGATTTACAGGTATTGCGGGAAGAGATTTCTCTAAAAGGATTCTTATCCTTAATAAGGGAATTAAACAAGCGTAAACTATGATCGAAGCGCGCGGCGGTACCCGTGGTACAAAGTGAAAGACGCCACCATTCTATTTCCATGATACATGTGCGAGATGTTTTGCTAGGAAATAATTTCCTACAAACATTCAAGCGATTTACGAGGAAAATGAGACAAGAAGACTAATTTTCACAACATTATGTGATCATAAGATTATTGTCCGAGGCTCGGGAAACATTTTACGAGAAAAATGACTATTAATTTTCGCGGCAAAGCGTGGTGATGAAACCAAACTCCGAAATCCAAAAATGGCAGATTGAATGAAATTTGGTGACGCTTTATTATCCTATAGACAATTCGGTTCTCAAAAGGATAAGAAGCTTTGGGATTATAACTTGTATTCATTGAGTGCAAGGAGAAGAACGAGTTACTCCGGAGGTTATTGCGGAATTAATGTTGAGCCTAATGGAGAGTCCGCGAGTGACGTGACCCTAGAGGAATAAATATCACTCGAGGATATCAAGAAAAAGATCCAAATGAATTACAATGAAGATCCTTTGGCATGGTGGGACAAGACGAGCTCAAAGCATCCTTAAAGGTTAAGCGAGGAAAGGAGTATGAGTTCGTGAGATTCAAACCAATCCTTATGAACCAGGGGATCGTGAGGATATGCGAGAAGATACTTAAGGAACATCTTGACCTTAAGTTAATTTCACAGGAGTTTCTCCATACGGCAAGGATTCTTAGTCAAAAACCATGGAGAAATTAAAGAGGAAAGCGGACTTGTTATTAATTACAAAGGGATTAATAACATTTTGGAATCGGCAGATACAACATCCCAAACAGAGAATATCACGGTTAAGCGTATCAAAGGTGCCAAGATATTCTCAAAGTTCGATTGTAAGTCCGGATTTTGCAGTTAAGATGGATGAGGAAAGCAAGAAGTTCACAACTTTCTCCACACCACAAGGACATTATATTTGGAGCGTGATGCCTATGGGATTGGCTAACGCACCCTTTTGAGATATATCAAAGAAAGATGGATAATCTCTTCAAATATTATTTTGAGTTTCATGTTCATATACATCGATGATATTCTTATCGCTTCAAAGAACATGAAAGAGCATCTCAAACATTTGGAGATATTCTCGGATGTTTGTCACAAAGAAGGATTATTGCTTTACGAGAAAAAGGCGTGATCTTAACAAGGCAGATTGAATTCCTCGGAATTGAAATCGATGAATCGAAATTATTCTACAAAGCCATATTGTGAAAAAGATACGGGGATTCCCGGATACTTTGAAAGACAAGAAACAACTTGAGTTTTCTTGGAGTTGTTAAATTTGTAGGAATGTTCATTAACAATCGGCATACTACATGAAGGTGTTTAGCCCATTGCTTAAAAAAAGATGCGATATTCAAATGGGAAGATGAACATCAAGAAGGAATTAAGCGACTTAAAGAAGTTTGTAAAAAGCTACCAAAGCTTGTGATTCCCCAAGACGAGGACGGGCGGTTACGTATACGGATGCAGTGATGATTGTGCTGCGATTCTTACTAAGGTCACACCAAACAAAGAAGTGTCATGTAGATATTGCGGCGGTTTATTCACACCCAGTGAAGCAAATAGATGGCATATCAACGAGAAAGAATTCTTTGTAGTCGAAAGGCTTTTAAAAAATGGCCTCTATTTTTCTTGGCTAAAAGTTTACTTTAAAAATTGATAATTCAAGTGTCAAGGCATTTCTAAAAAATAAAATTGAATCAAAACCGAGAAAAGGCTCGATTACTTAGATGGCAAGCTGAATGTCAATATTATGATTATGATATTGTCATTATAAAATCTCATGAAAATATTCTTGCAGATTTTTGACACAAGATGGAAGGACGCGTTCTTTGACGAGGTCCTTAAATGAGTAAGACATCTCGGGAAAACTTGGAGAGTCTAGAAGCGAGATTTTGGGGCGTTATGTCTCAATGCGAAGTTTTTGGGCGACTTCAACAGTGACCATAAATCCGTTTCTAGTCAAATACGAGCATGCCATTTCGCTCAAGGACAATTGTTCTTAGATTGCAAGGGCCTCTCTTCCGGCCACATCTCCTACGGTGCAAAAAGGGGCGAATAGAGAACGAGGCTCTAACCCGAAGGTAATGGATTCAAGTACCATAATCACAAGTGTTGCATCACGGTGGGTGTACAAGCTATAACGAATGTTGAAGCGATTGTCACAACCCGAGTCTTCAAGTCAACCAAGCACCTCACGGGTAAAGAGGGAGAGTTGAATCTTAGGCCACAGGGCAAATCTAAGGTTCAAATGACGAGATTAAGATTTCTCATATGCATGTATATCAACAACAATGGGAGAAACTAGTTACAAGGAGAGATATTAACCCAGAAAAAACTATAGTTGATATCTCAGGCAAGTATCCCAGGGTTTGGATGAAGCCAGGAAGTCATCCAAATGAAGTACATGAATGGTATACGTTTGGAGCTCTAGCTTCAATCTATACTGTATCACCAGGATTCCCGAAATTTGAAATTACCGAAATAGATTGGGGAAGCGATTCTGAGACTTGGGCCAACAATCCACACTTGGCGGATGAGACATTTGGAACTATATTTTCTAAGTGCGCTCGAACCGGAAAAGAAAGACTTTAATGAAGCTTTTCATTTCATCAAACTAAGGAGACCAGGATGGAAATGCTTTAAAATATATAAAAGTATCTTCAGGAAGAAGGACCAGTATTAGTAGGAGCATTTTCAGAAGATGAAGCTTCTACCAGACGAGCATGGGGTCTTTGGGTTTGTCTAACCAAAATGGACAAAGTCAAATATCCATTCAAGTTTTTCCAGAATTCAACAAATGAATATTTCCTTTTGAATTCAATGACCGAATCAACTACAGGATTTGCAGAGGAACTCTTCGAGACCAAAAGAAGAATTCTCTGGGAGAATATGATTCCGGCCAGTAAAGAAACTTACCGGAAATTATGTAACACGGCGCATGTTGGCCGTTGGATCGGCCAGGATCTGTCAAGCATGCCCGAACGAAGGAACCCGAGTTTGGGAAAGGTTTCGACCCAAACCCGACCGATAAGACCATACAAGTTGGAAAGGATAAGGGCCCGACTCACAAGATTCCCCCGACAACCATCACATGGGTTGAGTCACGCGGAAAGAAAAGGAAGACAGTGGCGAGGCAATAATGCGAGGATATGACTTAAGCGGTGGCGTCATAAGTTTCAACAAGATTTGAAGTCCGCCTTTCAAGTCCGGACTTACCTCTATAAATTGCAGGATTTGAAGGAAGTGGGGATATCGAACATTTTCCTTAGTTTTCTTATAATAAAATCTGAGTGAAAAATTTGTATTAGTTGAGTGTTTTAGTTTTTAAGTTTATGTATTTTTGAGTGCAAGCCTCGGATATGAGGCTAAAACTTGTATTCTCCTCCCAAAAGGGGATTACTAATGTAATAAATATTTCAATAAGTTCTTAATAAAAAGGGGCTTCTGTTTCAACATGTCTTCATAATGTTCCATTAATTCATCCCGTTTAAGATTACTTATACGCTGGAGTAGGAAGCGAACCAAGGTTGTCTTGAACAATTCTTTGAAGGAGTTGGATAACTTGCGAGATCATCTTCCCGAGGGTGAGGTTGAGCAGTGATGGTGATTGTCAAACGATCGATATGAATTTTAGGGAATTTATTAATTTTACGGAAGCATTTTGGGCACGATATGGTCGTAATGGACTATATCTGTTTTTATCAAAACCTTAGTTTGAAATCGATTTAGAGTTATGAAGCATTTTGAAGTATGTCCTATCAAGTTTATAGTGGAAAACGACATTATCCACTTAAAACCTCGAATAGAGATCGGATCTAAGTAGGTGTAACAATGCCACTAACGAGAATAGGTTTGGAAAATGTAAATCTTCATAATCGATGAAATTGGAGTTTATTGAAAATAGTTATGGTATGAAAGGATTGAAATTGCTAATTCTCAAAAGTTATAGGCTATAATTGCTACCTTTGGAAAGATAATGGACCAAAAGCGCTATTTGGCTATAAGGACAAAATTGTCCAGGGCATAAATTGCAACTTTAATAGTTAAAGGGCAAAAATGCAAAGCGACTAAGTTGCGGGCATAATTTGCTATTAAGCCTTATTATTCATTATTCTTGGATGATTTTTGGCCATTTTGGCCTCAAATTACATCGTCCATATTTTTTATCAATTTATTTTCCAAATAAGGTGGTTTTCCGAGCATGAATTGTGTTGTTTGTTTGGCTTTTCTTATTTGTGATTTTGTCGTCTAGTGCGGGGCTTGGTTTATCACCGTGTGTTGGTGTAGTGTTTTTCTTTTGCCTACGATTCAAACAAGCAAGTATTCGATTCAGCAGACAAAGATAGCAAATTAAATTATGGTCTTTAACAGATTGCATATATTAAATTACGGGTATATTAGGCACTATAGAATTTTGGGTTATTGATTTTTAGCCCACGACTTATAGGCACTTTGTTGGTTTGGTATCGACCTATCAAATTACGAATTTAGTACCCATACTTCACATTTTTTTATAAATTGGTATCTATTCACTTTTAAGGACGAAAATGTCCCCCAAGAAATATAAATATACTCTAAATGAATTTTTGAGTATACTTAATAAAATTATAAAATCAATTAAACTTTTAATTAATTTAATTAATAAAAAATAAAAAGAAGTTTCTAAAAATATTAATGTATTTTTAGAAAAATTAGTTACATTAAATTAGTAAATTAATAAACATAAATTAAAATTTAACTAATCAAAAAGAAAATTAGCTTAGTCAACTAATTTTAAAAATTAAATGAAAATTAAATAATTTAAAAATTAAAATAAAGATAGTAAATAAGAAAATTATAGCAATTTTTATTAATATATTAATTTTTAATTAGTTTTTTGATCGAATTTTAAAAAAATAATTTATTTTATTTATTTTTATTTTTTACAATTATGAATTTAATAATTTAATTTAAATAATAATAAGTTATTTCTTAATTAAATTTATATTTTAAATTAATTAATTATAGTTAATTCTTAAATTTTTAGCAAAAATTAAAAAAAAAATCTTGGGGGCATTTTCGTCCTTAAAAGTGACTAGGTACCAATTTATAAAAAAAAATGTGAAGTATGAGTACTAAATTGGTAACTCGGAAATGTCAGGTACCAAACCAACAAAGTGTCTATAGATCAAGTACTAAAAAATCAATAACCCTAGAATTTTTAAAGTTGTAAGCTTTAAGCCGATTTTTTGTTATTAACCTAGATACTATGAATCTTTTCATAGTTTCATATTTAAAAAACTAATTATTAGTACTAGAGGTGGCAAATCGTGTTCCGTATCGTGTTTTTGTGTCGACCACGATAAGGACACACACGAACATGACACGATAAGGATCTTTCCGACACGAACACAAACACAAAAATTTTTGTATCGACCGCGACCACGATAAGTCAAAAATAAAAAAATGATTTATATGTTAATACACGATAACAAATTACACGATATTACACGGTATTACACGACAATACACGATATAAACATACAAAATATCAGGTTATCATGTCACTAAAGGTAAAGCGTGTCATTATCATGTTCGTGTCGTGTCATTATCGTATTACTAACAGGATAAACGTGTCATTATCGTGTTAGGTCGTGTCATTATCGTGTCACTATCATGTTCGTGTCCTTATCGTGTAAACACGTAAAAATACGAACACGACCACTAAATTTTCGTGTCCTCATTGGTGCTTCGGATTTACCTCTTGTCTCCATATGGGTTCGAGTGGGAAATAAAATTATTTTTTCCGCTCTCATGTATCCTTGGGAAGTGAATCCGGAGTGAAACATGGAACCCTCGTTCTATGACGAGTTTAGAGACTCAAACTACTCGGCCAAGGCTGCTTCTAAAATTATTGTCTCGGGCATTCAAACCTTTTGAAAAATCCATAGATTTTAAAATTTTCAGAGCCACCAAAGAATATAAGTTGTGAGTTGAATTCTATGGTCTGAAATCTTATCTTTATTGATCTTACAAATAGATCTCCACCAATGTACAAAACAATAAAACATGTAGATTTGTCACATATATCATTCCAGTGCAGTGGAGCTAATTTCCAAGGGTTTGAGCTCTCTGACTATAGAAAAGAACATGCTAAGAGGGTATCATTAAAAAGCTGAAAATCATGAAAACCCTGGGGGATGAATGGATGTGTTTCCAAGTCCAATTTCCAGTTTTTAGTGTTGGAAAATGAATTTCCAAAATTTATTGGTTTTCGTATGAGAATTAAGAATATGTTTGGTTTGTTGTCTGAATTTCTGTTTAAAATGAAAATATGTTTGGTTATAGTATTTTTGACATAGATTTGCGTGATTGTAGTGTATTTTTGACATCGTTTATTGTAGTGTATTTTTTTACATAGATTTGTGTGATTATGGTGAAAACTTGTTTGGTTGTATTTTCAAAAGAATCTTTCCATAAAAAATTGAAAACTGAAAATGACTTTATTTCTATTGAGAATTTCTTAAACAAACATAAATTCATTTTCTGGAATAGTTGGAAATTGGAAAATTGGATTTGAAAACAATTACATACGTAACCCAAGCCATCACCAACCTCTTTGGGCAAAGTATTTAAAATAAGAAATTAAAATATCACATACAAAAACCACATTTATATTCTTTCTAAAGTGCAATTAAGTATTATCAGTTACATGAACTATATAATGTAAGGGTGCATTTGGATGGGGGGATTTGGGAGGGAATTTGGGAGGAGGGATTTGAAATCTAGCTAAATTCACACCCCTGTTTGGCATATAAATCCAGATCATTTCAAATCTCTCTTTAAGTTTTCATTTTCAAAGGATTTCAAATCCATCCACAAAAACTTAGTCATTTGAAATCCATTTTTTCCCTTTATGCTCACTTGCATATTCACACACACTTACACACATTACACACTTTGTGTTTGATAAATGGTTTTATCATGATTTTGATGATTTTGTTTTTATACCAAAACAATGTTTTTAAAGGTTGTCCAAATGCTCCTAAATGATTTAAAATGGTTTTAATATTTTAGGAGTATTTTTTTCAAGTTTTATTTTCGACAAAATTGGACAACACTTTTAATGATTTTATGTCAATGGTTTCTTTCACCACAACAATGTTTCTAAATGTTGTCCTAATACTCCCGATCGGTCTAAAATATTTTCACTATTTCTCGGAGTATTTCTTGAAGTTTATTTTCGATATAAAATTGGATAACACTTTTGTTTTGAGGTCAACCGTCGCCGTATAGGGCAACCCGTACCGAAAGTTGAGGAAAACAGAAAATTTCATGTTTGCGAGAAAATGGTCGGGCAACCGGCAGCGGTCGTCGGCCGGTCGGACGGGTGACCGTGCACAGGGAGCAATTTCAAAGCGAGCTTCCTAACTCGTTTTTGGTCTTGCTCGGCCGGGCTGCGCATGGGGTCGACGGTTGGACCTCCGTCGACTGGTCGTCCCTGTGTAAATGTGTTTTCTCATTTTCAAACGTCTATTTGTCTTGTGACGCCGTCCCTTAAGTTTGACAAAATTCTACCGTTGTGCGGTGAGACAACTTTTCCTTAAATTGTGGAACTGATTTCTAATGACTATAATCTTGTTTTTAATTACAATTTTTGTAGAAATCAGATTCCAAGAGGAGCTTATCAAGTATCAATCATCTCCTATAAATAGAGGAAGTTTTGAAGCACAACAATAAGAGAGAAAACTACAACACAACAAGATACACTCAAGAATACACTTGTTCTTACATTGTCTTATTTCTTGTTGTAATTTGCCTAGCTATTCACTTTCACATTCTTGAAGTCTAGGCTTTTCTTGATTACACTTGCACTCTATTGTATTATCATTTATCGAGTTGTAATCTTGAATTTGGGTAATCATTCAACACAAGATATCCTTGTGAGTGTACTTGTGGTAAGAACACACTTGGGTGATCTAGGTGTTAGGTGTAAGAAGATTGTGGTAATCTTCTTGTTGAGGTGTTGAAGAATTTGGTATTCTTCAAGGTTGAAGATTGTGGTAATCTTCACAAGGTGCCATTGGAGATTGTGGTAATCTTCAAAGTGAGATTGTGGTAATCTCAAAGGTGGTGTTGAAGAAGAGTGTGGTGCTCTTCAAGGTGTTGTTGTAAGTTGGTGTTGTATTAATTTGTGGTAAATTAATAAAATCTTTTTTTTTTGAAATCCATCCCGAATATCTTTGGGGTGGTAGAGGATTAGGCCCTAGGTGGGTTGAACCTCTATAAATCGATGTGTGTTGTTTACATTCCGCACCTTTATTATTGTCTTTGAGCATTCGGTTTGAAAAATAGGGTGAAATCGAAAAGATGGAGATAATATATTCACCACCCTCTAGATTATCGTAGCCGCTTGGACTTACAAGTGGTATCGAGCCAAACTCTTTGGCAAGCTCGTTTCACATCGCGAGTGAAGAGAAACGATCGTCGGACTCTGAACGAAGCTCATCTTTCCGGCACCCCCACCACCAAGCCACCTCGGTTTGATTCCAAAAATTTTATATTTTGGAAAGAAAGAATGGAATGCTATTTACAAGGTTGCGGGTTTGATATTTGGAACACCGTCATCAATGGAGAATCCATTCCGACGAAGAATACACCACACACCTCTAAAGGCTTCAAAGAGCTCAATGATGAAGAGAAGAGAATCATCTCCTTAAATGGTAAAGCTCTTAGTATTTTGTATTGTTCACTTACTACTTTGGAATTTGATCATGTTGTAGGTATTCGATCGGCACATGAAGTATGGCAAAAATTAGAAGCCATCTATGAAGTGTATGCAAATGAAAGGAGCAACTGAAAAGCATCTACTTCTCAAATGGATACAACATCAAATCCAACAACATGGGATGAGCCTTCTACAACCTCCCATGATGAAGAAGTTGAACAATGCCTCATAGGCATCGAAGAAGAAAACAAGGTAAGTTCTAAACCCTCTACTTCCTATGATAATGATTATAGTGATTTGCAAAATGATTTTGATGAATTACAAGATGAATTCCAAAACTTACTTGTTAAATACAAATATTTGAAAAAGGAATTCATTGTTTTAAAGAATGATAAGGATAGTTTATTTACTTCCTATGAATCACTATCATGTGCTCACACCACCACTCTTGACAAGGTTAGAAACCTTGAGAAAGAAAATAGTACTCTTGTTGAGAATATAAATTGCTTGAAAAATGATTTATCTAAATCCAACTTGAGTACCGATAGAATGACCAATATTGTTGATTGTTGTGATAATTGAAACTAGAACTTGATCATAAGCCAAGGGTGTCAATCACATGAAAAATAATCAAGTCTCTAAGCACGTTGGTCATTATGCTCCTAGAGTTATTACATGCTTTTATTGCGGTAAAAAGGGTCATACGGTAAATACTTGTCGGGCTAGAAATAGCTCCAATTATTGTTGGAGACCTAAAAGTCTCAAGACTAATCCCAAAGGACCCAAACACATAAGGGTACCACAAAACAATGTCATATTAGGTACCGGTGAAATAATGATCGAAGAAAATTTATACCGCCAAGAAGACATCAAATGATCGTTTCATTTGATCAAAGAAGGAGAAACTATTTTCGACAAAGCCAATTTCAAGAAGAGAATATAATCAAAAATGGGAAGAACACAATCCTTGGAAATGGCAAAGACATCATCAACAAGATAATTTTCAAAGAAGAAGAGACCATCAACAATGGGAAGGACAAAAATTTTGGAGATGGAGTAATTGGAGAGATTACCATCAACATGAAGATTTTCAAAAGGAAAATATCATCAATAATGGGAAAACCCATGGAAACGGCATAATTGGTAAACCGTATCTCCCTAATTAAATATGCATTTTATTTGTCTATTATGCATGTTTTTATTTGTGTGCTACTTGCAAAATGAGTTTTCATGTATTTAAATTTTAAATTAAGGTCTTCAAAACTTATTTGTATTTTTAAAATTTTTGAAAAAGAAGACCTTATATGATGTTTTTAAAACTCTTGTGCATTTTTGTAGACTAAAGTGTATTATCATCTCTTATGGATTTTTATGGCATGAGCTTACTTGTGATATCTCTTAGCCTACACTTTTATCATTATGATTTGTGCTAGATTTGTTTTAAGAATTGTGTAGGATTTACATATTTTCGCAAATGGCCATTTTGTCAACAAAGGCATATATTATCGAGGTACGTTTACTTGTGTTACTTTTACTCTTATAGACTCGATATATGTATTGCCATATACCTATGTGCTTGGTTTTATAATATTTCATACAAGTGCCATTAAGAGGATTTTTGAAAGGCACTATTCGATATTTGATTGCACATATTTGCTTTGTCAACTTTTGTTCAAATACTTACGTTAAATGAGGTCTCAATTATATGCTATCGGATTTTCAAATTTCAAAAGAGACCTTTTGTAGCTTTCTTAAGCTTATTTGAACTTGCATGATTTATTAGACTCTTGATGATCTTCTAAATGCATAGTATGTGTTTCTTACTTCATGGTCTATATATATAGTGTCTATTTCTACTATGCTCTTATGCAAGATATTTTTGTGATTGATGATTGAGGCATGTTGTTACACTTGGGCTATGTTTTCTTGCTTATATAAGCGATGCGGTAATAAGTTTGTTAATGTGTGTAGATGAGAAATGAAGTACTTCAAATATTAGTTACCTCAAAATATTTGGATGTAAATGTTCTATTATGAACACCTTAGATCAATTGGATGCCCTATGAAGAAGACAAAAAGGGTATTACGGAACAAACTTGATGACCAAGGCAACATTGGTCGAACTACGGCGAGGTTAGTAGCTCGAAGGTATTTTCAAGAAGAAGGTAATTGATTTTGATGTAACATTTGCACTCATAGCACATTTAGTAGCTATTTGCATTTTACTTGCCAATTCTTGTTTTAAGAATATTTCAAGCTTTACCAAATGGATGTTAAATCCAATTTTCTCAATGGTTTTATTCAAGAAGAAATCTTTGTAAAACAACCACCGGGGTTTAAAATCTTTTCTAGGCCAAATGATTTTTTATAAAAAGCCTTCATACGGTTGATAGACTTAGCTATTTTTACAAAATATTTTTACAAAAGGTAAAGTTGATAGTACACTTCTTGTTTTGAAAAAGGGCAAGGTTGTTTACTTGTGCAAATTTATGATGATAATATTTATGGTGCTACTAATAAATATTTGTGCAAGATATTTTTTCCAAGTCAATGCAAGGTGAACCTAAGATGATCATGATGAGGGAAGCTCAAATTTGATCATTAGAATTCAAATTACTCAATGCCAAGAAGACGGTTATATTTCAAAAGAACTCTTAAAGGAGTTAAGCATTGAAGAAAGAAGAACTATCTCAACCTCTATAGCTAAAGATTTACAAAGGTTGAAAAAGGCATATCGGCCGACAAACAAATTCGAGGTATATTTTCTTGTATTATTTCTATAGACTCGACATTCCATATGCATTATGTCTATATGCTCGACTTCAAAAACTATCCCAACGAATCTCATTAAGGGCACTTCTTCTTATGACTTGTATATCCAAAGTATTAAAACTTTTTTATTTTTCGGGATAACAAGTTCGGTGTTTACAATTTATCAAAATATGGTTCGTCATAATCGAACTAAACATATTGAGATTCAAATTTTTCTAAGGGATTGCATTTCTAAAAAAATTGAGATGTGTTTAATTCCATCTCAAGGATAACTCGCGGACTTTTTAATCATTAACCGCCGAGTATTTTACCTCATTTTGAGCTTGATTATGACATAATGTATATTGAATGAGGTCTACGTTTGCATTTTGCACGTTTTAAAACTTAGGGGCGATAAATCGGATTTTTGGATCAAACTTCGGAATTTGCAAAAAAGAGAAAGAAGCGATGGGTGAAGGAGTCGGAGCCGACCGGTCGCCCCAGCCTTCGACCGTCGTGACCCCTCCAACCGGTCGCCCCTGCCATTTTCGTGAGTTAAAAATGGTTCGTCATCTTAAACGTTATTTTGGTTCTTTTTCTTCCAAAATCGAACCCCTTCGCATTTTTCACACACAATTCACCCAAAATGATTTCTTTCTTGTATATTCTATATTTTGGGTTTATAGTACGAGATTTACATCCTTATTACTCGACTTCTCCGATTAATTGGTAAGAATTCTACTCCTTTATCTCAATTGGGTGGAACCCTGAGAAAGTGCTTATGTATTGTTTTTTTTTTTTTTTTTTGGAATTCTTGCAAAGTTGTGTTGTGAATTATTATTGTTGATGGATGAATGTTGGTTGAACTAATTTGGTGATGAAATTTTTTGGCTTAAGCGAATTGCAAAGGCTTTATATTCTTCTAGTTTTATTCGACGACGCCAGTGTTGTTCGACGAAATGTTTCAATGAAAAATTTATCACCTACATGATTCTCTTGATTTGAAAAGTCTTATATATTTATAGAAATCATGTTTTGCTTATCAAATGATCTTTCATAAGCTTCTACAAGTCGTATGATTCGACTCTTCCCTCCTATTTGGTTTATAAGCTTCAATGTTCAAATAGCTCGATACATCGGTTTAGTTGCGCACTTTGATATGAATATATGATGTATTTATCGTGTTAACATTATTTTTGATGATTCCAAAGGGGGAGAAACAGGTTATAAGCTCATTAGCTCATAAAAGCTAAGTTAAGCTTAACAAAAGAAGCTATAAGCTATGGCTTGATAAAGCCATAAGTAGTGCATTATACTTAGTCCAATTGATGTATGATGGACTTATATACTTGTCTAATAATGTTTTGTTGACAGGGGGAGCTTATAAGCTCTTGTACCTAAGATCAATATGTAAAAGCTAAGCTTTTAGCTTGTGGTTGATTGCTTTTACATTACTCTTGTTGTGCACATTGATAGGAGGAGCTTTTGCTATATATGTTTGAATATCTCTACTCCCATCCTTGTATTTATATTGCATGGAATGTTGTCGCTCAACGGATAGCTCTTTTTAACCGGTAAAATTGTTTTTGTTTTCAAAATTGACCTCGTTAAAATTGTTTTGGTTTGTAATCATCAAAAATGGGGAGATTGTTTGATAAATGGTTTTATCATGATTTTGATGATTTTGTTTTTATACCAAAACAATGTTTTTAAAGGTTGTCCAAATACTCCTAAATGATTTAAAATGGTTTTAATATTTTCCGGAGTATTTCTTCAAGTTTTATTTTCGACAAAATTGGACAACACTTTTAATGATTTTATGTCAATGGTTTCTTTCACCACAACAATGTTTCTAAATGTTGCCCTAATACTCTCGATCGGTCTAAAATATTTTCACTATTTCTCGGAGTATTTCTTGAAGTTATTTTCGATATAAAATTGGATAACACTTTTGTTTTGAGGTCAACCGTCGCCGTATAGGCAACCCGTACTGAAAGTTGAGGAAAACAGAAAACTTCATGTTTGCGAGAAAATGGTCGGGCAACCGGTGCGGTCGACTAGTTGGCCGGGTGACCGGTACACTGGAGCAATTTCAAACAGAGCTTCCTGACTCGTTTTTTGGTCTTGCTCGACCGGCTGCGCATGGGGTCGACCGGTCGGACCCCCCGTCGACCGGTCGCCCTGTGTAAATGTGTTTTCTCATTTTCAAACGTCTATTTGTCTTGCGACGGTCGCCCTTAAGTTTGACAGCAAAATTCTAACCGTTGTGCAGCAGACAACTTTTCCTTAAATTGTGGAATTGATTTCTAACAGCTATAATCTTGTTTTTAATTGCAATTTTTTGTAGAAATCAGATTCCAAGAGGAGCCTATCAAGTATCAATCATCTTCTATAAAAGAGGAAGTTTTGAAGCACAACAATAAGAGAGAAAACTACAACACAATAAGATACACTCAAGAATACACTTGTTCTTACATTGTCTTATTTCTTGTTGTAATTTGCCTAGCTATTCACTTTAGTGTAATTTTTTTTTATTTTTTTGTGAAATTTAAATATATTTTTATATTTTTATAATATTCTATAATGTATTATTGTAAATGTATTTTTTTGTGAAAGCTAAATGTATTTTTTTATTTTTATAATATCATATAATATTAATATTAGTGTCTATATGTATCTTGGGGCGGGCGGGGTTCACATTCTTGAAGTCTCAGGCTTTTCTTGATTACACTTGCACTCTATTGTATTATCATTTATCGAGTTGTAATCTTGAATTTGGGTAATCATTCAACACAAGATATCCTTGTGAGTGTACTTGTGGTAAGAACACACTTGGGTGATCTAGGTGTTAGGTGTAAGAAAATTGTGGTAATCTTCTTGTTGAGGTGTTGAAGAATTTGGTATTCTTCAAGGTTGAAGATTGTGGTAATCTTCACAAGGTGCCGTTGGAGATTGTGGTAATCTTCAAAGTGAGATTGTGGTAATCTCAAAGGTGGTGTTGAAGAAGAGTGTGGTGTTTTTCAAGGTGTTGTTGTAAGTTGGTGTTGTATTAATTTGTGGTAAATTAATAAAATCTTTTTCTTTTTGAAATCCATCCGGATATCTTTGGGGTGGTAGAGGATTAGGCCCTAGGTGGGTTGAACCTCTATAAATCGGCGTGTGTTGTTTACATTCCGCACCTTTATTATTGTCTTTGAGCATTCGGTTTGAAAAAGAGGGTGAAATCGAAAAGATGGAGATAATCTATTCACCCCCTCTAGATTATCGTAGCGCTGACTTACACACCTTCGCACACATTTACACATATATTTACACACACTACACACATTACCCATATTTTACACACACTTGCACACATTGCACATATTTATACACACTTTGCATACGGCTTAATTGCAAAATGAGGACACTAACTATACCTCAATAGCAAAGAAGGACACTAAATTTGCGGGCTTTCAATTTAGACAACAACTTTAAAATTTTGGCGAATTGAGGACAAATTGAGCCCGAATTGTCCAATTCGGGCTAATTGCCATATTGATCTCAGTGCGGGCTGAATTGCCCAAATTTAGGTTAATTGCTTATGTCATGTACAATAGGTCTAAAATTATTTTAAAAATTAACAAAAAAAAATCTGAAAATCTTAAAACAAATTTAAAAATCTGAAAATTAATAAGCAGAGTCAAAATATATAAAAATAAATGTGATAATAAAGAATTTACAAATTAACAATAAAATATAAATATAAATCTGGAAATAAAAATAAAATTTTAAAACTTATTTAATAAATATCAAAATAATTAAATGAAATCGAAAAAGTGAAATAAGATTTGAAAAATTATTTAATACATAAAACCCCAGAATAAATCTTGAAATTAATTGAATAAACACAAGAACTATCAATATACAATTTAAATATTATTTAGTAAATCTGAAAATTGTTAGAAGATGTAAACATTTATTCAATAATTTTTGTATATATTAAATAATTTTAAAATCTTGTTTCACGTTTTCAAACTTCATTTAGTTATTTTTTGACGGATTAAATATTTTTTTATAATTTTATTTTTCATATTTTCTAGATTTATTTTTTTATATTTATATTTTAATTGTTAATTTGTATACTTAAAATAATTATGAAATTTATTTTCATATATCTAGACTCAACTTGTTAATTGTAAATTGCTTTTAAATTTTCTAGATACATTTGTAAATTTTTAAATTTATTTTACGTGACACAATTAGACTAAATTTGGACAATTCGGGCTCAAAATTAAGGTCCACGTGGTAATTAACTCGAATTGGGCGTTCGGGCTCAATTTATCCTCAATCCGCTAAAATTTTAAAGTTATTGTCCTAAATTGAAAGTCCGCAAACTTAGTGTCCTTCTTTTCCATTGGTATATAGTTAGTGTCCTTATTTTGCAATTAAGCCCACTACACACACTCAGATCGCACACTTTTACACACAAGTGCACACGTTTACACACATTACACGACCGCACACATTTACACACACACTCGAGCTGGCAATGGGTCGGGTCGTGCCGCCCGATCCCAAGTCCAACGGGCCGAGGAGGAAAAATCGGGTCGGGTCGGGCGGTCCAATTTGTCTCGGGCCTTTTCAAGCCCAACCCAACCCTCCGACAGTCGGGCTATCGGGCCAAACCAAACCCAAGTTAATTTTAAAATATTTATATATATATATATATATAGATTTTCGCCTTAGTTTTGTAATTTGGGTAAAAATCTTGTAGTGTTTTGTTTATAATTTCAATAACTTTACCATATTTGCTTATTTATTTTTTTTTTTTTTTTTTTTGATAACTCGGCTTCCGCGCTACGCCGACTACGCCTGAGGACAACGACTCGGCTCCTCATTGCTGCCGCCAAGGTAAACCGCGGATGTGCACGATGGCGGTGTTCGGCAGTGGTCTGGCGGACGTACAACGAGATCCTCCCAGGTAAAGAGAACAATTATGTTCGACCCCCAATCTACTAATAACGATCTCTCCCGAATCGAACCCACACGGATGCTATTCAAGTATGAGTTCCCACCAAATCTTCACTACCGCATATGCCCCGGGAGCAATTTGATGGAGCGAGAGATATGAACCTCGACCTCCACCCCACAAACAATTTGATGGAGCAGGATTTGAACCCCGACCTCCATCCCACAATTGCTTGTGGTGGCGGAGTGGGCTAAGCCACTGGTTAAAAACTTTGGAGGGTAAACTTTTATACTAGCCAGCCCCCACCGACATCTGCGGTCCCCACCACAAGAAACCCCAACTCCGGCTGGCCCTACGGATTAGTATACACCGCTTGGCCCTACGCGCGTATGGAGGGATTTTTTTGAGAGGCATGGTTCTAGTAAATATCATTTGGAGAGATTCGAACCCAGGACCTAATGGTGCCGGACAAGATCCTTTGACGGTGAAGTGGGCTCCAATTGATAAGTCAAACCTTTTCGTTAGCAAAGCATAAACAAATATTTAAAAATTCATAATTTTAAAAATTACATCCCAACATCCGTAGTAGTACTAGTAAAATAAAGTCACCGCAAAAATTAAACCAAAATTAGGGAATTACATAAATAATAGTGCAATTGATTCTCACTTTGACTCTAGTTTTAAACAAATAATGCTAAGTTTACAAATAAAGAAGCTAAATAAAGTTTTTTTTTTTTTTTTTTTTTTTTTTGAGGAAAGCAAGCTAAATAAAGTTACTCTTAGTAACCGTGTTTTGTTTATGTTTGTACAATTGAAAAAAATGGGTTTATTCCTTAGACCACAAAGAGTTTTATTATTAGCTTTTCTTGGTCAAAGCATTGAAGCAAAACTTATATGAGGCTATGAGCTTTAATTTATTCTAATTGGCCACATCAACAATGTGTCGATGGGACAAAGCCGACAAGGTAAGACTATCATTTATTCATTTGTCGAATTTAAAGTATTAAATATACTATACTAGATGGTTTTAACTTTTTAGTGTTTAATGAAAAGACACTCGATTCACGTGAACCAAGAAAAAAATAGATATAAATGAAATAATAGCTCGGGCCAGCCCAAAAAACGGGCTTTTAGCCCGAGTCGAATGGCCCGACGGGCTGTTGGATCGGGCCATTTAGGCCCGATTTTTTCGGCCTTTAAAACGAGGCTCACTTTGACCCTCTATGTACGGTTGGGTTTGGCGCCCATTGGGCCGGGCCATTTTTGTCGACTCTACACACACGCACACACGCCGCACACATTACACACACGCACACATTTATACACACACGCACACAATTTACACACACGACGACACACACTCACACTCACACATACTCTCCTCACATATGCACACACATTATCATCACACATATATTCGGACATAATAAAAATTATATATTTCATATTTTTATTAGTGTATAAAATTATGATTATATCTTTTATTTTTATTTATTAAATATCAATTAAGAAAATAAATAGAGCTTCTAAATTTATAAGACATCTTTTAAATTTTGCACTATCATGTTTTGTAATCCATTCTATTCAAAATAAGTTATGTCTTGGCACTTAATAATTCTAAAGAAAAGAATGACGTTTGTTTTCAATTTTATTTTATGTTTATGCATATTTTAATACTTAGGTTCCATGAAGAAATATATTTGTTCAATCCACTGTCCAACAAATACTATATTAGTGTTTGTTATATATGTGATTTCTCTTTTGTGTGTGTGAGAGAGATCTAGCTAGACTTAAAATTGACCATAATGATTAAATAATTATTTGATTTTGTATAAGAATAATATTGACATTTTCAAAATAATCAAATAAATATCCCTGAAAAATAACATATTTGATTTTGAGTTATGAAAACCTTGTACGCTATTTTTTTAATATTCTTTTAATAAATATAAAAGTCAAACAAAAAGCTCCATAATAAAATAAAGATTGAAAGATCATGCCCTTACAACAAACCCCATTGGCTCATACTTTTTCCTGCATTTCTCTTCATGGGAAATGTCCTCATTCCGATTAAATTTGGTTTTAGGTGGTAAACTCTAATCGAAACATGTAAGAAATAGTCCACTATTTTTCTTCTCGATTAAGTCATCTCTAATCCCATCTAGGTTCTCTAGTTATACATAAAGATAGAACCACTTTAACATCGAGTTCTCCTCTTGTTAGGAGTTTAGTTCCCTGCCTCGAGTGTCTTGTTCCCTTTAGGGTCTTAGTTAGGGTTACTCTTCCCCTTAGTTGTCCTCTTTTCCTCCTACCAATCTCTCCTGCTTTGTCATCTTGTTTACCATCCTTCGGTCCTCTTCCATTCGTCCATCTCCCCACCGGCGTTCATCCCATTGCCATCACCGTCGCCTCCCTTCACCGTTGTTTTTTGGATATCGACTTTCCCCACAGCCCACTCTTACCGTTCTTGCGTGGTCCGCCCGAGAAGAGGTCATGCCTTGATTCGCGCACCCCTACAATGGCCGCCCACTAACATCCCACTAACCCCTTTTTCAGCCCGCTAAACACTCCACCAACCCAACTTGTTGCCTGTACATGCACTTTAGACATTGGAAACCTGATTATGACATCCAAACTTCCCACTAACCCTCCACTAACATATAACTCTTAGTTTTTTATTCGTATCTTCACAAACTATTGTCATACTTCCATCTATTTTCCTTTCAAAGGTGATTGTCCGCCATGCGGATAAAGTAATCCTCCCCTTTCTCCTTTGTCGAGTCTTTGCATCTTCCTCTTGAAGTGTTAGGTTTTGTAGCCTTCCATAGGTGGCGATAGGGTCTTAGAGAGATCGTGTTCTCTTTTTGTTTCCGAAACCCATTATCATCTGTGTGAGGTTCATGTCCGGAAATATGGCTACGATTTTGAAAAGTTCAAGCGAGATTCATGAAAAAAAGAAGAGGAATCCATTGAGATTGCAACTTTATCCCAAGAAATCGATAGACTCTCATTCCGCCAATCTCCATGAGTATCCTAAGTCGAACAATCGCGGGCTTGGGAACCAAGCGGCGAGTTCGAATCCTAAAGAAACTCATACATACGGAGAAACCAGGGATTATATTTCTTATGGAAACAAAAATAAATTGTAACAGAGCTTCTCGAATTAACAATCGTTATTTTGGTTATCAAGGTTGCTTTCAAGAACTTGTGAAGGTCGACATAATAATAAGAAGGGTGGCTTATGTGTTTTATGGAATGCCCCATACGATCTCACTCTCTTATCATACTCGAATCATCATGTGTCTTTTGCGGTTAAGTGTGAAGAGACAATGAAATCGTGGTCCTTTATCGGTATTTATGGTTGGTCGGAACAACAACAAAAGAAACTCACAGGATCTTATGAGAACAATTTCACCGGGTCCGGATCATTCGTGGTTGTGCGTTGGGGACTTTAATGAAACTCTTTGGCTTCATGAAAACAGGGGGGAACTTGAAATCTTTCCAGTTCATGGATCAATTTCGGCGGGTTCTAGCGGATACGGGATTACATGATCTTGGATACACGGGAAACCCTTTTACGTGGTCGAATGGTCAAGGAGGAGAGTCCAATATTGTGGAGCGGATTGGATCGGCCGCAATGAAACCTGGCAGAACATCTATCCACGAGTATAAAGTTCACCATCTCCCGCGATTGCGATCCGACCACGCGCCAATCTCTATAAGTGTGACATTGAGCGGGCGACAAAATTCACAAAGCCGGGCGAGGAGAAAAAAAGATATTTCGTTTGAAAAAATATGGCTTGAGCACGAGAAGTGTGAGGAGATTATTACACAAGCATGGCAACACGCCGATGGTGGCGGTTGGTCGGACAAATTACTCAATTGTAGTCAAGCTCTCTCGGCACAGGATAAAAATGAGTTTGGTAATGTGCGGGAAAAAATAGTAGAATTGGAAAAGAAGATTGTCAAGCTTCGTGCATGCCCCAAACCGAAACTTGATCATTGAGGAGTGTAAAAACGCATTGGAGAATTGGATGAATTAAGAAGATTGGAGGAAATCCTATGGTATCAACGATCTCGGGTGATGTGGCTCCGGGATGGCGATAAAAACACCTCTTTTTTTCACCAAAAAGCTACCCATAGGCATAAACGAAATGAGATTACCCGAATAAAGAATGATGAAGATCACTGGGTGGATAACGAAGCGGGATATTCGGAGATATTTCGGAGTTATTTCATTGAACTTTTCAAATCGACAAGCCAAAAATTTGGACAGGGTTCTCAACACAAAGTGCATAACAGGGTATCGAGGATATGAATGATCTTCTCTTAGCACCCTATACCATGGAGGAAGTCTACAAAGCTTTAATGCAGATGCATCCCTCTAAGTCTCCGGGGCCAGACGGTATGTCACCTATGTTTTTGTAAATTCGGCATGTTCTTAATAATGATTTCACTCATCTTGCTCTTGATATCCTTAATAATAAAAAGATCCCTCGGCACTGAATCACACATTCATTGTTTTGATCCCCAAAACCAAAAGACCCGAGAGCACTAAAGAATACCGACCAATTAGCCTATGCAATGTTATTATGCGAGTGGTCTCGAAAACAATCGCTAATAGGTTAAAATTAATTTTACCAAAAATCATTTCGCCAACTCAAAGTGCATTTATTCTGGGCGACTAATAAGCGATAATGCAATGGCCGCTTTTGAAATTTTCCACACCATGAAGAATAAAAGAAAAGGAAAAAACGGTCAATGTGCTCTCAAATTGGACATGAGTAAAGCGCACGATAGAATAGAGTGGTCTTTTGTTAGAGCTATGCTCACAAAAATTGGTTTTAATAGTGATTGGGTCGGTATGGTTATGAGGTGCATTGAATCTGTTTCATACTCTATTCTTATTAATGGATCTCCTATGACAGATTTAATCTGAAAGGGGTCTTCGCCAAGGCGACCCGCTTTCACCGTACTTGTTTCTAGTGTGTGCGAAGGATTTTCCTCACTTATTCGGGAGGCGGAGAACAAAGAGACATGTACATGGTATAAGGGTAGCGAGGCACGCCCACCGGTGTCTCACTGTTCTTTGCGGATGTGATATCCTATTCTTTAGAGCTACTCAGTCAAAAGCAAAAAGGTGGTGAATTGATCAAATACTACGAGGAAGCATCGGGGCAAAAATAAACCGAAAAGTCCGAATCGACGCGTGTAGCGGGAATATTGAGGAAAATTCAAAGAAACAAATATGCGAGCTATTGGGCGTTCGGGGAGTGGACAAACACGAGAAGTACTTAGGACTTCCGACGCTCATTGGAAAATCAAAAAAGGAGGTCTTCAGTATTATTTTGGAAAGGGTATCAAATAAACTTAAAGGATGGAAGGAGCAGACGCTATCAAGCGCGGGAAAAGAAATTCTTATCAAGGCGCGTGATACGGCAATCCCAACGTATACCATGTCATGTTTTCTACTACCAACAACCATTTGCCAAGAGATTGAGAAAATAACAAAGCAAGATTCGGTGGGGAGCAATGGGACAGGGACCGAAAATGCCATTGGACGAGTTGGGACCGATTAGCTACGCCTAAGCGAAGTGGTGGTTTGGGCTTTCGAGAATTATCATGTTTCAATCACGCAATGCTTGCAAAACAAGTCTGGAGGCTAATGGAGAAGCCAGACTCCCTATCAGGACAGATTTTGAAAGCCAAATATTTCGAATAAAGATATTCTTGAGGCGAATATGGGGTACAATCCGAGCTACCTATGGCGGAGCTTAATTGCAACGAAACCGGTTATCTTAGAAGGATGGCATGGAGAGTGGGAAATGGAACCAAAATAAATGCACTCAAAGAAAGATGGATAGGGTCGGCGAGGTGGTAAAACCAACGGGGACAATACAAATTAACTCTCGATATGTGGGTTTCGATCTAATCGATTTTAATGAAAAGCAATGGAACGTGAACTTAATTCGGCAAATTTTTGCTCCATCTGAGGCGAGCAGAATTTTAAGTATGCAATTAAGTCCGCGACTACCGCCAGACAAAAGGATTTGGAGATTCACAAAATCAGGAAGGTTCACCGTCCGTTCGGCATACCACATAGCCGTTTCTCTTCACTCAAGTATCTCCGTAAATGCAACCACGCCCAGCGAAGAAAATCGAGCATGGAAAACCATGTGGCAACTCCGAATCCCTCCTAGAATCAAACATTTTCTTTGGAGAGCTTGCACCGACTCACTACCCACAAAAGCTCAGATGGTTCGACGTCACTTCCAGATTGATCCCCTATGTCAAATATGTGGCGAAGCACTAGAAACGTCTGAACATTTATTCCTTAAATGCGGCGTAATTAAGAAAATTTGGTATGTTTCCCCATTGCGATTGGACCTGGATAAAATTGAATTCTCATCCTTCAAAAACTTCATGTGGAGCATAATGGAATCCGGCCCGAGTGAAGGCATCGAGCTGCTCGGGGTGATGGCGTGGCGAATTTGGTATGCAAGGAATAATAGGGTGTTTAATAATGAACCAATTGATATCATGCATGTACTACAAGGAACTCTAAAGTTCATGCTTGAGGTTCATAATGCCCAACAAAAGAGTGATAAAAAGAAACCTTGCCAACAGGTTGAAGTTCACTGGGAGGCACCACCACAAGGTAGTATTAAACTTAATACGGGGACATTTGCACTTTTTAAGGATGGTACTCTTGGACTTGGCTTTGTCATTAGAGATTGGGAAGGCGCTATCATCGATGGCGGGGACAAAAAGGCTTAAAATGGAAGGTAATAGCACGACGTGGAAGGAATTGCTTTAAGCTTCGGCCTACGCACATCAATGGAAGCTGGGTTTTCCAAATTTCGGTGGAGTGCGACAATAAGACTTTGGTCGACGGTATTCAAGGAAAAGACATACAGAAATTTATGGCGACATAGTCTTTGGACGACATTCGCTTACTCTTGGAACGAGCACAATACCAAGATGTGAAGTTTGTACCCGAACCGCTAATAAACTTCTTTGATGGCCTGGCTAAGTTTTTGGTTGAAGAAGATGAGTGTATTTGGCTAGAAGAAATCCCAAACTCACTAGAAAGTTGTCGATTATTTGATGTAAGGCATTCTCGCCTAAACGTTTGGAATATTTATATAAATTTACTTTTCCCTCAAAAAAAAAAAAAAAAATAAAGATTGAAAGTTCCACCTCTACGCTTGTGCGGATCATCTAATATGATACACATACCATTCCAAAAATATTAATTATTCTTGAGATACACTAATAATTAATATTTAATTAAACGTATTTATAGTACGACAAAAAATAATTTCATAAATTAGTAATATAGAGATTATTAGGATTAATTATAATAGATGCTGGCTTAATAAATACAGTCATGTGGGGATGTTACATAGACAGGGACAACATGGGTTAGTGCATTTGTTGTTTAATAATATAAATGTATTAAATTTGCAGGTAATGTTGCCATTTTTATACTTACAAAAAAGGGAACAGAATTCTTTTCCAAAAAAAAAAAGCAACAGAATTTTGTAGACCGACATTTGGGGTAGTTCATTCGAAAGAATATAACATTATTTCTAATTTTGCCATTTTAATGGATATGGTGAAGTATTTGGTCATAAAAAAATACACTCAAAGAGTAGTGGTTACGGATTTTCTGTTATAAAGAAAAATAAAAGGTTGGCCACGTCCATCTAACGTATACCGGTTTAGCTTATGTGTAAACAATTCTACCTTGGTATTTTTGGTGAGTTAATTAATTGTTATTTCATTGATATTTGTATAATAAATTAGTGTTTTCTCTTAAACCTTAATCGTGTTTTTTATTAAAATGTTTATATATTATAGGAGCGCAACTTATTTAAGTTTGTCCATATTTCCTGGAGGCCTAACCTAATAAGCTTATATTACCAAGCCAAATTATGATCTGTATATTTTAATTGAAATTCGTTATGCTTTCAATATTCTATATAAAAATAACCTGAAACCCCATTTTATCATAATAACTAGATGCACCACAAAAAAAACTGTGTTTAGTAACACTAAAATTTTCACTTGGTAATGCTTATTAGCGTCACAAGGTATATTACTTATGCTTTTGAAAGCGTCATGAGTTACGTTGTTAAATTTGATATCACGAAAATATTCTTGACGCAAGATCTATGCGTAGGTAAATCTCATTTCCTGATGCTTTTATCAAATGTGTTATGTGGTGACGCTATTTTCAGTCATAATTAATAAAGATTTAATATATTTTAAATGAAGCTTTGCTTACCCTAAAAGCATTGTTAAATTTAAGGACACTATTAAGTGTCTTTAAAATCGCGACGCTTTTGAAAATTAGTGTCATTAAAATTATGACGAATTTTATATTTCTAGCTTTTGTAAAATTTATTAAAGGTCAATTATTTATTAACTTTTTAAAAAAATTAAACTTAATATTTAATTGTTGACTCATTATGAATATATTTGTTGTTAGTCAATTAAACACCACATAGTGTCTATTTATTAACTCTTAAAGTCACTCTCAACACTTTAATCTTTTGATGTGGGATAGATATTCCAAATTTTTACTTTGTGACGCTTTTTAATAAGCGTCGTCATTTTAATGACACAAACAATAAAATTGTAATTAAATTTTAAAATTTTGGCGACAAATAAAAAAAACGTGTAAGTAAAATAGAAAGTGTCATCAATTTTATGACGCTTTTTAATAAGTGTTGCCATTTTAATGATACAAACAATAAAAATGTAAGTATATTTTAAAAATTTGGTGACAAATAAATAAATGCGTAAGTAAATTTAGAAAGTGTCATCAATTTTATGACGTTTTTTACTAACCGTTGTCATTTTAATGACACACATAAAAAAGCGTAAGTAAATTTATATGGTTTATTCAAGGTTGAAAAATATATAGGTCATTTCGGGTCGTGTTCAGATTATCCGTTTATTAAACATGTCGTGTTCGAGTTGACCCATTTGACTCGAATAATTATATGGGTTGTATTGGGATTGGTCAAATTTGTGTAATTATCGTTTCTTAACACAACCCACAAATCCGAACACGACTCGAATTAGCACCCCTAAATTTTTTGATATTTTGTTGTAATTTGGTAAATATCATCTCCAATTCATTACACAAATTAAATGAATATTTTAGTATTTCTATAAATAAATTGAAGTGAATAAGAGCATCCCCAAGAGGCTCTGCAAATCAAAAATACTCTTTATTTTAAAGAGTTATCTACAAAAACACTCTCCCACAAGTTCTTTAGTTTAACTTTTAAATTTAGAGAACCAATTTTCACTCTCCAAATTTGGAGAGCCAAGACACCTCTCCATAATTCATTATATTAAATGTTAATTACTTCTAATATCCCATTTAATGATTTTTGTACTTTTTAATGACCCTTTTAATGACAATTCTACAAATCAAAATAAATTATAAAATCTCAACATATATTTACTATGGAAGAATGCGATTAAAATTCGAGAGATCATTATAAGAACTATGTGATTTTAGAAAATGAATCAAGTTCATATATACAAGAAAATCGTTCAAGTTCATCCCTTTGCGATCCTCCGACCTTTTTTTTTTTTTTTAGAAGAATCCTCGACCTTTTTTGTTTCTTCTTTAGAGTTCATATTCTGAAATCTCAAAATATATTTTGGCAATAATTAAAATAGCATGATGTTCTCAATGTAAAAACGATATAGAGGGAAATAAGTGAAATGGAGGGGAAAATGTGTAATTAATTAGTGTTGGAAAATGATAAAATAAAGAGCCAAATTTAAACAATCTCTTGAAAATGACAACAATATCACTCTTTAAATTTAAAGATGCTATTTATTTTACAAAAGATGCTCTTTAAATTTAAAGAGCTCTTGGAAATGCTCTAACAATGGCATGATAAGCTCTGCAAATTCTTATTCTACATGATGTCTATCAAACCGTTCTATCATCTTGGTCTTGACTCCCAAGTCCTATCTATGTACTCAAACAACCATTTTTGAATTGTACTTAAAACTTAGGGATAACTAAAAAGAAAACCCTTAACAAAAAAATTCTAACTAATTTTTAAAATTACAAGTACCCCTTTAAAGTGTTGCAAAATCCTTGAAATATATTATTACTTAACAAATACCCCTATTGAGGGTGCAATTTGGAAAAAATAAACAAATGTCAATAAAATATTTGTAATTTTGAATGATAGCTAGTTTTTTTTTGTAATTACACTAAAATTTTCGAGAATAGTTTTTATAATTAACCCTAAAATTTATTACATGTAGTTTAAAGTATATTATAGAAAGTTAAGAAACAATACTAGCAAAGCACACTACGATTTCTATGTTTAACTGATTGTTTCAATATATTAGATGGATGTTATATATACAAGATGTATGGTACCATTATTGTACATGGTGTTCATCTAGTGTATTGGAATGCCAGATTATACACAGGAATGAACAGGAGATCAAGACTGCATGCCAACTAGCAATGAATTCAGAAACTTCGTGTAGGAACCCCCAACTAACATTAATATTAAAACACAATGTCGTACATCAACTCTAAAAAAGTATAAATAAGTACTAATTTTGATAAAGTCAATGTATTATTCAATTACATCTTAACATTAAAAAAAATAACAACAACATATTACAATTACGTCAATATATAACATATCATTTTGAAATCATTTGCATAATAGCTACATCGCTTATATTTCAAATTATCAAAATACCCCTAATTTTTTTCAAAATTTTAGAGGGCCCAATGACCCCTTTAGTCCCCCTCTAGCTTTGTCGGTGTTGCATGCCAACAAAGGGCTTGCACATGTAGTACCTTTGCAAGTCAAAAGATCCCACTAATATTGTTGAATGCTTTGGACAATTTTTGTATTTAATTTCAGTTTAAGCCCTAGAAAATTTCAAGGTGTAATGCACCTCCAAGAGAAATATGAACCCCCTTCATGATGTAAAAAGAGAGGCCACTAACGGTGAAGCCGTAGGGCTGGTTGTTTGATAAATGGTTTTATTATGATTTTGATGATTTTGTTTTTATACTAAAACAATGATTTAAAGGTTGTCCAAATACTCCTAAATGATTTAAATTGGTTTTAATATTTTTAGGAGTATTTGCTCAAGTTTATTTTCGATAATATTGGACAAACACTTTTAATGATTTTATGTCAATGGTTTCTTTCATTGAAACTATGTTTCTAAATGTTGTCATAATACTCCCGATTGGTCTAAAATGTTTTTACGAATTTTTTGAGTATTTATTGGAATTTATATCGGACAACACTTTTTGTATTAATGTGTTATTTCATCAAAACTATATTTCTAATGTTGTCCTAAATACTCCCGATCGGTTTAAAATGTTTTTACGAATTTTTCGGAGTATTTCTTGAGGTTTATTTTCGACAAAAATCGGACAACATTTCATTTTGGAGGTCGACCAAAGAGAGCGCCGTGCACTGGGAACACATTTGAGAAAAGAACTCACGAAACCTCAAAAGCAGTCGGGGTGACCGATCCACGTAGGGGCGTCGGTCGCACCCTTGGCGGCACGGTCGACCACCCCTCGGACCGGTCTCCCGTTGTAATCTTGTTGCGTTCTTTTCAAATCTTATTTCTCGCGTGACCGGTCGCATCTTAAGTTTGATAAAATTCTAAACTGTTGTGCGAGCAGACAACTTTTCCTTAAATTGTGGAATTGATTTCTAACAGCTATAATCTTGATTTTAATTGCAATTTTTTTGTAGAAATCAGATTCCAAGAGGAGCCTATCAAGTATCAATCATCTCCTATAAATAGAGGAAGATTTGAAGCACAACAATAAGAGAGAAAACTACAACACAACAAGATACACTCAAGAATACACTTGTTCTTACATTGTTTTATTTCTTGTTGTAATTTGCCTAGCTATTCACTTTCACATTCTTGAGGTCTAAGCTTTTCTTGATTACACTTGCACTCTATTGTATTATCAATTATCGAGTTGTAATCTTGAATTTGGTAATCATTCAACACAAGATATCCTTGTGAGTGTTCTTGTGGTAAGAACACACTTGGGTGATCTAGGTGTTAGGTGTAAGAAGATTGTGTTAATCTTCTTGTTGAGGTGTTGAAGAATTTGGTATTCTTCAAGGTTGAAGATTGTGGTAATCTTCACAAGGTGCCGTTGGAGATTGTGGTAATCTTCAAGTGAGATTGTGGTAATCTCAAAGGTGGTGTTGAAGAAGAGTGTGGTGCTCTTCAAAGTGTTGTTGTAAGTTGGTGTTGTATTAATTTGTGGTAAATTAATAAAATCTTTTTCTTTTTGAAATCCATCCGGATATCTTTGGGGTGGTAGTAGATTAGGCCCTAGGTGAGTTGAACTACTATAAATCGACGCGTGTTGTTTACATTCCGCACCTTTATTATTGTGTTTGAGCATTTGGTTCGAAAAAGAGGGCGAAATCGAAAAGATGGAGATAATCTATTCACCCTTTCTAGATTATCGTAGCCGCTTGGACTTACACGGCAATGAGTGGCACGATATATTAACACGACACGAACACGACATATTACAGAGGCAAAACCCATGATAAAGCATGACACGATATGACACAACACGATACACGACATGAACACGAAATTGAAAATTAAGTTAAAATTACAATTATTGTAATGCGAAAACACGATAGTGTAACACGAACACGATACGATAATACGATTTGCCACCCCTAAGTGAAGGAAAAGAAAAACAACCAAGTGAGATTCTATTCTCATGTTCCCCAAAATTACTTGCTTGAAAAATCACTTAATTAGTTTGTTTAGATGGTAATCACCAAGCTTTCATTTGCCTAGAGATAAGAAGCAGCTGCTAGTTTGTTGTCCCACATCAAGTGCAAACACATGAAAGAATGAATCTGACTTATAAAATGATTTGTTTGAAACAATGAAAGGCATACCTTTCTCGGCTTTTTGGCTAAGATCAAGTGTAGTAGTTGATCGATCGTGAACCAATGGTCCGCACGATATTAAATTAATTTTTTAGGGTAGAGCCCATCACGGTAGCTTGTTATTGGGGCTCTTTGCGCGTCGCCTTGGTGTTGCACTTTGCTACCTACCTGGCGCACTCCATCAATTCTAGTCTTAATTTTTCATCTGGATGTCAGAAGAATAAATCCCATCAATTCTAGTCTTATTTATTTCATCTGGATGTAAGAATAATAAACTCATATAATGTATGAATAAATGAAAGAAGAGCATTGTAACCATGAGCAACTAATGATCCAACGTGTACATTGTTGGAAATTATTCGGGTCCCGGATCTAATCCGGGCCAAATAAGATCCGGCTTTTTCGATCTAATCGAACGGAAGCGGAAGCGAGGATTTCAAAAACCGAGTTTTAGATATAAGAACACAAAATCATGCTTATTAAATTTATTCAAACTAAAGGAAGAAAAAGAAAATTTACCTCTTTCGACGATTTTCTTGTTCTTCGTTTTATCTACGTGAATCCTTTGAATCCTCGGCTCGTAGACACCGCGATCTTCAATTCGAGCCTTCCTACCAACGACAGTGTGTGGGCACCCAAATAATAATTCTAAGTTCCTAACTTTTATTTTCCTACGATGTACTCAACTCATGAGATCGTATGATTGGCTAACCTGGATAGAAGGAGAATTGAACTAGGTAAAAGTTAAACCATAAAACAATTTTAAAATCAATTTTAAAAATCGGTCCTTTAGAAAAAGGAATCAAGGCCGTGAATCTTGATTCAATTGAGTTGGCCTAATCATGGTTTTAATTTTGTTGGCCAAAACAATAAAAATTCCTTTTCAAATAACTTGGTTGACTCGGCCGAAATCAAGAATGGGCAGACAACTAATTGCTTTTCAATGGTAAGAGAGGACTACCGAAAATCTTCCTACGAGGTGGCCGAAAACTGTTTTGTATATTTAACTTGTGAGATGTCGTCCCTATTTATGGCTGGTTACCAATTAGTTTCCCACTCCAACTTGGTTTCCTATCTATTCTAGAATTAATAATCCTAGATAGACTCAAAACTCTAATTGATAATTATCCAATATAATAATCAATTTAATAATTATATTAATAACATAAATATATTATATTTATTTAATTCCAAATCTGATCAAATGTAGAATATTAGATATTCGGAATTAACCAATATTAATATATTAGCCCAAATCTTTTGGAAAACTCTTTTCCATAAACCCTTAGGAACTCGAAAATATTATTTCCAACCCATTTACTCTAGGAAGGCGAAGGAGACCATGAACCTATAATTATAAGCTCCAATAAACCGAATAAATAATTAACTCTTTAATTAATTTATTCGACTTATTAATTCGATATTACTCCACTATAAATTCGGAATTGCACTCTTATAATTATAGAATATCTTACTCTACGAATTGAGCGGTCCTTTGATATAATCATTACATATAGATTAATCCTCCATAGACAATTCGTAATTGAAGCTAGGAAGTATCCGTTAAACCTCTTCAATTACATCTTATCCTCATTTACCATTAATTCACTAGTGAATGATTAATTTATAATCGGATTATAAATTAGAGATCTCAAACCATTCGAGTTCTAGAATTAACAAATGAGGGAATCGTCTTTCTACTTCCCATGAAGGAATGGATTCCATATATGTGAATTTATATTCCTGACTATTTAATTCAAATATGAATCTAAAATGCAAGTGTTGGGAATGTCGTATGACATACTTAAACGAGCAAATTAAGAATCACACCGAAATAAACAGAGTCTATAATCACTCGGGATTAAGATTTATCCATATATGATCATCTAGTGATTTAATTTGATTTTCCATTTCTACAACGGAATTTGTATGGAAAATTTAAATTAAATCGGTCCAAGCAGGGACGGATCCGGGAATTTTCTAGAAAGGGGCACAAAATAAATACAATAATATACTATATTTTAATCAACTAGTGCGGCACAATTTTTTTAATAACTTAATTATTATATATAACTTTGAAAAATAAATTTTAAATAGTTAGGGAGAAAAGGAAAAAAAAAACTATGTAAAATTCCACACAGTTTTTAAATATGCACATTTTTTTCTTTTCACCCAATTAAATATTAATTTCAAAAACAAATACTAAAAGAGTAAATAAAAGAAGAAAACAAAGTTGTGGGGGCACGTGCCCCCACATTGGGTAACCTACGTCCGTCTCACGGGTCCAAGTCCTATATGATCAAATCATATATAAATGCCCCTACTAAGATGTCTCCACATCGACGGTCCAGGATAAAGCGACCATATTCAAAATGTTGGGGCGCATTAATGATGTTTTAATTAAAGATCCCATACTTTAATTAATTTCATCACGAACTTATTTTTAGTTTATTATCTATAATCTTAATCCTCTTGTATATAACTCTTATATACTAAGATTATGGTTACAATAAATAAACTAGGGATTTTCATGATGTTCAAGAAAATACATACAATATGCAAAAAGAGTTCGAAAATAAATGTCGCCTTTATTAATAATAAAAAATAATTTACAATTGCTTTAAGGGCACTATCCCTAACATACATATATGCCTGCTGAAACTTAACTTTTTTACTTTTATTTCCTTGACCATCTTACTGCTTTTACTGCAGAGGATTGGAAAAACATTTTTTTTTTTTTTTAAAAAGTGAAGGGATGCATTTGGTTTCAAGAAATTTTGGATTTCCATAAGATTAGTTCACTAACTCAGTCAATATCATAAACAGCTGTGGCCTATTCTTTAGTAAGGGTAAATTCAATTTATCTTTGAGGTTTAGCCTAATTACACTAAACTCCAATTATCTTTTAAAATCACAAATACCGCCTTAAGGCATTACAAATACTACCTAAAGATTTGTATTCAATTCACAAATTCCCTTAGGGTATTTGTAATTTTGAAAGAGAATTGAACTTTTATGTAATCAGACTGAATCTTAAAAGTATTATTTGTAATTAACCCATTAATAATTTGCACAATAACCTTACAGTTCAGTGACTTCCAACACTACTTGTGCATACTGCTCATTTTGGATCTCCCATTGTGTACTGTAATAATAAAACATCTCAATACAATATAGAAAAAAACACAAAAATTAACATGTATAGATAACCCGACATGAATTCTTGAGAAAACCCAAATCCGAACACGAGAAACCTAAACACGAATACGAGAAACCCGATTGCTAGAATTCGAGCACGACCAATATGAATCTTACACCAATTTGTCTAAAACGTAGTTATATTATATTTTAATTAACCTGAAATCAACCTCAAACCAAACATGAAACCGACACGATGACCCGAATTGCTACCCCTATATACTTAAATTATCAAATATACTATTTATCCTAGGTGTTTCAAAATCGCGAGATATGGTGTACGATTAATTATCTTTGCATACTCGACGATACTCTTGGTTTTAAAAGGAAACGGATTTTCCCATAGAGAAAGCAATGAAACGGTTCACATGTTCTCGTAACATATAAAAACCTATTGATGGGCCTTATTTTAAGTAAAGCGGCCGTGAGGTAAGCACATAGCGAATGTTCTTTCGCCTTTTACTAAAGAATACCGTGTGCTTGCTCTTTTCGGCGGTGTTGGGTATTTATCTGCTCTAAAATAGATTGATACACGAAGTACCAAGTACAAATACGGACTCGATAAGAAGCCTATTATTATGATTAAAACTCTAGACACTTTTTGAGAAATTAAAGTACAAGAAATGTACGAGAAAATTACAACGAAACAGAAAATTAACACAAAGCAAAAATGTAAGGGATAAAACCCAAAAACCGAAATATAGAGATTTTTGGCTCAGGGTTGATTTTCCCAAAACCACCACGGTAAGTCACCGAGAGAAATCCATGAGAACCACAAGAACGGAGGCGGACCACAAAGCCTTGCCCTAAACCTCACAAAGAACCCGGATCCTCACCCGGAGACCCGAGAAAAAAGCTCGAATCACCAAACCCTAGTTCCTCCCGAAACCCTAGTTTTGACCCCAAACTTGATTCGTACACAAAGGATGTGAACTAGTGAAGAAGAAGGCACTCGGTATGTCAAAACACTCAAGATTTCACGAAACTCCAGATGAGAGATCGGATTTTTCAGAGGAAGAAACCCGGGAAGATTCGAGAGAGTGAAGAGCGAGAGAGAGAGATGAGAGAGAGTGGGAAAGCACGAGAATGAGGATTAGGGTTCGGATAGAACCTTTTTAATAGTCCGGATGAGCGACCACGATCAAGGAGTAATATCCAACGGCTCAGATTGCACAAAGGGGATCCGCGGACTATTAAACGGGTTGAACCCGAACACACAACCCGGGTATCTCAATGGGATTGGGAATGGGCTTGGAGGCTTTGGGTGCATTTTGGGCCAACCCATTAAAAGACAAATGGGCCAATTACACAACAATCTCCACCTTTGGCTCATTGGATTTCATTAGACAAACCACGGGAAAATTTAAACGGTCATCATCATCGTGAGTGCCTACCCAAAGACACCAAGTAGGACTTTACTATAATAAGCACCGAGCCCATTATAGTACAAAGAAACACTTAAGTAAGTTTGGTTTTAAGTGTCGACTTAAACAAGCACAAGCAAGTTTTAGTCAACCGATTTTGGACTCACAAGCAAACACACAGTAAGCCTGCAAGCCCAGGGTAATCACCAAAGGGACAGACTAGTCTCCAGTGTCAAAATTTAGAATTTTCAAACAAGTTTTAAACTTTGATAAGGGTAGACACTTAGTACCCATATCAGCAGGGTTGTATTCAGATGCCACTTTTTCAAGACAGATAAGTCCTTTTGAAACAATATCCCTTATAAAATGAAATCTAACATCAATATGTTTTGTTCTGTCATGAAAAACTGGATTCTTACAAAGCTGAATACCAGATTGGGAGTCAGAAAATACAACAACATTTTGTTTTAGAAAACCAATTTCAGAAATAAGACCTTTAAGCCACAAAGCTTCTTTTAAAGCCTCAGTAACAGCAACATACTCTGACTCTGTAGTAGAAAGGGCCACAATATGTTGCAGTTGGGATTTCCAACTTATACAAGAGCCACAAAGTGTAAAAACATAAGAAGTTGTTGATTTTCTGTTATCTTTATCATTTGCATAGTTGGAATCCACATATCCTTTTAAAACAACACCATTTTTACACTTAGAAAATTTAAGGCAATAATCAGTAGAATGTCTAAGATATCTCAATAACCACTTCAAAGCATTCCAATGCACCAATCCAGGATTAGACATAAATCTACTAAGGCAAGAAACAGCATAGGCAATATCTGGTCTAGTACTGACCATTAAATACATAACAGATCCAATGGCATTAGCATAGGGAATGTTTTGCATAGAAGAGATTTCAAGATCAGTTTTAGGGGACTGATCCCTACTTAAAACAAAGTGAGAAGCAAGAGGGACATTCACAGATTTTGCATTACTCATAGAGAATTTTTGTAAAATTTTCTCAACATATGAAGATTGATGAAGATAGAGCACAGAGTTATTTCTATCCCTATCAATATTCATACCAAGTATTTTCTTAGCATCACCTAAGAATTTCATGTCAAATTTAGCACTTAAGCAGTTTTTAACATGATCAATAGCCTTAATGCATGGTCCAGTCAAAAGCATATCATCCACATAGATCAGCAAGAAAACAGGAGACATAGCATCAAGTTTGAAATACAGGCAATGGTCAAATTTGCTTCTACAGAATTTCAAATCAAGCATGCACTGATCAAATTTTTTATTCCACTGTCTAGGTGATTGCTTTAAACCATACAAAGACTTTTTCAGCAAACATACATGGTTAGGTTTGGATTTATCTTCAAAACCCTCAGGTTGTTTCATAAAAATTTGTTCTTCCAAATCACCATGTAAGAAAGCAGTTTTAACATCAAGTTGCTTTAGTTCCCAGTCAAACTGAGCCACTAAAGCTAGCATAATTCTCACAGTTACAAACTTCACAACAGGTGCAAAAATCTCAGTGTAATCAATGCCTTCTTTTTGAGTGAAACCTTTTGCAACTAATCTAGCTTTGTATCTAACACCTTCATTTTCTTGTTTGATTTTAAACAACCATTTACAATCAACAATGGAACAATTAACAGGTTTTGGAACAAGTTCCCAGGTGTTATTCACATACAAAGAAGTCATTTCATCTTGCATAGCACTCAGCCATTTCACAGAATTCACAGAGTTCACAGCATCAAGATAGGTTTTAGGCTCAGAATTTTCAATTGATTCAAACACAGAGAACACATAAGAAGTTAAGTGAAAATCAGCAAACTTATTAGGAATTCTAATGTTCCTTCTTGTTCTATCTTCTGGTTAGCACATAATCATTCAAGTTATCATTTTCAAAGCATGCATGATTTGATTCAAAGTGTCAACAAGAGGAAATTCATCATGCTCATTATCATTCAATTCAGCATTATCATTCTCAATATCATTATGCACATCATTAGCATTCACAGGATCATGCTCAGCATCAATCATATCAGAGTTATCATTCACAGAGATAGAAGGCACATTAGAAAGCTCCACCTTATTAGGAGTAGTGGAGTTTTGAGTTTCAGAAACATTTTTAGAAACATCAAGGCAGGGGAACTCATTTTCATTAAAAACCACATCCCTGCTAATCAACACTTTGAAACCATTTTGATTTAGACCATAATCTGCCACTTTAACCCCATCGGGGTATCCTAAAAAACACATTTTAAAGATCTTGGATCAAGTTTGTCAACCTTTTGGTGGACAAAGGTGAAACGACCAAAAATTTTTAAGTTTGAAAAGTCCACGGGTTTACGGACCAAACTTGTTCGGGTATTTACCTTTCAAAGGTACGGATGGTGATCTATTAATCACATAAGCGGTGTATGATGAACAGGCTTCACCCCTTAACTTTTTGGAAAGTCCGGATGTACTTAACATACTTCTCACTCTTTCCAAAAGAGTTCTATTCATCCTCTCAAAGAACACCATTTTCTTTGAGGGGTGTAAAAGCATGAACTTGTGTCTTACAATGCCCGAATCAACACAAAGTTGATCAATGAGTTGGTTGCAAAATTCCAACCCATTATCAGTTCTCAAATACTTGATTTTCTTTCCAGTCGATTTTCTATCAAGATTTTCCAATTTTGAAGTTTTTCAAAAACATCGACTTGTTTTTCATAAGAAATACAAACACTTTTCTTGAAAAATCATCAATCACGGATAGAAAATACCTATTCCCACCATGTGTAGGAACACTAGCGGGGCCCCAAACATCGGCATGTAAGTATTCAAGAATGTCGGTGCATGAAGATTGTTTAGGGTAAGATGAAGTAGAGGAACCGACTCTTTGTTGTTTACCATAAATGCATGAGTCACGAAGGGAACACAAGTAAGCTTATCATTACCAAAACATCCTTCTTTATGCAACAATTCAAGACCTTTAGAACTTATATGACCAAGTCTTTTATGCGAGTTCGATTTTATCAATCACGAGTTCACATTGGCCATAGAGTTCACATTGTTCACGAGAATTTAACATGCAAGAGACAGACTCAAAGATTACAAACATACAGGTTCCTTTTCTTTTTAGCTTTAGCAATTATAAGGGAACCTTTCATGATTTTCATCAAACCCTTACCCCATCTTCCTCATAACCATCATGCTCAAGCATAGCACAAGAGATCAAGTTGTTAGGACGGATCGGAACATGCCTTACATCATTTAGAGTCAAAACAAAACCAGAATCAAGTTTCAAGCACACAGTACCAACACCAATTACTTGACATTTCTTATCATTTGCCATAGAAACAGATCCATTTTGCACAGAAGCATATGAGGCAAATAAGTGTTTAAAAGGTGTCATGTGAAATGTGCAAGCGAGTCAATAAGCCAATCATTTTCGAAAGAATTTGAAGGCACAAAGATTCACGAGAATCATGCACTTCATGCACCATAAACACATCACCCATGTGATCATTGCGAGTTGTCAAGTTCACAGAATCATTGGTTTGGTTCTTGTTGTTCTGATTATTGTTTTGATTATTGTTCTGGTTATTCCTGGGCTTTGTACATTCTTTTATGTAATGGCCATGTTCTCCACGATTATAGCATTTCCTATTGTTCTTAGGCCTAGAATCGGATCTCCTCTCGCTTTTACTCCTCTTCCTACTAGGGTTTTCATTATTGTTATTCCCATTCCTCCTATTCTCGAGGTCTACCCCGACATGCATAACCTTCCCCGACCCCTGTTCATTCCCTTGGATATTTTCGAGGATCTAATTCCTTACTCTTAAGGCCATTAATCATGATCAAGGGTAATAGAGTCTCTACCATACTTAATGGCAGATTTCACATCAAAGATAAGAATCGGGGATGGCATTCAAGAACACAATAGGAGTATAATCATCAATGTTTTTATCACCGTAAGTTTGATATCTTGTATCAATTTTGTAAAAACATCCAAGTTCTCATCCATATCCTTAGTCAAATCCGGTTTAAATCTAAAAACTTTTCAAGTAGAAATAGTTTTGAGGGTAGGGAAGTTTCGGTGTAAAGTTCTTGTAATTTTTCCCAAAGGGCTTTGGTAGTTAACTTGCCAACTTTTCTCAAAAAAAGATCGGACAGATTAAGGATAATGGATGAGTATGCAAATTCATCAAGTTGATTTTATTTACAGAAGATATCTTTATCGAGTACTTTTGATCAATAGCTTTAAAACATTTTCTTTGAATTAAAATCCCCTTCATCTTTTGTTGCCAAATAGAAAAATCACTTTTCCCATTGAAGGGTTCCAAATGATAACCGGATGCACCGGCCATATTCACAGATAAAGCCACAGAGGATATCACAAGAATATAGCACAAAGCGGTATCACTATCAAATAACACAGGAAGCAATGGTAAGTGGACCACACGAGTCCAATGACAAAGAAAAATAAGGGGCAAATAGTGGACCACACGAGTCCAATGACAACGAGAAAATAAGGGGCAAATAGTGGACCACACATAGTCCAATACTAATCAAGATCGCAAGAAAAAAGCACACAGGACCACACGGGGTCCAAGAGAACCAATATCAACAGAAAGTAAAGCTAGGTGGATTCCTTTGCACCTCAGGATTCCACCGCACTCAAGGCACACGTGGTCAAGAGGCTAATGCTCGGGTTTCCCTAAACTAAGTACTAAGCGATAGTAAACGAGAGAAAGAGGGTAAAGAGAATCTTACAACCAGGAGCACGTCCGGGTTCTCACCACAACCAAGTACACCAGGAGCCAACGGATCACCAAGAAGCTCAAGAACCAGAAGCACCAACCCACCGCGAGGCGAGATAGGTGCTCGATACCACTTATTGGGTATCTATCTGCCTCTAAAATAGATTGATACACGAAGTACCAAGTACAAATCGGACTCGATAAGAAGCCTATTATCTGATTAAAACTCTAGACACTTTTTGAGAAATTAAAGTACAAGAAATGTGAGAAAATTACAACGAAAAGAAAAATTAACACAAAGCAAAAAATGTAAGGGATAAAACCCTAAAACCGAAATATAGTAGAGATTTGGCTCAGGGTGATTTTCCCAAAAACCACCACGGTAAGTCACCAGAGAAATCCGCAGAACCACAAGAACGGAGGCGGACCACAAAGCCTTGCCCTAAACCTCACAAAGAACCCAGATCCTCACCCAGAGACCCGAGAAAAAGCTCGAATCACCAAACCCTAGTTCCTCCCAGAAACCCTAGTTTTGACCCCAACCAGTTCGTACACAAAGGATGTGAACTAGTGAAGAAGAAGGCACTCAGTATGTCAAAACACTCAAGATTTCACAGAAACTCCGATGAGAGATCGGATTTCACAGAGGAAGAAACCCCAGGAAGATTCGAGAGAGTGAAGAGCGAGAGAGAGAGATGAGAGAGAGTGGGAAAGCACAGAATGAGGATTAGGGTTCGGATAGAACCTTTTAATAGTCCAGATGAACGGCCACGATCAAGGAGTAATATCCAACGGCTCAGATTGCACAAAGGGGATCCGCGGACTATTAAACGGGTTCAGCAACCCGAACACACAACCCGGGTATCTCAATGGGATTGGGAATGGGCTTGGAGGCTTTGGGCTGCATTTTGGGCCAACCCATTAAAAGACAAATGGGCCAATTACACAACAAAAGCGGCATACTCTAATTTTTTAAAGGGGATAATTCTAAGGTTTTAGCCCCTACAATTTAAGTTTGAAAGGTTAATCTGTTCTCTTTGTTCTAATCTTTATGAAAGATGTTAAGATGGAAATTTAAGAAAAATTGGGCTAAGTTGCAAAATTGGTCCCTGTAACTATTGTGAATTAGCAAAAGGTCCCGTAAAAAACATGTTAAGCAAAAAAGTATTATAACTATAGCAAACTCGATTTTGGTCTTGCAAAATTCACGGTTTGCAAAATAGTCTTATAATTATATGAAAATCTCGATTTTGGTACTAATTTAACCATATTTCAATCACGTGAGCGACACATGTAGTTCCCATGAGATTAGGAACAAAATTGATATTTTCATACGATTACATGACTATTTTGCAAACCGTGCATTTTTGAGACCAAAATTGAGATGTTTATATAGTTACACGATCTTTTGCAAAACTTAATTTTTACATGACCTTTTTGTTACCGCCTCCTATAGTTCTGAGAATTAATTTTGCAACTCTACTCAAAGATTGAGTTTTTAAAATCTCAATCTTTCTTAAAACTCAGTGATTTTAAGTCGTATCAATGAGTGTATTTCAAGAAAATCACAATGTTAGGAAAAAAATAGTAGAGCAGCAGAATGGTATTAACATATATGTATAACATTTGAATTAATTATTGGATATCAATCTCCACAAGCAAATATGAGGAGATGCATGCTAGCTATATTCATGGACTCTCAACAAAACTAAGTTGCATTAATTTAAGGGATACTTACAAAAACTACCCCGAAGTTTAAGCTAATTACAAAAATTCCAATTATATTTTAAAATTACAAATACCACCTTAAAGTGTTACAAACACCCACTTGAAGTTTGTATATACCTAACAAATACCCTCTTCTTGAGGGTGTAATTTGTAAAATAGAAACAAATGTTAAGGGCTATTTGTAAATTTGATGGATAGCTTTTTTTTTTTTTTTTTTTAATTAAGCTAAACCTAGGGGTAGTTTTTGTCATCTCATTTAGATAATATTTTTAAATCTAGACCGGAAATCGAACAGTTAATAATTGAGTCATTGGGTCACGGTTCAACCGGTTCAACGTTCTTAAAAAACCGATTGGCCCGTACACACATATATGTACAAATATGTATAAGATAAACACTAGTGCAAATGTATAAAGAACAAACAAATATAAATAAAAGCTAAATTAGAAAAGTATAATATCCAAATATATATATATATATATATATATATATGTAAATCAAATATATGGAGAAATTAGATGTAAATTTACTAAACATATTTTTTCTTATACTTGAAATAAAACCAAAAAAATATTTACTAAAAAAGATTTTTTCCTTTTGAACCGGCTTTTAATGGGGTAACTGGTTTCGGATTTTTCGGGTTTAACAGGATGGTAACGATTTTTAAAATGACTAGTTTTACGACAAAACTAGACCGAGCATGTGTCCTGGTTCCCCGTTAAACCGCTCGAATCGGGCCGGGCTAATTTGGGCGTCCGATTTTCACAAAGCATTGCCTATGCACTTTTTCACAAACAACAATGTGCAAACACGGTACCATTTACCTAATTCGATCTCTGACGAAAAATGAACGTGTGTTTGTTCCATAGAACTTGTGAAGCAACAACGTCAAGGACGCACGGAAATATACGAGAATAATGCACTTGAATTGAACTACAAAAAGCGTTTGTTAGTTTGTTGTCCCACATCGGGTGCAAGAATAGGAAACAACAAAACTGAATTATAAAAGGACTTGTTTAAAGCAAAGAAAATCATACCTTTCTCGGCCTTTTGGCTAAGATCAAGTGTAGTATCTATTCTTATCGGTTTAATATCGATCGTGGACCAATGGTTCACACGATATTAAATTAATTTTTTTTTAGGGGAAGGGCCAATCACAGTAGCTTGCTATTGGGGCTCTTGTTCGTCGCTTGGTGTTGCACTCTTTGTCATGGCCTGGCGCACCCCACCAATTCTAGTCTTAATAATTACACACTTACCGTAGGATTTAGGAGTTGGTTGATTTATGGCACTTTATTTTTATTTTATATTTTTGAATCTTGCTGTGATCTTTCAAACTGTTTGTGCTCTTTGGATGCTTTTGACGGACTTGCCTTTAACATCATACAATGAATGTATTTACATTGAATAGTACATTTGTCAAGTGGAACTATCCATTAACAAGCAATTATTATTTTTTTGATCGGTATTAACAAGCAATTATTTAGCCACATGCTTAGTGGATTTAGTTAGTGATGTCAATAAGAGCCCGCCTTTGAGGTCAACCTCGCTCGATCCTGTAAATTTTTACGGTTAGATCTATATTTCATATAACCTTATAATATCATGCCTTTTTAGCCCTGTCCGGCCCGACCCGACCATTGGGTTTTTTTCTAAATAAAGTTTTTGCATTTTATAAATTATTTAATATTTATACATATAATACTATCAAATCTAATCTTTGATCTAATACATATAATTACCATTTGATCTTAGAAAATTATAATATTTGATCTTTGATCCGCGCTCCAAAAAATCGATTGTTGTTCTCATTATGATCAATGATTCCATTGTTAGAACATTAAGTTTACTAGTGTTTTTTATCATTTCATAAAATTATTTAGGAGAAACTTCATTTATTGTTACTTAATTTTTATTAGGTTATGTTAAAGTAGTATTTGATTTTGTTAGAAATATGACTTCACCAAAACGATAAAAACCTTATTAGCCCAACCCTGGCCTGAACTTATAGCCTTTCCGGGCAAGGGAATGGCCGGGCAATCCTTATTGACATCTCTAGGCAAGACTTGCCCCTTGTTCGTGAAATTCCTACAGGAGCGTACAATCTCAAGTTTTAGTATAGATTATTAAGTAGGATTATAGTTTCCCGAGAAATTGATATCAAATAGACACTAAAGGCATAAGCAATGGAGGTTTTTCAATAGGTTTTGAAGTGAAAAACCTTTCAAAAAAGTCGATGCCATTGTAGAGCTAAGCTTTTTATTCCCCAAAAAAAGCGGTAGTAAACACGGTACCACATGCTCCCAATTTTTTTATTTTTCTTTTTCTTTTTTGACAAACCCAAATATTTTTTGAAGTTTGAGGAAATTGTGGGTAAGAATATTATTTTTAAATGGGGTCCACACAACACCATTATTCCACAATAAAAAAATTGAAATGTTTTTGAAAATTTTGTTTGAATATTTCAACTTGCATGTAAATATAAATAATATTTTCTTGTATATAAAATATGTATAAAATATATTTTTATTTTATAGAAATATAAATTTTATAGATCTATATAAATGTAATAATGCATGTTATATAACGTAAAATATAATAAAGATATTTGATAATAGTGGGGAGTGTAGGGTCCACAAAAAGTTGTATAGAGGTTTTTGATTGTGGAGAGAAATGTGAGATTTTTCTTTGGCGCTATTGGCACCCCCAAATTTGATGAAGTACACCCACTTTCTAAAATTTCAAAAATGACATTAAGTCAAAAGACTATAATACCCTTACTAAAAAGCCAAGTTCTAAATACACCCCCAATCTCTAAATACACCCACATCATTCATTTCAATTAAATCTACTAAAACACACCCACCCACATCCTTCAGCTACATTCTTCTTCTTCTTATTCTTCTTTCTTGAGAAAAACTTAAACCTTGTTCTCATAAACCCTAGTTTTTTCGACACCAACACAACAACTTAAATGGACAACAAAGATTTGATTCCTCCAAATATTGTAAGTATCTTCTTGGTTATCAGCTCAAAATTATGTAATTTATCCACTTTTGCCGTTCGATATTTCTGCTGCACCATTGTTTTCCGCCGATTGGCACGATCAACAGCATGGCACGATCATCACGTCGATCGTGCCACGTGGCAATATGGCACGATCACATGTTCAATGATCGTGCCATATTGCCATGTGACACGATCAAAGGTGGAACGATCATGGTCATGATCGTGCCATTTTGGCGATTTGTTTTTGGTCTTGTTGATTTTGTTTTAATAGGGTATGGCCTCGTTGCCTACGGAAAATAGTGTTGTTTGTCCTCCCAAGAATGATGAGAATGTTGAAGAGCTTGGTGTTGTTACCGATTACACACATGTATTCACGACGCATGAGTTATTTGTTTCTCGGGATAAATTATTTGATTGGGTGCGTGAGAGAGGACATGAGCACAACATGGTAATTGTAATAAGTAGGTCGGACAGTGGTCAAGGAAAGAAAAGACCTCATATATTTTTGTCTTGTGAACGTAGTGGGCATTACCGTGATTCAAAAAAGACTAGAGATGTCGAACAAAATGATGCTAAGAAATTTGAAAAAAAAGTCTCTAAGAGAGAATCTGGAACTAAGAAATGTGGTTGCCCATTTCGTTTGAGGGGTCGGCAAGTAACAATTGAAGGAGAATGGTCACTAAATGTTGAATGTGGTGTGCATAATCATCCAATTGCACAATATTTGGAGGGTCACTCTTATGCCGGTCGATTATCAAAAAGTGAGGAAGAATATGTGTTGGATATGTCACATGGCAATACTCGGCCAAGGACATTTTGTTTGGTCTACAAAATAAGTTTCAAGATAATAAGTCCACCATACGGACTATCTACAATGCCCGTATGAAGAATAGAGTTGTCGAGCGTGATGGTCGATCTCAAATGCAACAACTTATGCATAAATTGAAGGAGCATGGATATTTCTATCATCATAGACGTTGCGAGACGAGTAACACCGTGAAGGATATATTCTTTGCTCACCCTACAAGCGTTGAGTTGTTGCGTGCTTTTCAGTGTCATTTTTATGGATTGCACATACAAAACTAATAGGTACAAGTTACCTTTGTTGGAGATTGTTGGTGTGACATCGACACATATGACATTTTGTATTGCGAGTTGCTTATATGGAGTACTGGCGGGAAGATAATTACATATGGGCTTGCTCGGTCTTAAAATCATTGATGGACCCATCTTCCCCGCCAAATGTGATTATTGCGATAGAGAATTAGCTCTAATGAATGCAATAGAGACGACATTTCCCACTTCGAGACATTTTTCTGTCGGTGGCACATTAGTAGGAACATTTTGGCAAACGCAAAAAAATATTGGCCACAAAAGAGAAGTGGGAATCTTTTAACCTCTATTGTAATTTATTGGTCATCGCAGATTCCCGAGCAATCATTTTATGACTTAATTAGGAGATTGCAATCGAATTTTGTGAATATCCACCTGTGCCGTACAATATGTAATGGAGCAATGGATGGGGCCGTATAAAGAAAGATTTGTGTCTACTTGACGAATAATGTCATGCATTTCGACAACACCACAACAAATAGGTAATTTACTTTATTGTGCTCATCATTGCGTTTATGTTATATCATATACAATCCTAAAAATTAATATAATATTGTTTGAAAAATCATTATAGGGCGGAGAGTCACCATGCAAAGATTGAAAAGACAACTTGCGTCTAGTCGGGGTAATTTCGAGACATGTTGGGAACATATTCACACCCTCCTCGAGACATCACACAATGCAATCGCTCTTCTTTTGAGAAGAAGAGCGAAAGAATAGTCTTACATAAATACAAATCGATTGTATTTATGTCACTACGAGGTATGGTGTCTATACATGCATTGAATTTGATCTATCTTGAAATGCATCGTGTAGCCGAGGGTAGCGTAGACCCTTTGTTGTGTGGTTGTGTATTGAGAAAGACGTGCGGACTCCCATGTGCTTATGAACTTTCGAATATGTGAGTTTGGATAAGCCAATTCCACTTGATCAAGTGGCTTCATTTTGGCGAAAATTAGATATATTACCGACTAGCAAAGACGAAGGCTGGAGTTGGGCCCGAAATGGGTCTCGATGGACTCGGTGTTTTGGTGATCTTTTCACCAAATTTGAACAAGCACCGAATCGGAGAGGTTATTAATTTTGAAAAGAATTACGGAGATTACGAATCCAAGAACAACCTCACTAATTGAGCTCGAAGATACGACCGCACACGTGGTCGCCCTAAGTCCGTAAAGGTTAAACAATCCAAATCAACCAAACGTGACCCGAGTAAGTTCGAATATGTCGAGTCTATTAAAGATAGTTGTTCACCATGTGAAGAAGTAATCTTTAATGTTGGTCCATCGAATCAACCTATGTTTCTCTCCGATGCCGATGCAAAAGCTACCGGTAAATATCGTGTCTTTTATTTGTGCATGTACACATGACATATTTGTTGATAATGTCCCACGTTCTTCATGTTGTGTTTCAATAGGTTGTGCGTCAAAAGGACCGAAAGTGACCATTAGTGGTTTTATGGAGCAACTTCCAACTCGTTTACATAAACATATTATTGGTACTAAGGATGTTGTGAGCGATGGTCATTGTGGTTTCCGTCGTCGTAGCAGACCTACTTGGATACGGTGAAGATTCATGGGGTCGGGTTCGAGGAGACCTATGTCATGAGTTGAACGAAAACCAAGGGTTGTACAATCATGTATTCGTCAAACATGGTAGTGTTGACAAAATGTTGTCTCGTCTCAACTACTATAACGAGACAACGATAAGAAACATTGGTTTTGTTTACCCGAGATGGGTCACTTGGTTGCGTCGACTTACAATGTTGCGTTTGTGTGTTTGGATCCCGAATGTCCCTCACATATCTACCATTACGTAATGAGAAGCGACAATTGCTCGAAGCTAATTTGTGTTGGATTTGTGAACAATAACCATTTTATAGAGGTAACTAAAAAATTGAGTAATTTGTCTCGTCTCAACTACAATAACCATTTTTTTCATTTGTAGGTTTTCTTGAGTGGCGGTCACCCATTGCCTCCCGTGGTCGCAACATGGAATAATTATCGCCATGAATGTGCAAAGAAATTGGAAGAATTTGTATACTAAACAACTTGAATTGTATAGTGGAAGTGTAGGAAAGCAGTCCCGTTGTCCGTAGTACGGAGACTATAAACTTAGGTTAGAATTATTTGTTTGTTATGTATTGGATAAGTTAAAGAACTTTGTTGGAAATGCATGTGTTTTTAATTGGTGTGATTCTTTTCGGAAATGCTTGTTTTAAGGTGGCACATTTGTTACGAGGTATTTTGTTAAGTTGATCGTCAAATGGCACGATGGTGGCACGATCGCATACTACGATCGTGCTACATAGACACGATGGTGGCACGGGTCACATCGTTGTTATTGTGTCTATAAAGGCACGATGGTGGCACGATCGCATACTACGATCGTGCCTACATAGACACGATGGTGGCACGGTCACACACTTTGTTATCGTGTCTATAAAGGCACGATAGTTGCGCGTCGTAAATGCAATGATCGTGCCACATGCGTTGATATAGTATTATCGCATCACGTTGAAAACGTTTCATAACAACTTTATTATTACATCACAATCCTCCATAGTACATTACCAACCTTCATAGTACATTACAACCTAACAGAGTACATTACCAACCACAACACGGACAAATATTACAAACATAGCACACAACCACCCAACTAGTACACAATGGACACCAATTGCCAGGCATACTCAATCGGTGTCAACTTACGAGCGTTCAACATCATCCCGAGAACCTTCATCGAAAAGTAGCCATCAAACTCCAACGGATTGTTACGAGTGTAACCTGGTAGTCCCTCGAAATCAATGTCCGGCGCCTCACGAGTGTTAAAAACTTCAACACGATCCACGGTACCTTGGGAAGCCGTTAGTCCGAAAAAAACCGTTGCATCTTTGTTCTCTTGCCTAACATGAGCCCAATAATCTAGAGAGATGGAAAACTGTTAGTGTACGGGTTGAAATTAACACCCGCAATCTTTGTCAAAAACGCGGTAGTCATGAAAGTGGGTGCGCATCATATGGATCTTAATCTTGACTTTAAGGACAGGGGAAATCTTTTTGCATGGCTTGGATAGACGCGACTCGATTCAACAAATATGCCGTTGAAAAAAGCAGGCGCCGTATGTTGTTTGCCATACGACATAGCATGAAGAAATTGTCAAAGCAGGCTTCTTCTTCCGGGAAGTCCAACCATCACCACGCCTATTGTCCCTAGCGATCTCATTTCTTGTTCTTACCATTTTTCTGTAACAAAAATCATAACAAACATGTTCATCCAAGATTTAATTAGCTATGATTCATTCATCAAATTAGCTACTATGTAAAAATTACCTTTATCGTCAACACAACCAAGATTTACTACAATTTTATTATCTACATTTGAACATACCCATGTATTTATAAGTGTAATGTATGGACCCATGTATAATGTAACTCATTTTTACCATTTATTGCATGGACCCATGTGTAATATGTAACTTATTTTCACCATTTAATGCAAGGACTCGATCAATATGTTACTTATTTTCACCATTTAATGAATGGATCTTACTCTGAATGAAAAGATTGTCTGTCCCCAACTAACAAGTCCATTTAATGGATGGACCAATTGAATATGTTACATACTTTCAATCATTTAATGCAGGACCCGCATAACATAGGCAATATCATGATCGTGTCAAGCCTTATTGATCGTTCCACATGAGGCACGATAGAAAAAATGGAGATCGTGTCAAGCCTTATTGATCGTTCCACATGAGGCACGATAGAAAAAATGGCGATCGTGTCAAGCCTTATTGATCGTTCCACATGAGGCACGATAGAAAAAATGGCGATCGTGTCAAGCCTTATTGATCGTTCCACATGAGGCACGATAGACAAAATGGCGATCGTGTCATCGTGCCTCTTGTATGGCACGATCAATGATATGGCGATCGTGCCATCGTGCCTCATTGTTAATCACAAACAAACAAGTTATACCGAGAGTTAATCAACAACCAATTCATCCAAATCATTCCCAAATCATACCTAGTTATTCAAGTTAAACCAAAACATATTATATAAAAACTAAATATACAAAATATATACAATTCCAACTAAATAACCACAATATACACAATTCCAACTAAATACCCACAATCTACACAATATAATCATGGGAGAGGGGTCCAAGTCGATGCATCAGTGCTAAATTTATACACCGTAAATGCTACATGCCGACGATAGGTTGTTTTTATATACTCCTCTGTGTTAAGGACCGGGTCAAATACATTTATAAGAAAACTCTCCACCCTCCTCAACGCAAACGGTCCACAACTATGACTATCATGTTGTTCGTAATTCTTTGATGGACCAACAACCTTGACAGTCCAAGTATTCTCTCGAGGTGTCAACTCCGGACGCTCTTGGTAGAAACCGGTTTGCCGTAGCAAAACCGGAATAATACGTGCAAACAGATAGAGAGCCGCGGCCACGTCAAGTCAACCTCGGCGGTAGCTTGTGGATGTTGGAGTCATAAATCCAAATCGTGCAATCCTTCAAAGCGATATCCTCACAACAATCCAATGACTGCCGATGTTGTGGATAAAAACAACCGCAAAAATCGATTAGAAATTAGGGAGTATGAACAAAACAATAATTAGTTAATTAATTTATACCGAAAAGAGATAGTTCTTACGTGGTCCAACGAACTCCATGGAGGTACCCCACCCCAAAGTGGTCGTTCACCACACGACGTACTCCCAGCGCGCGCGAGAAGGTCATCGGTATGACTGCACGGCACCTGCATCGTCAAACTCTCCAACCGGTGGGTCCTTTCCATGTAGATCGGTCCATACTTTGCCTAGATCAAGTTGTATAATGAAAACATATTTGTTAGTAAAAACACGAATGTACCGAAACAAAATAAATGACACATTATGGACTATTTATCTAAGAAATACATGAAACTTACAAGCCGAATTGTGTGTCAACCAATCCCATACGACCTCGCACTTGGGGATGGACCACTACACCACCCAACTCAGCCGGCAATGTAAGACTGACTAGGTAGGCATCAATTTGTCTTTGTAATAAGCAAACAATAAGATCAATTGTCAATGAACATGAACAAATAACACCCTGGAAATGAAAGAAAAAAACATTAACATTGTGTTACCAGGAATCCAAATCAATGGTCGGCGACTCGATATCCTTAAAGAAACCATCGCCAAATGTGCATAACGCGTATCCAACATTGCGGTGAGACAGAAAAACTCGTGTTAAAATCACAAAACAACAATAGTGTATTTGAATTCATATATTGATTTAACTTACGCCTCATCGCTATCTAAGAACCGCATGTACTCGGCATGTGTGGCATCCTCCTTACGACGCTCGTTTGCCGTGAAAGGGCTACGAAGGTACTAGATGGCGGTCGAGCTCTCACAACACGAACGGACATATCATCCCCTCCAGATGAACCCGGCCCGATGCACCAATACCAACCGGTGTCCGTACATCCGAGGGGACAGATCCAACGAAGCCCCTGCGCACCGGCGGTGGAGGAGAAGTAGTCGGTGGCCCACCCGGGGGAGATCGCTCACCCACCGCCGTGGGGGAATAGAATCGCACAATGAAGGAAACTTCATTAAATAACATAATTCAAAAGATATTCTATTCTAAATGTTTAACGGGAAAAACAAATAAATGCGCACTGAAAGCAGAATCAGACATTTGAATGGCGGGATCAATCAAGACTCGACCTCCTTCCGCACGATAGGCGGTACCAGCGTATGAATCGTGCTTCGGACTAAACCGCACGATCCGCTTTGCCGCACGAAGGTGGAACCTCCGCCGCACCGCCTGCAGAACCTCATGATGCATCCCGGTCGAACCAAACCGGAACCAACGCCTCGACCTCCCGCCGTACTAAACGCGGGACCAAGGCCTCAATGGCACGCTCAACCAAAGTCGGCACAATGGCCTCCACCTTCCGCCGCACCAATTCTTCTAATAGCGCTCGATCGGCGGTGGAGAGGGTGTGGAGGTGTGTGGAGGAACATCCAGTGTGTGGAACAGAGAGGTGTGTGGAGGAACATCTCGGAACAACGCCCTCGGGGATGGGACGATCATAATCACCCATCTCAAGGCTATCATCATCATCCATCAATGAAGTCGACTCATGTGTGGTGCGTCGGCCGACGCTTTGTGGGCTTCTTCTTCCCGATCGGGTTACCCCGATGAACATAAACAACACCGGATCGGAGCGGGAGATTGACATGCAATAAATAAGGAAGCTCATTGTCCCTCGCACTTCAAGGTCCGGTGCGTATCAATCTACAAAATTGCAAGATCAAAATCGTAATTACTTAATTATTACCATAAGTTAAAATTTGAAAAATGCAAATTACATTTTGTACTGACGGTCAAGAAAGCCATGCATTCACGGAGGACTTCGGAAACTTCCAGCGTGTGCGGCGTGGAATAGCAATGTCCGAGGTGGAACCCCACATGAATCCCCAGTTGGGGGTATGGCCTCGTACGCCCATATCTAAGAAGAACAATAAAAATAGTTAAAGGTGAAGATGTATGTTTGTACTAAATGTAAATTATAAGATGTAAATTACATTAATATCACTTACCAAGAAAGCCCAAACAAATCGTAAATACGGAAAGTACTCTTGGGCTCGGTGGGTAACAATGATGAAAGGTAGTGGCATAAAATCTGAACGAGTACTTCCCCCCAGAAAGACTCCCATCGATCAACGTCATCAACCAAAGTCCACCACGAATCCTCAATGATATTTGTGGACCTTGGATCCCATGCGAATAGCAAATAATGTGCAACCAACAACTTTGCCACCTTCAACTCATCGGAAGGATCATCACGGAATGCACCGCCGCAAAATGCAAGAGTAGATCCTCCATCGTCACCTTAACACCACGATAGTGTCTATCAAACAACCCGTTGGGAGGCGGCACGTGGTTGGTGTTCGGATTAAATGTGGTGGGGGCAAAGGATAGCCCCGATAATTAAAGCGTACTCATATTTGGAGAATCAATCAAACGGTTTCCAATCCGAAACCAAAATTCGTCCCTTGCACCTTTCTTAACAACCTCCTTCGCAATAACGGCATGAAGGGCGGCATTACAACTAACCGCACGGTTGTCCATCCGCAATACAAAACCAAAAACAGGACTTTGAAACTCTTCATACACAAAATCCCCGCAATCATGCAACTCGAGTTCTAAGTCGTCAAGAATCGACAACCCGCTATACAAATTGATCTTAGGCTTTATTGCCATAAAGTTCGGCCTCTTCCAAGCCAGTTGTGAAAAATAGTAAAAAATCAAAATTAGCAATCAACCACTATCGAAGAAATCACACAGAGAACTCTAAAAAATTGGGCTACTATGGCACGATGGCTTATTCATCGATCGTGCCAAGAGTAAAGCCATCGTGCCATCAAGGCACGATGGTGGCACGATCGATGAATAAGCCATCGTGCCAGCAAGGCACGATGGTGGCACGATCGATGAATAAGCCATCGTGTCTAAGTGGCACGATGGTGGCACGATCTACAAATAAGACATCGTGCCTAAGTGGCACGATGGTGGCACGTTCGATGACTAAGCCATCGTGCCTAAGTGGCACGATCGTACAATCGATCGTGCCACCTAGGGCTTCATCGACCGTGCCATTTTCGTCTTCTTCAAAGTTCCATATTTCAAATTTTACATCCAAATGGCGCCATAACTATACCCATCTCAAACCCATGCCCATACAACTACATAAAGACACTCAAACTACAAAAATGCAAGTTATTTTAAGGAAAAGTTGAGTTATAACAATACCTCGTCATTTTTTCTTCGCGAGCGCGTGCGGTGCGGTGCGGTGCGGTGTCTCGTCTCGGCCGGTTGTGGATGGTGGTGCACCATCCACGAAGTCATCATCATCATCGGGAAGAACATCCATCCTTCTTCTCCGGTATGTTTGGATTTCTCTAACCATTGCCGTCGAATAGAATAGTCTCTTGAGAGGGTGGGTGTATTTTTGTTTCAAATTGAGAAAGTGGGGGAGGTGAGAGGTTGGAGGGTGTATTTTGGGGAAAATAAGACTAAGGGTAAAATTGGAAAAAGGGGGGTGAACTCATCAATTGGGTCATATTTGAAAAAGTGGGGGTGGGTGAACTTATAAGGTGGGTGTACTCATCAAATTTGGGGGTGCCAATAGCGCCGCCTTTTTTCTTTTTGAGGTTTTTATGAGGTGGCAATATGGGCTCCACCAAAAAGTAGGTTTTAGAGGTTTTTATAAGTGTGGCATTGGAGATGTCCTAAGTATTGTAAGTGAAGTAGTCTAACTTTATCTAGATAATCAAACAAAGATGAGTATTAATTAAACTAAAAGTAATCCTAAAATTAAGCTAAGAAGTTCACTCGGACAAATTATCGACACTTGGTGGATGTAAATTCTAGAGGTTTAATCCATCTAGTTTTAACATATGTTATCAATCACAAGTTACCAACTTATATGCCACATATTCCTAAAGTCATCACTCCCTCTCTCGAGTGTCGATTGGTTACAAGTTTTCAATCCGAATTTCGACATCTCTATAAAAATCCCAAATTAAAATCCTAGCAAGATCAATGAATTCTCTTGAATGACTTGAAAGGTTCATAAACTTCTCAATTATATGAATATGTAAGTTATGCTATTCTATAACCATATATTCAATTACCCCTCTCGAGTGTGAAATTCAATACACCAAATATTCCAAACCATCGATCGGATAATTCATATGCAATCAATTCAAATAGCACAAATAAATCAAATAATAGTGAATCAATAAATGAAATATCAAAACATAAGTATTCCAATGTTGGTTACACCAACCTCCTAGAAACTAGAAGTTAGCTCATAATCAACATATAAAAACTCATGGAAAAGTGTTTATACATCGCGATAATAAACAAAGAAAACAAACAAGGCATTGAAAATAAAAGAGAAGAAATGTCTTCAATCGTAGTCCCGAACCCTTGTTCTGTGTTTCTTGCCTTGTATTGTGCTACAAAATAAGTCTCAATACCCTATCTCGCGTCCCAAGTCGTGTATTTATAGCTATCCCCATCAAAAATCGTGTAGCCACTTTCCTTTTAAGTTGCGACTCGCAGCGCCGCAACGCTAGATGACGAGCGCCGCGATGCTACAACACCAAAACTTCGCTGCCCACTTTTTTGGGTATGGCGCTACGGCGCTCAAATTATGGCGCTGCTACGCTCTGTTTTTCTTTGCAAAATTTGCGTTTTCTTCATCCAAAACCCGGATTTTCTCTTCCAAAAGTGATTCTAACTTGTTTTTGGCATAGCAAGGCCTGTACAAACTCGATAAAAACACCTAACACTATAAAATGAAGTAGAAACGACTCAATGTACTAAAAAACAATACAATACTCTAGCCTAGGACACCCAATTCACTGGTATGAAACCAACTTAACACCCCTTAAATGCAATAACGAGATTATTCTTTTGATTTTTTTCTGCTTTTCTTGGCGTGTTTCAGCTGAAGAGATATAATACAGTTCTTTGTGTAGGCAAAAATTTAGAGATTATAGACAGTAACTTTAACTGGAATATTAGCAGTCTATGGACAGTTTTGACCATTGCTAAACAAATGATTAGCATTAGGCAGAGAGAAGGAAAGGGATAAAGAGAAGAGAAAAAGATTTTCCCACATAGAGAAAGCAATGAAACGGTCCACATGTTCTGTAACATATAAAACCTATTGATGGGCCTTTTTTTAAGTTAAGCAGCCGTGAGGTAAGCACATAGCGAACTATTCTTTCGCTTTTACTAAAGAATACCGTGTGCTTGCCTCATTCAACGGCATACTCTAATTTTTAAAGGGGTTAATCCTAAGGATTTAGCCCCTGCAATTTGAGTTTGAAATCTTTTAGCTCTTTATGTTTTTATTTTGAGTTTTCTGATTATAATAGAATTTGCTCAAGAAAAAGCCAAGATCCGAAATTACTACCAAATAGCATAAGAATAGAAATATATTTGATTGACCTCACATATATTAAAATTGGAAGTAAACTGAACCTAAAAATAGATGATCTGATCTCCCAACAGCAGTTGCACAGATTATTTTGAACACTTGCAGATTCATAACATAATCAGGCCGACGATGTACTGTCTTTTTCAGAAGCCGAGCCCCAAGCGCGAGGCCAGGTCTTAAGGACACTTTGAGAATGTGTATAACCCTGTTCTGGCCTGGTCCGGTATGGAATGAACTTATATTGTAATCATGGAATCGACTCGATCAATCATTTATAAGTTGATAACCCTAGCTCATTCTCGTTAGAGCCATTGAACCCGTCCAACCAACAACCAGAGATGTATGCATTATATGAACGGAAAGCAATAGGCTGAGATCATTTAATACAATGGTTATGAACACGATACCAAGGCAAGTCCATGGAAAATACCCCTTTACCAAAGAAAAATAGACACTACATAAGCAACCACTCGAGTGGGAGAGTGAGTAGGGGAGTAGACAACCTCTCAACTCGAGTCGAGAAGTTCATGAAAAAAATGGTTACGGACCAGATAAGTGTATTTGAAGTGAAAAAATGACACGAAAATGCTTAAATTAGAGACGGTCCTGCAATTCGTGTTGATTGGTTTGGACAAATTAGGTTGGAAGGTAGTTGAATGTAACATCAAAGGATGAAATTATCTGCCTAAGAACTCAAAGGCAGCTGCTAATTGCTATTGTGTTGTCCTCCCACATTGGGTGCGAAAAAAAGGAAACAACATAACTGGATGATAAAAGAACTTTTGTAAATAAGGGAAAGGCATACCTTTCTCGGACTTTTGGCTAAGATCAAGTGTAGTATCTGTTCTTATCAGTTTAATATCTGATACGTGGACTATCCCTTAAGCGTCGTGCCTTGGTGTTGCACTACTGCCATGGCCTGGCGCGCCCCAACAATTCTAGTCTTAATTTTTTTAGAAGCCGTAGGATGTAAGAGTTGGTTGAATCAATAGATTAAAAAGATGATCCTTACTGGTAAACCACGCGAATTTTTTTCTTTTTTGAGAGATTGAAAACGTGATTTCTTTACACTGTATATGTGTAGTGTATCTTTGGGTACTCTAATCTTGGCTCTTCCATATTTGCCTTTAATATCATAGAATGTCTTTACATTGATTAGTACATTTGTTAAATGGAACTATCCATTAATATGAGTTAATTAGCCACAACGCCATATGCTTAGTGGATTTAGTTAGTGAAGTCAATAAGGGTTCGCCCGTGAGCGGCCGAGCTAGCAATAAGGGTCCACCTGTGAGGGTCGATCCTAGCTCGGCCTTAATATGGTTGAACCTATATTTCACAGGCTTTTATAATGTTAGGGCTTTTTAGTTTGGCCCAGCGCGGGCCTTAGGGCTTTTTTTCAATAAAGTCTTTTATAGTTTTATAAATTTATTTTTAAAATATATACCTATAATACTACCAAATATAATATTTGATCTCATTTATTAGTTAGCATTTAATCTTAGAAAATTATCAAATTTGATTAATGATCTAGCACTCCAAAAATCTAATCTTTGATGATCACATTTATGATCCTTCATTTCATTGTTAGAATATTAGATTGTTGGTGTTTTTTTATTAATTCATAAAATTGTTTAGGAGAAACATCATTTATAGTTAATTTTTGTTATATTCTATTATATTAGCATTTAATTTGGTTAGATATATTAAACTTATAAGGCGTGGCTTCACCAAAGAAAAAATATTATTGAGCCAACTCTGGCCTGGCACTTGCCTTGTAGCCTTTTGCAGTCCTAGGGCGTCAAATTTTGTCACGACACGAATCTAACATGAATTTAGCAGGTACATGTACAACCTTTAGTAGGTTTGGTCTAAATCAGGTCAGACACGATTAACACGAAAAATAAATAGGTCATGTCGACCCGCGTGTCGGCGCAATTGACATATTTAACTCATTTAATTTTATAATTGACATATTATTTTAACATTTTGTGATGTTTTAGTTGGTATATGATGATGGAAAAATTATTAAATGCATTTATTAGTAATTTTTTAATAATTTAATGTATTTCTTATTTGTAATTCTAGTTTTTTTCTCTATTTTTTTATTTTTTTCATGTCGAATTTAAATTATAGGATTTCCGTGTCGTGTTCGAATTACCCGTGTCATAAACTGGTCGTATATCTTGACACGAATAATTAAACGGGTCGTGTTCGTGTCAGACTTGTAATACCCATGTCAGAACACGACCCACGAACACAAAACACGATACGATTGATTTGACACCCCTATGCAGCAACCCTTATTGAAATCTATAGACAAGACTTGCCCCTGAATTTTTTGGTCTCTTCAACTAACCTTATAAGGAGAAAAGTGCAATAATTAGATTATTCTTTTTTTCTGGTTTTTCTTCGCGTGTTTTTAGCTGAAGAGAGGTATAATAATTCAGCTCTTTGTGAAGACAAAAATATAGAGATTTCAGACAGTAATTAGCATTCTATGGACAGTCTTAACCAATGCTAAACAAATGAAAGGCATTTAGCAGAGACAGAAGAGGGATAAGAGAAAGGAATGTATTTTGCTTCCCACATTGAAAAAGCAACTAAAAGCTTCATAGATTTTGTAAATTATAAATGCTATTGAGAGGCATTGAACTAAATCAAGCAGCCGTGAGGTAAGCACATAGCGAACTATTCTTTCGCCTTTTACTAAAGAATACCGTGCGCTTGCCTCATTCAACGGCATACTCTAATTTTTTAAAGGGTTTAATCCCAAGGATTTAGCCCCTACAATTTAAGTAAGAAATCTTTAGCTCTTGAAGTTTTTGTTTTGATTTTTCTGTTTATAGAATTTTAACAAGAAAATGTCAAGATCTGAAATTATTACCAATAGCATAATTAGAGAAATATATTTGATTGACCTCACAGATTTACATTGGAACTGAACCTAAAAATAGATGATCTGATCTCCCAACAGCAGTTGCACAGATTATTTTGAACACTTGCAGATTCATAACATAATCAGGCCGACGATGTACTGTCTTTTTCAGAAGCCGAGCCCCAAGCGCGAGGCCAGGTCTTAAGGACACTTTGAGAATGTGTATAACCCTGTTCTGGCCTGGTCCGGTATGGAATGAACTTATATTGTAATCATGGAATCGACTCGATCAATCATTTATAAGTTGATAACCCTAGCTCATTCTCGTTAGAGCCATTGAGCCCGTCCAACCAACAACCAGAGATATATGCATTATATGAACGGAAAGCAACAGACTGTGATCATTTAATACAATGGTCATGAACACGATACCAAGACAAGCCCATGGAAGATACGGGGTGTGACCGGGTGGTAACCATTTTACAGCCACCTGGTTTTACTATAAAACAAGACCGGGCATGTGACCGGTTTCCGGGTAACCCGGTCGAACCAACCGGTCCGTTCCGATTTTCACAATATTGCCTTTAGACACTTTTTCATAAACAGTACTATGCAAACACGGAGCCATTTAAGCCGAATTCGTTCTAAGAAGAAAAAATGAACTATGTGTTTGTTCCATAAAACTTGACAAAAGCAAAGCAATAACGTCAAGGACACCCGGCAATATTCAGAATAATACACTTGAATTGAACTCCAAAACAGCTGCTAGTTTGTTGTCCCACATCGGGGGCAAGAATGGGAAACAACAAAACTTGAGTTATAAAAGGATTTGTGTAAACCAAAGAAAAGCATACCTTTCTCGGCCTTTTGTCTAAGAAGCCTAAGATCAAGTGTAGTATCTGTTCTTATCAGTTTAATTTCTGATAGGGCGTGGCGCACCTCACCAATTTTAGTCATAACTACTATTTCACTTGTGCGATGCACAGATTATATATGTATATATATATTTAAAATTTCAGTAAGTGTCGTGTTCTCTATGTCAATAAACAATTAAAAGGTAAATATGAAAATAGATTTTAAATCATGTTATATCGAAACAACAAATAATAAGTACGCACTAAAATTTATTATACAAATAAAACAAATAAATTTTAAATAATTATGAATTCAATTATGCATATTATCAAGGAAAAAATTATAAATTCTAGAAAACTTATTTAAGTGCAACATTGGTCAAAATTATTATCACTGTCGCATGTCAGATTTTAAGTCCCTATTATTTATTAACTCTGAATATAGCAGAAATGGAAGTTTATTTTGTAAAAAAAATAATAAACAGTACTTTTGAGAAAATTTTATAACTAACTATTGGCCGTAGGATTTAAGAGTTGGTTTATTTATGGCACATTATTTTTATTTATATTTTTTAATATTGCATTATTATTGCTGTGATTTTTTAAACTGTTTGTGTGTAGTCTGTAGCATCTTGGGATGCTACCCTAGGCTCTTACGCATTTGCCTATATAACATCATAGAATGTATTTTACATTAATTAGTACATTTTTTAACTGGAACTTTCGATTAATAGGCAATTAATTTGCCACATGCTTAGTAGATTCAGTTAGAGATGTTAATAAGGGCCCGCCTCTAAGAGTTTACCCTTAATTTTTTAAGGATTGGCCTATATTTCATAGACCTTTATAATATGATGGCTTTTTATTGCGGCCCGGCCCTCTGAGCTTTTTTTTTTCAATAATTCTTTTTTGCATTTTATAAATTTATATTTAAAATTTATGCCAATAATATTATTACCAAATCTAATCTTTGATCTCATTAATCAATTACCATTTAATTTTTTAACAAGTTATCAAATTTGATCTGGCTCTCAAAAAAATCTGATGTTTGTTCTCATTCGTGATCCATGATTTCTTTGTTAAAATATTAGATTATTGGTATTTCTATTAATTCATAAAAATTAATTAGGAGAAATCTCTTTATTAAATTATATTATACTAGTATTTGATTTAGTTAGATATATTAAACGTATAAAGGCATGATTTGATCAGAAGGAAAAAAAAAGAGCAAGTCTTTTGTGAGACGGTCTCACGGATCTAAATCCGTGAGACGGACCTCCTAAGGGCTCCGTCTTGAGAACATGAACAATGAAAATAAATTTAAAAATAATAATGAACCATGAAGAAACAAAAATAAACCCTAAAAACATGGACCATGAAGAATAAACCCGAAAAATAAAAATAAACCCTAAAAAAACTAAAAATCCTAAAAACCCAAATCAATTAAAAATAAACCCAAAAAACAAAATAAACCCTAAAAAAACAAATATAAACCATAAGAAAAATAAAATCTGAAAAAAACCTTTAAAACTTTGTGTAAGGGTTTCGTCTCACGGATCTAAATCCAGTGAGACCGTCTCACGCAAACTTTTGCAAAAAAAAAAATTTATAGGGTCATCAGATTTGTAGCCCTTTATGACATCTATAGGCAAGGTGACCACTTAAATTTGTGGTCTCTTTAGCTCACTTGGCGGAGAAAAATGCGATAACGAGATTATTCTTTTGTTTTTTATTTTTCCCTTTTTTTTTTTTTTTCTTTGCGTGTTTCAAATTTGAGGAGAGATATAATTCAGATTCTTTGTGTATGCAAAAACATGGAGATTCTGCATGGTAATTTTAAGCTGGATTATTAGCGATTTTGCAACAAGATTTTCCCACATGGAAAAAAAGATGAAACGGCTCATGTGTTTTGTAACATACAAAAGCTAATCGATAGGCCTAAGTCTAAATCAGCGGTAGTGAGGTAAGCACATAGCAAACTATTCTTTCGCCTTTTACTAAAGAATACCGTGTGCTTGCCTCATTTAATCCGAAGGATTTAGCCCTACAATTTAAGTTTGAAATCTTTTAGCTCTTTAATTTATTTATTTTTTGATTTTGAAATTTCTGTTTATAGAATTTGTTCAAGAAAATCACATGATATGGAATTATTACCAATACCATAGGAGATGATAAGAAGAGAAATATATTTGATTGAGCTCACAGATTTACATTGTAAGTAAACTAACCTAAAAATAGGTGACGAGCCCCAAACGGAGGCAGTCCGAAGGACACCTTGAGAATCTATATAACCCTGTTCGCCTGGTCCGGTATGGAATGAACTTATATTGTAATCACGGAATCAACTCAATTATTTATAACTTGATAACCCTAGCTCATTACCATTAGAGCCATTGAGCCCACCCAACCATCAACCACGGATGTATGCATTATATGAACGGAAAGCAAGTCATGTTGGGGTCATTTAATACAATGGTATGAACACGATACCAAGCCAAACCCATGAAAAATCCCCTTTATTAAAGGAAAATAGACACTACGTAAGCAACGCCGGAGTGGGGAGAGTGTGACTAGGAGAGTGGACAACCTCTAAACTCGAGTCAAGAAGTTCTTGAAAAAATGGTTGCAGACTAGATAAGTGTATTTGAAGTGAAAAAATGACACAAAAATGCATAAAGTAGAGAGGATCGAAATTCATGTTGATTGGTTTGGACAAATTAGATTGGAAGATAGTTGAATGTAACATCAAAGGATGAAGTTATTGTTGGAGGAGGGTTATCTCAATTTAGGTAAGAAGGGGTTATTTAGAAATTGGAAGTTGGAAGAGGAAGTATTTTTCTTTGTAGTAGGATGAGGTTATTTAGGCTAAGAAATATAAGAGAGTTTTGGTGGAGAAATATTTGCTTGTATTGATTCTTCTCAAATTTTTGGCTTGTTACAAAATGATCAAGACACCCCTATTTATACTAGTACAACTTCCTAACCAATGGCTAGAATTTATTTGATCTAATGGCTATAATTCATCCACTAGAATCATCCTCCAAAATATCTACTTTACTAGAATATTCTACAAGATTTCCTACATATAATATCTAAGATATTTTCATAAGACTTTTCTAGATATATTCTAGAACTTGGGCCATTTGATCTCAAAATTAATCTTCCAAGCCCAATATTACTTGGGCTAAATCAAGTTTAATTTCCAACACCCCTTAAACTTGATTTGTCATTCCGAGGAAACTTCTAAGTCGTATGAAGTCTTCATGCTTGAGAGTGGCTTGGTGAAGATATCCACAATTTGATCTTGAGACTTCACATACTCCACTTGCACGTCATTTCTCGATATGCATTCTCGTATGTAGTGGTAGCGAGTGTTAATGTGCTTGCTTCGATCATGAAACACCGAATTCTTTGCCAATGCCATAGCCGACTTGTTGTCGACACGAATCTTAGTTGGCTCTTCTTGTGTCATTCCAGTTCCTTCAAGAAATTTCTCCAAACCGCATGGCAAACACAAGTCATCGCATGACTACGTACTCATCTTCACAGTTGAGAGAGTGACTATCGGTCGCTTCTTTGACATCCAAGTGAATGAGATATCTCCCATGAAGAACACAAACAAAAGCGAGTAGTACTTTTCGATCATCCACATCTCCGGACCAATCGCTATCACTATAGCCAACAAGTTTATAATCATTTGTTGTTGAATAAAATAAGCCGTAATTTATCGTACCTTTGAGATAGCGAAAAATCCTTTTAGCAGACCTTCAAGTGAGTAGTGGTTGGATTTTCCATCTAGCAACTTATTAGACCGGTGGCATAGAGAATGTCTGGTCTTGTGCACGTCAAATATCGTAAACTTCCAACCAAACTCTTGTACAATGTTGGGTCCACTTTTTCTTCTCCTTCATACTTTGATAGCTTGATGCCGCACTCCTTTGGTGTGTTAATAGCTTGCGTTATCCATCTTGAACCTCTTGAGAATTTCCTTGGCGTAGTTTTCTTGCGAGATGAAAATCCCATCTTCTTGTTGTTTAACTTCAACGCCAAGGTAATATGCCATAAGCCCGATATCAGTCATATCAAATTCTCTGGTCATTGCTTTCTTGAACTCTTCAAACATGTCCGGATTATTTCTGTGAAGATCAAGTCATCCACATATAAACACATGATCAAAACATTATCTTTTTTCGACCTTGACATAAAGTGCATGTTCGTGCGGGCATTTAGTGAACCCATTCTCTTGCAAGTATTTATCGATCCTGCTATTCCAAGCCCGCGGTGCTTGCTTTAATCCGTATAGAGCCTTCTTCAGCTTCAAGACTTTATCTTCTTCTTTCTTCACCACATAGCCCTTTGGTTGTTCAATGTAGACTTCTCCTCGAGAACTCCATTTAAGAAAGTCGACTTTACGTCCATCCGGTGAATCTTCCATCTGTTTTGAGCTACTAAAGAAATGATAAGCCTTATTGTTTCCAAGCGAGCGATCGAGCAAACACCTCGTCATAGTCGATTTCACTCTTTGACTATAGCCTTTTGTGACTACCTTGCTTTATATCTTTCAATTTCTCCTTTAGCATTCTTCTTTGCTTTGTACACCCACTTGACGCCGATAGCCTTATGTCCTTTTGGAAGTGAGGTCAGCTCCCACGTGTCGTTCTTCATGATTGCTTGTATCTCTTCATCCATAGCATCTCTCCATCTTTTATTTTGGACTGCTTCTTCAAAAGTCACTGGTTCACAATCTGCAAATAGATTAACAAAGTAATATCATCTATCCTCTCGGTGTTCTCATAAAGATCTTCTAGACTCCTTTCACGTTCTATGTCTCTTTCATTTAGAAATGATGGTGGCGAGTCTCCTCCAGCTGTTGATTGTGAAGTGGATGGAGTATTTGGCTCTTGCTGAACTTCAATTGTTGGCTCGATCGGTCTTGACTCATTTTCTTCAAAATCCGGAAAGAAATTGAAGTTGTTTTGGGAGCCAAAATCCCAATTTGATTCTTCATCAAACTCTACATCACGACTTATCACAAGCTTCTTAGTATTTGGATTATATAACTTATAACCTTTAGAATTTGAGTCATACCCGATGAAGATGAATGTCTCACTTTTGTCATCGAGCTTACTTTTTCTCTCGTCAGTACATGTGCATATGCTTTGCTTCCAAATACTTTTAGATGAGAGATACCGGTTTTCTTCCACACCAAGCTTCTTGTGGTGTTTTTCCCCAAACACTTCTAGTTGGTGAACGATTTGACAGTACATCGCACACGCCACGCTTGACCCCGAACTCCTTTGCGCCTTTTGCTTTTGAGCATGCACCTTGCCATTTCAAGAATTGTTCTATTCTTTCTCTCGGCTATGCCATTTTCTTTGGGGGATCTTGGGATCGCTCAAGGACGCCGGATTCCATTTGCTTCGCAAAATTCTTGGAACTCCTTAGATATGAATTCTCCTCCACGATCCGATCGCATTGCCTTGATTTTGCATCCACTTTCATTTTCCACCATAGCTTTGAACTTCTTGAATGCTTGAACACTTCGGACTTTTGTTTCAAAAAATATACCCAGGTCTTTCTAGAGAAATCATCAATAAAGAGGAGAAATAATTATTTTTACCGAGAGAGCTTGGCTTGATTGGTCCACAAACATCGGTGTGTATGAGCTCCGGAGGCTTCGTGATCTCGAGCTTGATTCCTTTGGAAAACACTTTCGGATTGTTTTCCCAATAGACATCCTTCACATAGTTGATCGGGATGATTGATGGACGGTAATCCTCTCACCATCTCTTTCTTTGATAGTAATTTAATCCGCCAAAATTTAAGTGCCCAAATCGTAGATGCTAAAGCCAAGATATATCTTTGTAGCAAGCTTTGAGACATTTTGCTACATCATTCGGATATTTAATAAGAACATTCTATTTCTAGACATTGGCACTTTAGTGATTAAATTATTTCTATCATCTCTTATAGAAAGACTACGATCTTTCATGTGAATGTCATAGCCTTTCTCTAAGAGTTGTCCCAAACTCAAGATATTACTTTCATATTTGGAACGTAATAGACATTAGAAATAAATTGATGACTCCCATTCTTTAAGCGGATTAGAATTTTACCTTTTCCTTTGATGGAACTTTAGACTTATCTCCAAAAGAAACATTGCCACTCACCGATTCATCAAGCTCCACAAACATGCTTCTTTTTCCACACATATGGTTGCTTGCAAAGATCAGTACCAAGTGTTGTCTTGTCTTCCATCACCACCCTTGTATGCTAGTAGCAAATTAGCATCTTCTTCATTTTTATTTTCCACATAGTGGGCCTTTTCTTCAACCTTGGTTTTGGGAGCTCTACACTCGGAAGCATAATGTCCAAATTTTTGACAATTATAACACTTAGTTTGGGATTTTTCGTACCTTGTTCTTGGATTGCTCCTCCCGCGTCCACTAGTTGGGTATTCTCTTCTATCTTCATTATTATTGAAACCTCCTCGTGCACGTCCACGACCACAACCAAATCCTTGGATACGACCTCTTCCATGTTGACCTCGTTCATTGCCCATGTTTTCTTCTTTATCCTTAACTTGCATTTTAAAAAGTTGTTCCACAATATATTGCTTCTTTTTATGTTTTTCTTCATATGCTTGTAATGACCCCAATAATTGATCAATAGTCATCTCCTCCAAATTTTTGTTTCCTCAATTATTACGACAATATGCTCAAATTTAGGACTTAAAGAACGAAGTATCTTTTCCATAATTCTCACATCACTTAAATTTTCACCATTTCTTTTCATTTGATTAGAAACCGCCAAAACTCTTGAAAAATAGTCGGAAATAGATTCGGACTCTTTCATATGTAAAGCTTCAAATTCACCTCTTAATGTTTGGAGACGTACCTTTTTACTTGTTCGGCTCCTTTGTGAGAAATTTGAAGCTTCTCCCATGCATCCTTGGCGGTAGTTGCACTTGAGATCTTTTTGAAACCATCATCATCCAAAGCTTGATAGATGAGATAGAGAGCTTTCTTGTCTCTCTTTCTTGACTAGAGCTTTCTTGTCTCTCTTTCTTGACTCTTTCAAATTATCCTTTTGAGTTTGGGATAGTGTAGTCTCGTCTTGTGACTCGACATATCCTTTTTCTACAATATCCCAAACATCATGTGCACCCAAAAGTGTCTTCATCTTGATACTCCAATTATCATAGTTGCTTGTATTGAGCATAGGGACTTGAAAGGAAGCCACACCATTTGTCATATTTTTATGTAAACCACAAGTGATCTTGTGGCTCGATACCACTTTGTTGGAGGAGGGTTATCTCAATTTAGGTAAGAAGGGTTATTTAGAAATTGGAAGTTGGAAGAGGAAGTATTTTTCTTTGTAGTAGGATGAGGTTATTTAGGCTAAGAAATATAAGAGAGTTTTTGGTGGAGAAATATTTGCTTGTATTGATTCTTCTCAAATTTTTGGCTTGTTACAAAATGATCAAGACACCCCTATTTATACTAGTACAACTTCCTAACCAATGGCTAGGATTTATTTGATCTAATGGCTATAATTCATCCACTAGAATCATCCTCCAAAATATCTACTTTACTAGAATATTCTACAAGATTTCTACATATAATATCTAAGATATTTTCATAAGATTTTTCTAGATATATTCTAGAACTGGGCCATTTGGGCTTGGGCTCTCATTCTTTTCTTTTATCTCAAAATTAATCTTCCAAGCCCAATATTACTTGGGCTAAATCAAGTTTAATTTCCAACGTTATCCGCCTAAGAACTCAAGGCAATTTGCTAATTGCTATTGTGTCGCCCCACATTGGGTGCAAAAAACAAAAAGGAAACAACGAAACTAGATTATAAAAGGATTTGTGTAAAGCAATGAAAGACATACCTTTTCGGCCTTTTGGCTAAGATCAAGTGTAGTATCTGTTTTTATCGGTTTAATATCGTCGTGGACCATCGGTCCACATGATATTAAATAAAATTTTTAGGGAAGGGCCCATAACAGTAGCTTGCTACTGGGGCCCTTAAGCATTGCCTTGGTGTTTGCACTACTGCCATGGCTTGGAGCACCACATCAATTCTAGTTTTAATTTCCCATCAATTCTAGTTTTAATTTATTATCTTTACTGGTAAACCATTTAAACTGTTTATGTGTACTACAACTCTTGTCTCTTGGCTCTTCCATATTTACTTTTAACATCACCGAATGTCTTTACACTGATTAGTACATTTGTTAAGTGGAACTATCCATTGATACGAGTTAATTAGCCACAATGCCATATGCTTCGTGGATTGAGTTAGTGAAGTCAATAAGGGTCCGCCTGTGAGGGCCCATCAAGCAATAAATAAGGGTCCTCCTGCGAGGGTCGACCCTAAAATGGTTAAACCTATATTTCGCAGGCTCTAATAACGTTAGGGATTTTTAGTTTGCTCTAGCCCGGCCTTAGGGCTTTTTCTCAATAAAGTCTTTTATATTTTTATAATTGTTTTTAAAATTTTATACTTGTAATACTACCAGATCTAATATTTGATCTCATTTATTAATTATTAGCAAATTATCAAATTTGATTTATGATTTGGCACTACAAAAATCTAATCTTTGATCACATTTATGATCCATGATTCCATTGTTAGAATATTAGATTGTTGGTGTTTTTTTATTAATTCATAAATTTGTTAGGAGAAACATCATTTATTATTACTTAATTTTTGTTATATTCAATTCTATTAGTATTTAATTTGGTTAGAAATGTTAAACTTATAAGGCGTGATTTCACAAAAGCAAAAACAATATTATTAAGCCAACCCTGGCCCTGTCTGTGGCTTTGAGGGCAAGGTAGGGACGGGACCGACAACCCTTATTGACATCTCTAGGCAAGACTTGCCTCTTTTTCTGATTTTTCTTTGCGTGTTTCAGCTGAAGAGACATGATATTATTCAGTTATTTGTATAGTCAAAAATTTAGAGATTTCAGACAGTAATTTTAACTTGAATATTAGCATTCTATGGACAGTCTTGACCATGGCTAAACAAATTATTAGCATTTACCAGAGAAGAAGAGGGACAAATAGAAGAAAAAAGGATTTTCCCACATAGAAAGAAATGAAACGGTTCACATGTTCTGTAACATATAAAACCTATTGATGAGCCTTATTTTAAACCAAGCAGCCGTGAGGTAAGCACAAAGCGAACTATTCTTTCGCCTTTTACTAAAGAATACCGTGTGCTTGCCTCATTCAACGGCATACTCTAATTTTTGAAAGGGGTTAATCCTAAGGATTTAGCCCCTACAATTTAAGTTTGAATTATTTTAGCTCTTTAAGTTTTTATTTTGTATTTTCTGTTTATGGAGTAGGAGAGTGTGAGTAGGGGAGTAGACAACCTCTCAACTCGAGTCAAGAAGTTCATGAAAAAATGGTTACAAACCAGATAAGAGTATTTGAAGTGAATAAAATGACACGAAAATGCTTAAATTAGAGACGGTCCTGCAATTCGTGTTGATTGGTTTGGAGAAATTAGGTTGGAAGGTAGTTGAATGTAACATCAAAGGATGAAGTTATCTGCCTCAGAACTCAAAGCAGCTGCTAATTGCTATTGTGTTGTCCCACATTGGGTGCAAAAAGAAGGGAAACAACATAACTGGATTATAAAAGGATTTGTGTAAATCAATGAAAGGCATACAATTCTAGTCTGAATTTTTTCCTACTGACATGGCCTTAATTTTTTCACACTTGCCGTAGGATGTAAGAGTTGGTTGATGACACATTATTTTAGTTTTATATTTTTGGATCATAATATGAAGAATCAATAGATTAAAAAGATGTTCCTTATTCGTAAACTACGCGAATTTTTTCTTTTTGAGAGATTGAAAACGTGATTTTTTAAACTGTTTGTGTAGTGTATCTTTGGGTACTACTATTCTTGGCTCTTCCATATTTGCCTTTAATATCATAGAATTGTTTGATACATGTTTTTATCTTAATTTTGATGATTTTATTTTACACCAAAACAATGTTTTTAATTGTTGTCCAAATACTCCCAATTGATTTCAAATGGTTTCAATATTTTCCGGAGTATTTCTTCAAGTTTTATTTCGGATAAAATTGGACAACACTTTTAAACGATTTTATGTTTATAAGTTTTTACTTCAAAACAAGGTTCCTAAATGTTGTCTAAATACTCCCGATTGGTTTAAAATGTTTTTACTAAATTTCGGAGTATTTCTTGAGTTTTAGTTTCGACAAAAATGGACAACATTTTTGTCTCGAGGTCAACCGGTCGCCCTATAGGTTCAACCCACCTAGGGCCTAATCCTCTACCACCCCAAAGATATCGGGATGGATTTCAAAAAGAAAAAGATTTTATTAATTTACCACAAATTAATACAACACCAACTTACAACAACACCTTGAAGAGCACCACACTCTTCTTCAACACCACCTTTGAGATTACCACAATCTCACTTGAAGATTACCACAATCTCCAACGGCACCTTGTGAAGATTACCACAATCTTCAACCTTGAAGAATACAAATTCTTCAACACCTCAACAAGAAGATTACCACAATCTTCTTACACCTAATACCTAGATCACCCAAGTGTGTTCTTACCACAAGAACACTCACAAGGATATCTTGTGTTGAATGATAACCCAAAATCAAGATTACAACTCGATAATGAATATTACAATTATTAGTGCAAGTGTAATCAAGAAATAAGCCTAGACCTCAAGATGTGAAAGTGAAAGACCACAAGAACACCTTGTATGGTTTAAAACAAGTACCCATGTATGGTATGATAGATTTAGCTATTTTTGCTAAATGATTTTACAAGAAGGAAAGTTGATACTACTCTTTTTTTAAAAAAAAAAAGATTGTTTACTTGTGCAAATTTATGTTGATAATATTTATGGTGTAATAAATATTTGTGCAAGATATTTTTCCAAGTCAATGCAAGGTGAACCTAAGATGATCATGATGAGGGAAGCTCAAATTTGATCATTAGAATTCAAATTACTCAATGCCAAGAAGACGGTTATATTTCAAAAGAACTCTTGAAGGAGTTAAGCATTGAAGAAAGAAGAACTATCTCAACCTCTATGGCTAAAGATTAACAAAGGTTGAGAAAGGCATATCGGCCGACAAATAAATTCGAGGTATGTTTTCTTGTATTATTTCTATAGACTCGACATTCCATATGCCTTATGTCTATATGCTCGACTTCAAAAACTATCCCAACGAATCTCATTAAAGTGTCGTTAAAAGAAATTTTCAAATATTTGAAAGGCACTTCTTCTTATGACTTGTTGTATCCAAAGCTTTAAAACATTCTTATTTTTCGGGATAATAAGTCCGGTCAAAATTATTGAAACTATGGTTCGTCATAATCAAACTAAACATATTGAGATTCGATATAATTGTTAAGGGATTGCATGTTTTAACAAAAAATTGAGATGTGTTTAATTAGTCTCAGGATAACTCGGATTTTTTTCGTTAACATTGTGTATTTTACCTCATTTCGAGCTTGATTATAACATAATGTATATTGAATGAGGTCTACGTTTGCATTTTGCACCTTTTTAAAACTTAGGGGCGAAAAATCGGATTTTGGATCAAACTTGAATTTTGCAAAACGAGAAGCAAAGAAATGGTGAAGGGGCTGAGGTCGACCGGCCGCCCTAGCCTCCGACCTATCGCCCCATCCTCCAACCGGTCGCCCTGCCGAGTTTTCGGATATATTGCTTTCTGTTTCGAATTTGGTATTTTGGGCTTTTTCTTCTTTATTTCGCCCCTTTATCATTTGCACACACATTTCACTTCAAATGTGTTTGGTTGCATGAATTACATAGTTTGGGGATTATCTAGCTCGATTATCATCATCAATGCTCATTTTTACCGATTGAATGGTAAGAATTTCACTCTATTTAGCTCAATTGGGTTGAACCTTGAGAACTTGGTATAAATGTCTATTTCTTGATGCAAATTATATATGTTTGTGATGAGATTATTGATTGTTGATGAATGATATTTATTAAATTGCATTTGGTGATGAAAAACTTGGCTTGATTTTATTTACAAGGGTTATATATATCTTTTTCAATTTTTGACGCCCGCCAAGTGTTCGATAAAAACGTTTCAATGAAAAATTCATCACCTACATGATTCTCTCGATTTCAAAAGTCTTATATATTTATAGAGATCATGTTTTGCTTATCAAATGATCTTCCATAAGCTTTCTACTCCATAAGCTTCTACAAGTCGTATGATTCGACTCTTCCCTCCTATTTGGTTTAAAAGCTTCAATGTCCAAATAGCTCGATACATCGGTTTACTTGCGCACTTTGATATGAATATATGATGTATTTATCGTGCTAACATTCTTTTGATGATTCCAAAGGGAGAGAAACATGTTATAAGTTTATTAGCTCATAAAAGCTATGTTAAGCCAAACAAAAGAAGCTATAAGCTATGACTCTTAAAAGCCATAAGTTGTGAATTATTTTTTAGTCCAATTGTTGCTTGATGGACTTATATACTTTCTAATGATATTTTGTTGTGGGGAGCTTATAAGCTCTTGAACAATATGTAAAAGCTAAGCTTCTAGCTTATGGTTAATTGCTTTTACATTATTCTTGATGTGCTTGTTGATAGGGGAGCTTGTGCTTATTATTGAATATATTTACTCCCTTACTTGATTGCTTATGTATTTTGGAAATTTTGGTCTGCTTCCAAACGGTTAGATGTTTTTACTTAGGAAAATCGTTTTTAAAATTGTCCTCCTAATATTTCTAAAAATTGTTTTGGTTTGTAATCATCAAAAAGGGGAGATTGTTTGATAAATGGTTTTATCATTATTTTGATGAGTTTGCTTTTATATCAAAACAATGGTTTTAAAGGTTGTCCAAATACTCCTAAATGATTTAAAATGGTTTTAATATTTTTCGGAGTATTTCTTCAAGTTTTATTTTCGACAAAAATTGGACAACACATTTAATGATTTTGTGTCAACGGGTTTTTACATTGAAACTATGTTTCTAAATGTTGTCCTAATACTCCCGATCGGTCTAAAATATTTTTACTATTTTTTGGAGTATTTCTTGGAGTTTATATCGGACAACACTTTTGATGATTTTGTGTTAATGGGTTATTTCATCAAAACTATATTTCTAATGTTGTCCAAAATACTCCCAATCGGTTTAAAATATTTTTACTAATTTTTGGAGCATTTCTTGAGGTTCATTTTCGACAAAAATCGGACAACATTTCATTTTTCAGTCAACCACGCTCTAGAAGGCAACCCGTGCATCAACGCGTTTTATACTTGAAAACAGAGAACATCTTTGAGGGGTGTCAACTTTTGTGTGTCAACTTTGTGTGTCAACCGGTATGGTCGACCGGTCGATCCCCTGGTCGACCGAGTGTCGGTCGTGTGTCCTGGGAGCAAACTTGAAACAACCTCTCTGGACACAGGGTGGTCGACCGGTCGACCCCGTCGACCGGTCACCCTATATAAATGTGTATTCTTATTTTCAAACGTCTATTTGTGCGTGACTGGTCGCCCTAATGTTTGACAACAAAATTCTAACCTTTGTGCAAAGCAGACAACTTTTCCCTAAATTGTGGGATTGATTTCTAATGACCATATTCTTCATTTGTCTTGCAATTTTTTGATTTCAATCTCCTAGGAGGAGCCTATCATGTCCAAGACATCTTCTATAAATAGATGAAGAATTGAAGCAACACAACAAGAGAGAATACTACAACACAACAAGATACACTCAAGCAAACATATTTGTTCTTCATTGTTATTATTCTTGTTGTAATAACCTAAGGTCTTTCACTTTCACATCTTGAGGTCTAGGCTTATTTCTTGATTACACTTGCACTAATAATTGTAATATTCATTATCGAGTTGTAATCTTGATTTTGGGTTATCATTCAACACAAGATATCCTTGTGAGTGTTCTTGTGGTAAGAACACACTTGGGTGAACTAGGTGTTAGGTGTAAGAAGATTGAGGTAATCTTCTTGTTGAGGTGTTGAAGAATTTGGTATTCTTCAATGTTGAAGATTGTGGTAATCTTCACAAGGTGCCGTTGGAGATTGTGGTAATCTTCAAGTGAGATTGTGGTAATCTCAAAAGTGGTGTTGAAGAAGAGTGTGATGCTCTTCAAGGTGTTGTTGTAAGTTGGTGTTGTATTAATTTTTGGTAAATTAATAAAATCTTTTTTTTTTGAAATCCATCCCGGATATCTTTGGGGTGGTAGAGGATTAGGCCCTAGGTGGGTTGAACCTCTATAAATCGACGTGTGTTGTTTACATTCCACACCTTTATTATTGTCTTTGAGCATTCGGTTCAAAAAAGAGGGTAAAATCGAAAAGATGGAGATAATCTATTCACCCCTCTAGATTATCGTAGCCGCTTGGACTTACACATCTTACCGGCACCTCCACCACCAAGCCACATCGGTTTGATTCCAAAAATTTTATATTTTGGAAAGAAAGAATGGAATGTTATCAACAAGGTTGCGGGTTCGATATTTGAAACATCGTCATAAATGGAGAATCCATTCCGATGAAAGACACACCACACACCTCCAAAGGCTTCAAAGAGCTCAATGATAAAGAGAAGAAAATCATCTCCTTAAACGGTAAAGCTCTCAATATTTTATATTGTTCATTTACTAATTTGGAATATGAACATATTGTAGGAATTCGATCGGCACATGAAGTATGGCAAAAATTAGAAGCCATCTATGGAGTATTTGCAAATTAAAGGAGTCAAACAAAAATATCTACTTCTCAAAGGGATACAATGTCAAATATAAGGAACAAACCTCTTACAACTTCCAACTATGAGGAAGTTGAATATTGTCTTATGGGCATCGAAGAAGAAAACGAGGTATGTCTTAAACCTCAACTTCCTATGATATTGTCATTCAAAATGATTATAGTGATTTGCAAAATGATTTTGATGATCTTCAAAATGAATTCCAAAACTTACTAGTTAAGTACAAAAATTTGAAAAAGGAATTCAATGTTTTGAAAAATGAAAAGGATAGTTTATTTACTTCCAATGAATCACTATCATGTGCTCACACCACCACACTTGACAAGGTTAGAAACCTTGAAAAACAAAATAGTACTCTTGTTGAGGATATTAATTGCATGAAAAATGATTTATCAAAATCCAACTCGAAAGTACCAATAAATTGCCCAATGTTGTGAATGTTAATGGGTGTGATAGTTTGAAAAGTGAACTTGATCATGAGCTAATATTGTCAAGCATATGAAAAAGAATCGAGTTCCTATGCATGTTAATAATATTACTTGCTTTTATTGCGGTAAAAAGGGTCATGCGGTAAATACTTGTCGGCTAGAAATAGCTCAAATTATCTTTGGAGACCTAAAAGTCTCAAGACTAATCCCAAAGGACCCAAGTACTTGAGGGTACCACAAAACAATGTTATATTAGGTACCGTGAAATAATAATCGAAGAAAATTCATACCACCAAGAAAACATCAAATGACCATTTCATTTGATCAAAGGAGAAAACACTTTCAACAAAGTCATTTTCCAAGAAGAGGAAATAATCAAAAATGGGATGAACAAAATCCTTGGAAGTGGCAAAGACATCATCAACAAGATGATTTTCTAAGAGAAAGACACTTTCAAAAATGGGAAGGCCACAATGCTTGGAAATGGAGCAATTGGAGAAACCATCATCAACAAGAAGATTTTCAAAAGGAAGATACCATCAACAATGGGAACGACACAACCATGAAAATGGCGAAATTGGTAAACCGTATCTCCCCATTTAAATATGCATTTTATTTTGTTAGTATGCATGTTTTTATTGCAAATGAGTTTTCATTATTTTTAAATTTAGGTCTTCAATATATTTGTGAGTTTCAAATTTTTTTTAAAAAGAAGACCTTGCATGATGTTTCTAAAACTCTTGTGCATTTAATTAGACTTATGTGGTTTATTATCTCTTATGTATTTTTATAGCATAAGCTCTTTTCTTGATATCTCATATTACTTGCCACACTTGTGCTTTATTGTGCAAATTTTGTTTAAGAATTGTGTAGGATATATATCTCATATTCATTGGCTATTTCGTCATCACGTTTCTTAAACTATCGAGGTATGTTCACTCGCATTTATCTTAGAACTCGATATTATGCTTATGCACATATCTTTCTAGATATTTCATTTCAACCCCTTAAGTGCCCCTAAATGATTTTGCAAATTTTTCTTAAAAGGGCACTACTCGTTAAGTCTCGATTTTCTCGAATATATGTTTTCCGAAACCCGTATTTGTTGGACTTGATCCAAAATTATCTTTTGCAAAGTTTTAAAACTTTTGGGGTGAAAAATCAAATTTCGAAAAAACCTGGAGAATGAAAAATCAAGACTTTGGGACGGTCAAGCGGGGGGCGACGGTCGCCCCCGCACGCCGATCGGTCACACCTACCTCGACCGGTCACCCAGGGCAATTTTTCATGTCAAAAACGGGCTATTCTTCATTTTCAAAACAGAACTCGAAATCACTCCCAAACCCTTAAACATCGAATATTCCCCCTTTTTTCATAAAATCTTCAATTCTTCATCAATCTTTACAATTCTTGTTGCTAATCCTCTTATTTTTGCAAGAATCTTACATATATGGCTCCTCCAAGAAATTCGACCGGTCAAAATCCCACTTCCAAGAGAAGAAAGGGCGGAGAGGGTTCTTCGAGAAATCGGCAAGACGAAGCCGAACAAAGGGATATTAGAGCTGCCCAAAGGAACGTGGCTCAAGAACGTGATGACATTCAAAATCATATACTCTCTCGGGCCCGAATTGCCAAGCTCTCGCGGAACAATTTCGCTCAAAAATTGTCGTTGGGCAAAAAGTAAGAAATCTTTTATTACTCAAGCTCCCCATTCTAATAAAGTTCTAGAATTCATTAATAAATATGCGGAGTGGTACTATGAAGATTTGGGAATGGGTGGAAAATCGATTGCTCGGACTAAAATTTGTCGATTTAATTTATTTACAAATGAATATCCTACTATTAGAGGATTCTTTGAAGAGCAAGGGTGGATGTTTTTATGGGAGCATGCATATGTTTTGTATGATGATGATATTATCCAACATTTTTATGCAAATATATGGGTGCAATATGATGATGATGATAGAAAGCCTATGTGCGGTAAATTCGTTTGTAAAGGTCGTCACTTTAGGTGGACACCTAATGAAATTTTGTCGGCTTCTACATGTTAGAGAAGGTGGTTGGGACTTTTCTCTTGTGCTATTTGGAATGATGATATGTTGGGGGTTTCTATGAGAGAAGTTAAGACCTATTTGGGCGTATGGCCAAAGTATTCATTGTTGACGATGACACTTGAGCACCAAATTTTATCCGTTATTGTCGCCTCTTTGTATTTGTGGAAAAGCGGGTAAAATGCCTAGCAATATGGACTATTTTTTGACTTATAAGATTGCTAGAAGGAACCGCTTAACTTTGGCGCCATTCTTATTCAATGTCTAATTGAATCTATCACTCAAGGAAATAAGAAGTTTGTTATGGGCAATTGAATTTGTAAACTTCTTATACAATCGGGACTACCTTCGTCGGAATGTAATTTGGAGGTATTTCAAAATGACTTTGACATTGATAATATCCAACTAAGATGGCTAGAGGAAGAGGCCAAGATTCCCCAGATCCAAACGACTTCTTTGATGATGCCGAGACCGCGAGATTGGCGGAGGAAGGCGAACAGAGCAATCCGAGAGTAATACTAGGTGCTCAACCTTCTAGGAGGTACACTCAAGCCGAATTTGATGATTTAAGATCTTTTCATGAAGCTAGGTATGAGGCTTTGGAGCAAAAGACCTCAAAAATGCAAAAATCAATCGGCAAGTTGAAGAAATTCATCAAAGATTTTATTCCGGAACTTGCTTCTCTTCTTGGACGAGGATTGATGTCCCCACCCCTTTAATATTCTAGCATTTTATTTCTTGTCCATGTTGTTTTGTATTTTTTTTGACTTTCTTGTAAAACTCTTTCGTACTAATGAGATTTGTTTGTTTTCTTGAAAGGGTTAAAATAGCAAGTTGATAATGACTTGTGGATGATCATGGAGTATTTGATGGTAAAAATACTCTAGGTTGGCATTGGTTGATTGTTGGTATGAAGTACTTGATGGTAAAAGTGCTTCTTTTAATTTTTGCTTAATTGCATTTGACATGTCTTAATCATTTTGTTTAGATGGATTATTTGGACATTTATAATGTCTAATATGCATTGTTTGATGCTTGACATGTATTACTTGATGGCTCTTTAATTTTTGCTTAATGGCATTCGTAATGCCTTGATCTTTTGGCCAATATTATCTCATTGGGTTGAACCTTGAGTTTATGACTTTCTTGTATATCTCTTGCTATATTTTGCATATGATCTTGATGGGCTTAGCTATATTGTTGTATTGTATGATGTTTGATGTGTTTTTGTGATAAAATTTTTTGGCTTGAATCATTTACAAGGACTATATACAACTTCTTTTAATTTTCACGCCCACAAAGTGTTCGATGAAATGTCACAATGAAAATTTCAACTTCTACATGAGTCTCTTGCTTCCAAAAGTCTTCAATACTTATTGAGATCATGTTTTGGCAAATAAACGAGCGTATGAACTCTTAATGATAAATTTCTCCTTTTTTCTTTGGTTTTTAAGCTTAAATTTCTCAATGGTTGATAAACCGTCTCTTTAGCGCACTTTGATGAATTTGTATGATGTCTTTATCATCCTAACATTCTTTTGATGATTCCAAAGGGGAGAAACAAGAAATTCGCTCATTAGCTCAAAGAAGCTAATAAAAGCTCGTTATAAAAGCTATAAGCTATGGCTCTTTAATACCATAAGTTGTGAATTATATTTAGTCCAATTATTGCTTGATGGACTTTTATACATGTCTAATGATGTTTTGTTGACAAGGGGAGCTTATAAGCTCTTGAACAATATGTAAAAGCTAAGCTTTTGGCTTATGCTTAATTGTTTTTACATTATTCTTGATGTGCTTGTTGATAGGGGAGCTTGTGCTTATTATGCCTATTATTGAATATAATTACTCCCTTTCTTGGTTGCTTATGTATTTTGGAAATTTTGGTTGCTTCCAAACAGTTAGATGTTTTTACCTTAGGAAAATTATTTTTAAAATTGGCCTTCTAATATTTCTAAAAATTGTTTTGGTTTGTAATCATCAAAAAGGGAGAGATTGTTTGATACATGTTTTTATCTTAATTTTGATGATTTTATTTTTACACCAAAACAATGTTTTTAATTGTTGTTCAAATACTCCCAAATGATTTCAAATGGTTTCAATATTTTTAGGAGTATTTCTTCAAGTTTTATTTTCAGATAAAATTGGACAACACTTTTAAACGATTTTATGTTTATAAGTTTTTACTTCAAAACAAGGTTCCTAAATGTTGTCTAAATACTCCGATTGGTTTAAAATGTTTTTACTAAATTTTCGGAGTATTTCTTGAGTTTTAATTTCGACAAAAATGGACAACATTTTGTCTCGAGGTCAACCGTCACCCTATAGGGCAACCCGTACCCTGAAGAGTACGTTGAAACACAAAATTGAACCTAGAGTATAAAAGAGCAGTCGACCAGGTCTCCCCGGCCGTCGATCGGTCGCCCAGTGGTACGATCGGTGACTGCAAGTTTTGTTCTCAAACGAAACTTTGGTCTTCAATTTCTTAAAGCTTGGACCGGTTGAACATAGGGGTGACCGGTCGAACCTACGTCGACCGGTCACCCTATGTAAAAATGTTGTGTCATTTTTGAACTTCTATTTTGTGATGACCGTCGCTCTATCTTTTGAAAACAAAATATGATCGTTTGAAAGCGAGACATCTTTTTCTTAAAATGTGGGATTGATTTCTAACAGCTATATTCTTGATTTTAATTGTATTTTTCTGTAGATTTTCAATCCCCAAGAGGAGCCTATGCTTGATCAATCATCTCCTATAAATAGAGGAAGTTTTGGAGCAACCAAGTGAACCATTGAGATACTGATACAACAAGATACACTTCAATCAAACATTTGTTCTTCATTGTTATTATTCTTGTTGTAATTTTGCCTAGTTTATCACTTTCACATTCTTGAGGTCTAGGCTATTCTTGATTACACTTGCACTCAATTGTATTATTCATTATCGACTTGTAATCTTGAATTTGTGGTCGTCATTCAAACACAAGATATTCTTGTGAGTGTTCTTGTGGTAAGAACACACTTGGGTGAACTAGGTGTTAGGTGTAAGAAGATTGTGGTAATCTTCTTGTTGAGGTGTTGAAGAATTTGGTATTCTTCAAGGTTGAAGATTGTGGTAATCTTCACAAGGTGCCGTTGGAGATTGTGTTAATCTTCAAGAGAGATTGTGGTAATCTCAAATGTGGTGTTGAAGAAGAGTGTGGTGCTCTTCAAGGTGTTGTAAGTTGGTGTTATATTAATTTGCTAATTAATAAAATCTTTTTCCTTTTGAAATCCATCCCGCATATATCTTTGGGGTGGTAGTAGATTAGGCCTTAGGTGGGTTGAACTACTATAAATTGACGTGTGTTATTTGTAAGTCCAGCGGCTACGATAATCTAGAGAGGGGTGAATAGATTATCTCAATCTTTTCGATTTCGCCCTCTTTTTTGAACCGAATGCTCAAGGACAATAATAAAGGTGCGGAATGTAAACAACAAACGTCGATTTATAGAGGTTCAACCCACCTAGGGCCTAATCCTCTACCACCCCAAAGATATCCGGGATGGATTTCAAAAAGAAAAAGATTTTATTAATTTACCACAAATTAATACAACACCAACTTACAACAACACCTTGAAGAGCACCACACTCTTCTTCAACACCACCTTGAGATTACCACAATCTCACTTGAAGATTACCACAATCTCCAGCGGCACCTTGTGAAGATTACCACAATCTTCAACCTTGAAGAATACCAAATTCTTCAACACCTCAACAAGAAGATTACCACAATCTTCTTACACCTAATACCTAGATCACCCAAGTGTGTTCTTACCACAAGAACACTCACAAGGATATCTTGTGTTGAATGATTACCCAAATTCAAGATTACAACTCGATAATTGATAATACAATAGAGTGCAAGTGTAATCAAGAAAAGCCTAGACCTCAAGAATGTGAAAGTGAATAGCTAGGCAAATTACAACAAGAAATAAGACAATGTAAGAACAAGTGTATTCTTGAGTGTATCTTGTTGTGTTGTAGTTTTCTCTCTTGTTGTGCTTCAAATCTTCCTCTATTTATAGGAGATGATTGATGATTGATACTTGATAGGCTCCTCTTGGAATCAAAAGTGCAATTAAAATCAAGATTATAGTCTGTTAGAAATCAATCCCACAATTTAGGGAAAAGATGTATCTTTGCACAACGATTAGAATTTTTCTTTGTCAAAGCATAGAGGACCGGCCGCACACAAATAGACGTTTGAAAAAGAGAATACACATTTACACGGGCGACCGGTCGACGTCTACCTCGGCCGGTCGACCTATGCCTCAACCGATCCCCCTCATGGGTTTGGAAGAAAGAAAACGTTTTGTTTCAATTTTTGCTCCCAGTGCATCGGGGTCGCCCTATAGGTCGATCGGTCGTCGACGGCACGGTTGCCCTATAGGGCGACCAGTTGTTCTCGACCATTTCCTCGCAAACATGAAGTTTTTGTTTTCCTCAACTTTCAGTGCGGGTTGCCCTATACTGACCGGTTGACCTCAAAACAAAAGTGTTGTCCAATTTTATATCGAAAATAAACTTCAAGAAATACTCAAAAATAGTGAAAACATTTTAGATCGATCGGGAGTATTAGGACAACATTTAGAAACATTGTTTTGGTGTAAAAAAACATTAACAAAGAATCATTAAGAGTGTTGTCCAATTTTTTCGAAAATAAAACTTGAAAAAATACTCCGGAAAATATTAAAACCATTTTAAATCATTTAGGAGTATTTGGACAACCATTAAAACCATTGTTTTGGTGTAAAATCAAAATCATCAAAATCATGATAAAACCATTTATCAAACAATCTCCCCCTTTTTGATGATTACAAACTAAAACAATTTTAACGAGATCGATTTTGAAAACAAAACAATTTTCTTGGTTAAAGAGAACTATCCGTTGTGGCGACAACATTCCGTGCAATAAACACAAGGATGGGAGTAGAGAGATTCAAACATATATAGCAAATGCTCCCCCTATCAACATAACATCATTAGACAAGTATATAAGTCCATCATACAACAATTGGACTAAGTATAATGCACAACTTATGGCTTTATCAAACCATAGCTTATAGCTTCTTTTGTTAAGCTTAACTTAGCTTTTAATAGCTAATGAGCTTATAACCTGTTTCTCCCCTTTGGAATCATCAAAAAGAATGTTAGCACGATAAAAACATCATATAATCATATCAAAGTGCACAACTAAACGGATGTATCGAGCTATTTGAACAATGGCTTATAGGCCAAATGGGAGCAAAAAGTCGATCATACGACTTGTAGAAGCTTATGAAAAAATCATTTGATTTGTAAAAACATGATCTCTATAAATATATGAGACTTTTGAAATCGAGAGAATCATGTAGGTGATGAATTTTTCATTGAAACATTTTATCGAACACTTGGCAAGGCGTCAAAAATTTAAAAAGATATATATAGCCCTTGTAAATGAAATTAAGCCAAGTTTTTCATCACCAAATGCAATTTAATAAATATCATTCATCAACAATCAATAAGCTCATCACAAAAATATATGACTTGCATCAAGAAAAATACATATAAGCCACAAACTCAAGGTTCAACCCAATTGAGCTAAATAGAGTGAAATTCTTACCATTCGATCGGTAAAGACGAGCATCAATGATGATAACCGAGCTAGGTAGTCCCCAAAATATATAATTCATGCATCAAAACTCATTTGAAGTGAATTGTGTGTGAAATTTGCAAAGGGGACGAAAAATGAACCAAAAAGCCAAAAATGCTTAGTACTGGAAAACAGAACCATTTTTAACCAAAAAATCCCTTAAGGCGACGGTCATGGGCAAGGGCGGCCGTCGACGGCATGGGCGCCGGTCTTGCCTGCCCCGATCAGCCATTTGTTTGTTTGAGTTCTGTCTCAAAATTCAAGTTTGATCCAAAAATCCGATTTTTTTCGCCCCTAGGTTTTAAAAACGTGCAAAATGCAAACGTAGACCTCATTCAATATACATTATGTCATGATCAAGCTCGAAATGAGGTAAAATACTCGGCGGTGGGCGATTAAAAGTCCGCGAGTTATCCTTGAGACGGAATTAAACACATCACAAGTTTTTGTTAAAAACTCAATCCCTTTTTTAAAAAAACATCGAATCTCAATACATTTAGTTCGATTATTTAACCATATTTTGAATACGAATAATCGTATAATAAATACCGGACTTGTTATCCCGAAAAATAAGAACGTTTTAATACTTTGGATATACAAGTCATAAGAAGAAGTGTCTTTCAAATATTTGAAAATTTCTTTTAACGGCACTTTAATGAGATTCATTGGGATAGTTTTTTTGAAGTCGAGCAAATAGACATAAGGCATATAGAATGTCGAGTATATTGGAATAATACAAGAAAACATACCTCGAATTTGTTTGTCAATCGATATGTCTTTCTCAACCTTTGTTAATCTCTTCATTGGTAGCCATAGAGGTTGAGTTGATTCTTCCTTCTTCAATGCCTAATATCTTCAAAGATATTTTTGTATATTTTGATTGTGAATTTATAACCACCTTCTTGGCATTGATTAATTTGAAGTCCAATGAAGAAATTTGAGCTCCCCATCATGTGATAATATGCTCATCTCAAGTTCACCTACATCAACTTAGAAGAATCTCTTGCACAAAATATTCATTAGTAGCACCAAAAATATTCTCATAAATATGCACAAGCAAACAATCTTGCCCTTTTTCAAAAAAAACAAGGAGAGTAGTATCAACTTTACCTTTTGTAAAATCATTTAGCAAAAATAGCTAAGTTTATCATACCATACATGGGGTACTTGTTTGAAACCATACAAGGCCTTTTATAAAGATCATTTGGCCTAGAAAAATTTAAACCCCGGAGGTTGTTTTACATAGACTCTTACTAGAATAAAGCTATTTAGAAAATAGGATTAAACATCCATTTAGTAAAGCTTGAAATTTTCTTAAGACAAGAATGGGCAAGCAAAATGCAAATAGCTAGTAAATGTGCTATTAGTGCAAAATGTTACATCAAAATCAATTACCTTCTTCTAGAAAATACCTTCGAGCTACTAACCTCGCCTTAGTTCGACCAATGTTGCCTTGGTCATCGAGTTTGTTCCAGGAATACCCTTTTTGTCTTCTTCATTACTATCATCATAGGGCATCGATTTGTCCGAGGTGTTCACAATATACATCCAAATATTTTGAGGTAACTAATATTTGGAGTACTTCATTCTCATCTACACAACTTAACAAACTCATTAACAGACGCTTATAAAAGCAAGAGAAAAATAGCTCAAGTGTAAAAACATGCCTCAATCATCAATCACAAAATATCTTGCATAAGAGCATAGTAGAAATAGACACTATATGTATAGACCATGAAGCAAGAAACACATACTATGCATTTAGAATATCATTAAGGGTCTAATAAATCATGCAAGTTCAAATAAGCTTAAGAAAGCTATAAAAGGTCTCTTTTGAAATTTGAAAATCCGATAACATATAGTTGAGACCTCATTTAAAAGAAGTATTTGAACAAGAGTTGACAAAGCAAATATGTGCAATCAAATATCGAATAGTGCATTTCAAAAAAATCTAAAAATCCTCTTAATGGCACTTGTATGAAATACTATGAAAAACAAGCATATAGGCACATGGCAATACATATATCGAGTCTATAAGAGTAAGAATAACACAAGTAAACGTACCTCGATAGTTTATGCCTTTCTTGACCAATAATGACGTAAATGGCCATTTGTGAAAATATGTAAATCTACACAATTCTTAAAACAAATCTAGCACAAATCATAATGATAAAAGTGTAGGCTAAGAGATATCACAAGTAAGCTCATGCCATAAAAATCCATAGGAGATGATAACACACTCTAGTCTACAAAAATGCACAAGAGTTTTAAAAACATCATATGAGGTCTTCTTTTTCAAAAATATTTTAAAAGCACAAATATATATTGAAGACCTTAATTAAAAAAATAAATACTTGAAAACTCATTTGCAATATAGGCACAAGTAAAAACATGCATACTAACTAGATAAAATGCATATTTTAAATGGGGAGATACGGTTTACCAATTACGCCATTTCCATGGGTTGTGCCATTCCCATTGTTGATGATATCTTCCCTTGAGGAGTCACTTCGTTGATGATGGTTTCTTTGATCACTCCATTTCAAGGTTTGTTACCTTACCATTGTTGATGGTCTCTTCTTCCTTGAAAATCATCTTGTTGATGATGTCTTTGCCGCTTTCAAGGATTATGTTCTTCCCATTTGTATCCTCTTCTTGGAAATTTGCTTTGTTGAGAATAGTTTCTCTTCTTTGATCAAATGAAATGGTCATTTGATGTTTTCTTGGCGGTAATAATTTCCTTCGATTATTATTCCACGGGTACCTAATACAACATTATTTTGTGTTACCCTCAAGTGTTTGGGTCCTTTAGGATTAGTCTTGAGACTTTTAGGTCTCCAACAATAATTAGAGCTATTTCTAGCCCGACAAGTATTTACCGTATGACCCTTTTTACCGCAATAAAAGCATGTAATAATTCTAGGAGCATAATGACCAATGTGCTTAGAGACTTGATTCTTTTTCATGTGATTGACACATTTGGCTTATGATCAAGTTAGTTTCGATTTATCACAACAATCAACAATATCGGTCATCTTATCGGTGACTCAAGTTGGATTTAGATAAATTATTTTTCAAGCAAATTACATCCTCAACAAGAGTACTATTATCTTTCTCAAGGTTTCTAACCTTATCAAGAGTGATGGTGTGAGCACATGATAGTAATTCATAGGAAGTAAATAAACTATCCTTATCATTTTTCAAAACAATGAATTCCTTTTTCAAATTTTTGAATTTAACAAGTAAGTTTTGGAATTCATCTTGTAGCTCATCATAATCATTTTGAAAATCACTATATTCATTTTGCAATTCATTGTCATAAGAAGTATAGGGTTTAGAACTTACCTCGCTTTTTTTTCTTCGATGCCCATGAGGCATTGTTCAACTTGTTCATCATGGGAGGTTGTAGAAGGCTTATCCCATGTTGTTGGATTTGATGTTGTATCCATTTGTGAAGTAGATGCTTTTGAGTTGCTCCTTTCATTTGCATATACTTCATAGATGGCTTCTAATTTTTGCCATACTTCATGTGCCGATCGAATACCTACAACATGATCAAATTCCAAAGTGGTAAGTGAACAATGTAAAATATTAAGAGCTTTACCATTTAAGGAGATGATTTTCTTCTCTTCATCATTGAGCTTTTTGAAGCCTTTTGAGGTGTGTGGTGTATCTTTCATCGGAATGGATTCTCCATTAATGACGGTGTTCCAAATGTCGAACCCGCAACCTTGTAAATAGCATTCCATTCTTTCTTTCCAAAAATTAAAATTTTTGGAGTCAAATAGTGGTGGCTTGGTGGTGGAGGTGCCCGGTAAGGTGAGCTTCGTTCGAGCCGACGATCGTTCCTCTTCACTCGCGATGTGAAACGAGCTTGCCAAAGAGTTTGGCTCGATACCACTTGTAAGTCCAGCGGCTACGATAATCTAGAGGGGGTGAATAGATTATCTCCATCTTTTCGATTTTGCCCTCTTATTTTGAACCGAATGCTCAAGGACAATAATAAAGGTGCGGAATGTAAACAACACACGTTGATTTATAGAGGTTCAACCCACCTAGGGCCTAATCCTCTACCACCCCAGTATATCCGGGATGGATTTCAAAAAGAAAAAAGATTTTATTAATTTACCACAAATTAATACAACACCAACTTACAACAACACCTTGAAGAGCACCACACTCTTCTTCAACACCACCTTTGAGATTACCACAATCTCACTTGAAGATTACCACAATCTCCAACGGCACCTTGTGAAGATTACCACAATCTTCAACCTTGAAGAATACCAAATTCTTCAACACCTCAACAAGAAGATTACCACAATCTTCTTACACCTAATACCTAGATCACCCAAGTGTGTTCTTACCACAAGAACACTCACAAGGATATCTTGTGTTGAATGATTACCCAAATTCAAGATTACAACTCGATAATTGATAATACAATAGAGTGCAAGTGTAATCAAGAAAAGCCTAGACCTCAAGAATGTGAAAGTGAATAGCTAGGCAAATTACAACAAGAAATAAGACAATGTAAGAACAAGTGTATTCTTGAGTGTATCTTGTTGTGTTGTAGTTTTCTCTCTTGTTGTTGTGCTTCAAATCTTCCTCTATTTATAGGAGATGATTGATACTTGATAGGCTTCTCTTGGAATCGATATCTACAAAAAATTGCAATTAAAATCAAGATTATAGCTGTTAGAAATCAATCCCACAATTTAGGAAAAGTATCTGCTTTGCACAACGGTTAGAATTTTCTTTCATCAAAGCATAGGGCGACCGGTCGCACACAAATAGACGTTTGAAAAAGAGAATACATATTTACAGGCGCACCGGTCGACGTCTACCTCGACCGGTCGACCTATGCCTCAACCGGTCCCCTTCATGGGTTTGGAAGAAAGAAAACGTTCTGTTTCAATTTTTGCTCCCAGTGCCGGCCGCCCTATAGGTCGACCAGGTCCACGCAGACCGATTGCCTATAGGGGGGCGTCGGTTGCTCGACCATTTTCTCGCAAACATGAAGTTTTTGTTTTCCTCAACTTTCAGGTCTGAGTTGCCTATATCGGCTGAAGGTTGACCTCAAAACAAAAGTGTTGTCCAATTTTATATCGAAAATAAACTTCAAGAAATACTCAGAAAAATAGTGAAAACATTTTAGACCGATCGGGAGTATTAGGACAACATTTAGAAACATTGTTTTGGTGTAAAAAAACATTAACAAAGAATCATTAAGAGTGTTGTCCAATTTTGTCGAAAATAAAACTTGAAGAAATACTAGGAAAATATTAAAACCATTTTAAATCATTTAGGAGTATTTGGACAACCTTTAAAACCATTGTTTTGGTGTAAAATCAAAATCATCAAAATCATGATAAAACCATTTATCAAACACTATTTACATTACGCACCTTTGTTATTATCTTTGAGCATTCGGTTCGAAAAAGAGGGCATAATCGAAAAGATGGAGATAATCTATTCACTCCTCTAGATTATCGTAGCCACTTGGACTTACAAGAATGTCTTTACATTGATTAGTACATTTGTTAAGTGGAACTATCCATTAATATGAGTTAATTAGCCACAATGCCATATGCTTAGTGGATTTAGTTAGTGAAGTCAATAAGGGTCCTTTGTGAGGGTCGACTTAGCTAAACCCTAAAATGGTTGAACCTATATTTCATAGGCTCTTATAACATTAGGCTTTTAGTTTGCCAGCCACGGGCTGTAGGGATTTTTTCAATAAAGTCTTTTATAGTTTTATAAATTTATTTTTAAAATGTATACCTATATAATACTACCAAATATAATATTTGATCTCATTTATTAATTATCATTTAATCTTAGAAAATTATCAAATTTGATTTATGACCTAGCACTCCAAAAAATCTAATCTTTGATGATCACATTTATGATCCATTATTTAATTCTTTAGAATATTAGATTGTTGATGTTTTTTTTTTATTAATTCATGAAATTATTTAGGAGAAACATCATTTATAGTTAATTTTGTTATATTCTATTATAATTAGTATTTAATTTGGTTAGAAATATTAAACTTATAAGGCGTGACTTCACCAAAGAAAAATATTATTGAGCCAACTCGCCTGGCCCTTGCCTTGTAGCCTTTTGCACCCCTAAGGGCGTCAATTTTTGTCACAACACAATAACTCGACATGAACCTAAAACGAATTTAGCCAGGTACATGTACAACCCTTAGCAGTGTTCGGGTCAAAATCAAGTCGGACACGATTGACACGAAAAATAAATAGGTCATGTCGACAGGTGTTACACGATTGACATATTTAACCCATTTAATTTTATAATGACATATTATTTTATTATTTTGTGATGTTTTATTTGGTAATATGTTGATGGAAAAATTATTAAATGCATTTATTAATAATTATTTTAATAATTTAATGTATTTCTTATTTGTAATTTTAGTTTTTTTTTTTTCTATTTTTTTTTATTTTTTTCGTGTCGAATTTAAATTATATAGCTTTTTCATGTGTGTTCGGGTTACCCGTGTCATAAATGGATCGTATATCTTGACACAAATAATTAAGCGGGTCGTATGTCCGTGTGTCGTGGTCGACTTGTAATACCCGTGTCGAACACGACATGCGAACACCTAAACACCACACGATTGATTTAACACCCCAACCCTTATTGAAATCTATAGAACAAGACTTGCCCTGAAATTTTTGGTCTCTTCAACTAAGCTTATGAGGAGAAAAGTTTAATAACTAGATTATTCTTTTTCTTGTTTTTCTTCACGTGTTTTAAGCTGAAGCGAGGTATAATTCAGCTCTTTGTGTAGGCAAAAATTTAGAGATTTCAGACAGTAATTTAACTGGAATATTAGCATTCTATGGACAGTCTTAACCAATGCTAAACAAATTGCATTTAGCAGAGACAGAGTCACAGAAGAGGGATAAGAGAAAGGAAATGTATTTTGCTTCCCACATTGAAAAAGCAACTAAAAGCTTCATAGATTTCGCAATTTATAATGCTATTGAGAGGCATTCATCTAAAACAAGCAGCCGTGAGGTATGCACATAGCGAACTATTCTTTCGCCTTTTACTAAAGAATACCGTGTGCTTGCCTCATTCAACGGCATACTCTAATTTTTTGAAGGGGTTAATCCTAAGGATTTAGCCCCTACAATTTAAGTTTGAAATCTTTTAGCTCTTTAAGTTTTTGTTTCGAATTTTCTGTTTATGGAATTTGTTCAAGAAAATCACAAGATCCAAAATTATTACCAATAGCATAAGAGAAATACATTTGATTGACCTCACAGATTTAACATTGGAAGTAAACTGAACCTAAAAATAGAATCTCCCAAGAGCACTTGCCAGATTATTTTGAATACTTGCAGATGTTGTATAAAATGACTTGGGGTGTAAGGTGTTTCAAAAGATTTCTTCTATCCTACATAAGAAAACTAAGAAAGTCTTACTCTCTTTATTAACGAGAGAACATTGTGGATTTAGTAATAATGGACCAAGTGAATAAGGTAATCAAGCTCACATAAAGAGCTGGGCCAAATTTCTGATTTCAAGTGTAAAATTGTTGATTTGCCCCCATGCGCGCCTAATCGTGGCTCTATACGGGGGGACAAGGGGGCTGTTGCCCCCAAAATTTTCCAAATTATTTTTTTCCCCCAATTTTTTTTAAATTATTTTTTATAGCTAAAATATATGAATTTTCTTACAATTGCCTCCCCCAAAACTTTGATAAAAAAACTTCAAATAGTTGTGTTTCACATTTGCCCTCCATTTTTTTTTTTTTCTCATAGTTTAAATATATGAACTCGGTCCATTTTCGCCCCCCAGTTGAAATCCTGCGTCCGCCACTCGCTCGTAGCCGCGGTTTGTCCTCTTACTCGGTATTTTTTTGGTTACCGTTGGAAGCCTTGTAACCATATATATCCAAACTTCATGTCATGATAAGAAAGAAAAACATCTTCCTTGCGCAAACTGTGTATTTCGTGATTTGATGGGTTACATTCTTCCGATATTTTGCCGTTCGGTTTTTTGATTTGTATCCTGGGGATTACGGAAATAAATCCTTTAGGACAGTGTGTATTTTGCATGCCTCGGGAGTTCAATTGTTGCTCCCAAACTCCGTATAGAAGTATTTTCAAACAAAGATATTCATAACATAAAAGCGCCTTTTTTTTGGCCGAGGCCACGTCCGAAGGACACCTTAAGAATGTATATAACCCTATTCTCGCCTGGTCTGGTATGGAATGAACTTATACGGTAATCATGGAATTGACTCGATCATATATAAGTTGAAAACCTAGCTCATTCTCATTAGAGCCATTGAGCCCGCCAACCAAAGCAACCAAAGATGTATGCATTATATGAACGGAAAGCAACCGGTCGGGATCATTTAATATAATGGTATGAACACGATACCAAGGCAAGCCCATGGAAAATACCCCTTTATCAAAGAAAATAGACACTACGTAAGTAACGATTGAAGTGGGAGAGTGAGAGTAGGGGATTAGACGGCCTCTAAACTCGATTCAAGTAGTTCTTGAAGAAATGGTTGCGGACCAGATAAGCGTATTTGAAGTGAAAAAATGACACAAAAATGCATAAAGAGGAAACGGTCCTTTGTTTGTAAGTGTGGACAATCTCTCCATATAGGTTTAAAGTTTATTGCATAAAGCTATGGAGCAACACGAGAAAAGGGCTTGTGTTTGTAGAACCTTTGTGAGTCAAAGATCATGCAGTTCATGTTGAATGGTTTGGACAAATTATGTTGTATATGCTACACCAGATTTACATACATTATTTTTATTTTATATATTAATATTTTTTTTTTTGAGAGATTGAAAACGTGATTTCTTTAAACTGTTTGTGTGCAGTATATCTTTGGATTCTACTACTTTTGGCTCTTCAAATTTGCCTTTTAACATCATAGAATATCTTATATTGGTTTGTATATTTGTTAAGTGGAACTATCCATTAATAGGCATTATATCCATTAATAGTACACAATGCCACATGCTTAGTGGATTTAGTTTAGTGGTATCAATAAGGGTCCGCCTCTCAGGGCCGACTATGGCTTGGCCCTAAAAGGGTTGGACCTATAACGTGAGGCCTTTTTAGTCCGGCCTAGCCCGAGTCTTAGGTTTTTTTTTCAATAAAGTCTTTTATAAATTTATATTTAAAATAAAATCTATAATACTACCAAATCTAATATTTGATCTCATTTATTAATTATCGTTTAATCTTAGCAAATTATCAAATTTGATATGTGATCTAGATCTCCAAAAATCTAATTGTTGATTCCATTTATGGTCCATGATCACATTATTAGAATATTATATTGTTTTGGTGTTTTTATATTAATTCATAAAATTATTTAGGAGAAACGTCATTTATTGTTACTTAATTTTTCTTATATTCTATTATGATTAGTATTTAATTTGGTTAGAAATATTAAACTTATAAGGACGTGACGTCACCAAAGAAAAAATATTATTGGGCCAACCCAGGCCTTGTCCATAGCCTTTCAGGCAAGGCAGGTCCGGGACGGACAGATCCCTTCTTGACATCCCTAGGCAAGACTTGCCTCTTAAATTTGTGGTCTATTCACCTCAGCTTATGCGGAGAAAAATGCAATAATGAAATTATTCTTTTTTCAGTTTTTTCTTCGAATGTTTCAGTTGAGGAAAGAGATAATTTAGTTCTTTGTGCAGGCCAAATTTAGAGATTTCAGACAGTAACTTTAACTAGAATATTAGCATTCTATGCACAGTCTTGACCAATGCTAAACAAATAATTGGCATTTGCCCGAGAGGGATAAGATAAGAGAATTGATTTTGAGTCCCACATGGAAAAAGCAATTAAAAGCGTCATAGATTTCGTAATTTATAAATGCTATTGATAGGCCTTATTCTAAATTAAGCAGCCGTGAGGTAAGCACATAGCGAACTATTCTTTCGCCTTTTACTAAAGAATACCGTGTGCTTGCCTCTTTTCAGCGGCATACTCTAATTTTTGAAGGGACTAATCCTCTACCAAGGATTTGGCCCCTACAATTTATGTTTGAAATTTTTTGCCTTTTAAGTTTTTAATAATTATTAATTATTAATTTCAATTTTCAATTTTCTGTTTATAGAATGTGTTTCTTTGCATTTTCAGAATCAAGAACTTGACAAGATCCGAAATTACCAATGATTTCATCTCTAAAGATAAGGTGTCCTAACCATCCAACCGCTATTACTTCTCCCTTTTGCCGGATTATTATTGCCAATATAATCATAAAAAGCTATTTTTTTTAGGAATTTTAGACCAGGCTTTGATAAACTTTGATTTTCTGCTAGCCCGCCGCATTAACTCTTCGATATATCTCTTGCTGAAAGTAATCCTGATCCCATTGATATCGCGGGACCAAATAATTCGATGGGGGTAGTTGCTTAACCATACCACATAGTTCCAGCAACAACAAAAGCTGCAAAAAAGACAACCGCGGTGAGAGTACGATTTCAATATTTCCCATACGCAATCCTTTGTATAGACATTGTGGTGGTCGGATGTTAAGATGGAATAGACCCGCTAATATGCCCAACGTACTCTCTGCAATATTATGAGAAACTATTCCTTGGGAACAAAAAGGATCAAAACCTTCCACACCCCATGACGGATTTAAAGGTTGTACTTTTCCCGTTAGCCCATAAGGATCGGACACCCATATTCCAAGGCCGCGTAACCAGAGAAATAGATTTGAGCTCACATAATTTACATTGGAAGTAAACTGAATCTAGAAAAAGGACGATCTAATCTCCCATTTCCCAACAGCACTTGCAGATTATTTTGAACCGTTGATCCTTGGTTAAAAAAAGAACGTTTGCAGGGTGAATTCGTCGTTAACTTCTTTCGGGTGGAGGATTGTTAAGTGTTGCAAACAATGACCTATATCGGCTAAAAGCAGAGACGGTCCTTGGTTTGCAAGTGCGGATAATATCTCCATTAGTATGAGGCCTTCTACATGAATTCCAGTAGCAAAACCAAGAGTTTAAGCCCAAAAATGGATAATATCATAACAATGTGAAGATACATAGTATCCATGGGATCCCAATGAATATAACATGCACTACAAGATTATGTTGGAAAATAGTTGAATATAACTTCAAAGGATGAAGTAACAAGATTATTTATTACAAGGTGTTAAAGCATTCAAAGGAGCTACTTTGTTGTCCCACATCAGGTGCAGAAATACGAAAGAACTAAACCAAATTATAAAATGATTTGCCTGAAACAATGAAAAGCATACCTTTCTCGGCCTTTTGGCTAAGATCAAGTGTAGTATCTGTTCTTATCAGTTTAATATCTGATACGTGGACCAATGGTCCACACGATATTAAATTAATTTTTTTAGGGGAAGAGCCCATCACGGTAGCTTGCTGCTGGGGCTCTTGCGCGTCGCCTTGGTGTTGCACTACTGCCTAGGCCTGGCGCACCCACCAATCCTAGTTCTAAAATTTCAATAATCGGAACATTGATATGTTTGTTTAGTCCTAGAATTTCAATAATCAAAACATTGATATGTTTGTTCTCTCATAAATGGGAAGATGTCCACCTGATCTTTGAGACAATAATCTATCTTGGGCAAATCATATAAATCTAATTTTAATGTAGTGAAACTGAAAACAAAAGAAATATTCAAAGCCCATCCAGAAACCATGGAAGAAAAGATTTGATTAACTGAGAAATCAGATGTATGGTGAAGGTTAGGACATACAACATGAACATGAAAACCAACATAAAGAGGCTGAAAAAGTAAATTTACAAAAACTACTCTTGAATTTAAGTTATTTACCATAACAAACTTGTTTATGCTTCAAATTATAAATACCACTTAAACTTTATCTTTATTTTGCAGATATAATCCAATAAGTACAATTCGCAAAAAATCATAAACTTGAATAGAACATTTATATGGGATAATTACAAAAAGTCAAAAACTACCTCCAAGGTTTGGGTTAAATACAAAAAAAAAATACCACAAGTTTTTGGAAATTAATAAGTTTAATTCTATATTATACTTTACCCTTTTTACAAGCAAAAATATTTCAAACACCTACTTATATTTGTAAAAATATTGCAAATTTTCCACTTACGTTTAACACAAAAATCAAACCTCAATGAGTTTTTGTAATTGTCAACCATCTCTTTTTTTTTTTTGCCAATTTAAAGAGATTTTCTTTTTAAAAGGATGATTATAATAACGCCCCTAAGGTTTTGAGCTAATTACAAAAACATCCAGAGATATTTCAAATATACAAAAAAAAAAAAGAAAAAACTCAAGTTTGATTATGTCTTAAATCGAAAGGGGGTAACTGTAATATTTTTATATATTTTAGGGTGAGTTTTGAAATATTTTTTGCTTATAAAGGGGAAAATGTAAGACGAATTCAAACCTTAAGTGCTTTTGTAATTTTCAAAAATCTATGGGCTTTTCGTAATTAGCCCAAACCTCAAGGGGTTTTTGTAATTATGCCTTTTTTCAATAGTCAGACCTCAACAGTGGTTATGTAATTTCCCCTCATCAAAACACAACAAATGTTGGGGAAAATATTAGATACTCAACCACCTTAAATTTCTTCCTTAAATATCAAACTTCAAACTCCACCTCAACAAGTGGTTCAGCTACAATAAAACAATAACCAGGATCATTTGTCACAAAGCTCACTTTCTCCATAAAAAACATTCTTAAAAAATATATGGAGACCATTTAGAAAAATATAAATCAAGATGTAAAAAACGTGTCGTGCGTTTATTTGATCAAATGTTCCTCGCACGCCCTCTTCACCCAAAGAGAGGAGAGTGAAAACAAAACGCGCTAAAAAGAAAAATCAAAATTGAGTAATTACATGAAAGAATAATAGCATCTTGCTAAAATGCCAACTTATGCAAGGTGATGTCGTCACTGCTCTTCTCTAGCACTTTTGTATTTGCTAACACGGCTCCTCAAAAACTATCTTCTCTTGAATGTGAGTAAATATATATTGTCCAAATGTAATAAAACCCTGCACCATTGTCAATATGAAGCATATAAGAAAGTAGGAAACTAGAAAAACCCAAAAACTGCTAATTAGAGCGAAGCACAGTAAGAGCGATTTTACACTATAACACAGCAAAATACTGCATCCGACTTCATAATTAGTAAAAGGGTAAATTACAAAAACTACCCTGAGGTATAGTCTAATTATAAAAAAACTCCAGTTATCTTTTAAAATTACAAATACCCTCAAGGTATTAAAAACGCCCCTTGAGGTTTGCATTTTCATAACAAATACCCATCTTCTGTTGCAGTTTGTAACATAGAAAACAAGGAGATGGTTTTTTTTTTTGGCAATTAGGTTGAACTTCAAGGGTACTTTTGTAATTAAGCCTCGGTAAAAACTTTGGGACTCTGAAATGTGTACAAGGTCAAAATAAAGGATTCTGTAAACGACAGATAAAGAGATCATGTTTTTCGTAGGGTATTGCTTTTCTCCCCATACATTTACTTTTGGAGGTGGGCAGGATATCAGGGGTACAGTGTTAGTAGCTTGGTGTAACTTAGAATAAGAATAAACAAGATAAGTCAGCATGAAGCTTACATTTACTTTCGGAGGTGGGCAGGATATAGGGGTACAGTGTTGTAGCTTGGTTTAACTTAGAACAAGAATAAACAAACGAGAGAAGGTCAGTAGAGCTTCAAACGAGTCTAAATCAACTGAGATGCAATTCTCACTCCAAGCAATGCAAATTACGAAATCGATTGAAGACACTATTATCATTAACTTCCATCTTGATGAAGTGTTCCTACACTTACACACTATTCAGCTTCTAAGTTATTACACTAATGTCCTTTTAAGTTTAGATTGGAGCCAAATCTTGTCTAATTTCAATTGCATCTACATCCCTCATGAAGCACAAAATTAGCTTCTACAAGTGGAGACCTATCTATTTACCACAACCAATGGCAATATCTTTAATACTGCAGAAGTGATGGCTTTTTTATTTTATTTTTACAGAAAACAATCTGTTCAAATCATCCTATGCAGATTCAAAACAAAACTTGTCAAGTACATATTATTTATACCTTAGCTCTTGAATTCAGACATAGTTTGACTATATTTCCAGCTTTTATCATATATCAGAAGTAAAATGGCAAGCAAAATCCTGTCCACCTCAGTTGGCAAACTATATACAACTTTGGATCCAGTGTAGTCAAAGTCGCTCGCCTCGGCGCAAGAGGCGAGGCATGCGACATGTCCACCGCTTGCCACCCTGCGCACCAGTTCGAATCGGGATGCGGAAAGGCGCACGGGTGAAGGCGCAGAGTCGTGCGCTTCAAGCGCCTGGGGCACTGGATTTTGCTCTTTCAATTAAGGGTTTTGGGTCTTTTTTTTAAAGCCCATAGCAAACTAAAGCCCAGTCCAATTTTACACAAAATAAGGACAAAGTGAGGTCCACAGCGGCTGAAAGTCAGAAAACAGAAGCGTAATTTGCTATTTCTTTCTGCGATTCAATCCACTGTCCACCATCTGCTGCGGAATTTGAAGGTTAGTATTATCTTGTCTTTTTCTTCTTTCTTGCTTTCTTCTGGCGATTTCTGCTTTTTTATTCCTCCTTTTTCTTCTGGCGAAATCTGATTCATATTTTCCTCTTCTTCACTTTGCAGTTTTTCTGATTTCTATTTCTTTTTTTATTTTACAGAACATATATAATTTATAAAATGGATAGTGGAAGTGCTAGTGGAGCTGGGAATGTACAAAGCGGTTCAATTAGTTCGGGTAAAAGAGACCCAGCTTGGAAGTATAATTATTTACAAAATTTAAATGATAAAAATGCCGTGGCATGCATATATTGTGGGAAAGAAACAAAAGGGGGTATCATAGAGCAAAGTTACATCAAATTGGAGGCAGTAAAGACATAACAAAATGTTGGAAATGTCCAAAAATGTAAGAAATAAGCTTGCTGAATACATGAAAAACAAAAAAATGACAAAGATAATTATGACAAGTTGTCGAGCAGCCCAACTTTTATGATAACATGGAGGATGAAAATTTGAGTTGGAAATAAATTTCAATCCCAAGGGCAAAAGACCCGCAACCTCGAAAACCCATAAACCTCCAAAGAAAGGAAAAGATCCAACGGATTTTTCATCTACAAAAAGCCAGAAATGTGGTTGAACTCAAAGAAAGCAAGGAAAGTTGAAGCAAATGAAAATTGTTGACAAAGTGGATAAACAAAGAAGAGAATTGGTTATTCAATATTGCCCAATTCTTATACCAAATGGTATTTCTTTTAATATTGTCCGATCAAAGTCTTTCAAATGTGGAGTTGAAGCTATTGGACAATATGGGCCAAATTTGAAACCCCTTAGCTACCATGAAGTGAGAGTTACATGCTTGAAGAAAGAAGTATCTAGAATGCAAAAATGTTACATGAGCATAGAACTTTGTGGGTGAAGTATGGGTGTTCCATTATGGGCCGATGGGGTTGGACTAGCGGGGCACGAGCATCATTAATTTCTTGGTTCATTCTCTTGTTATATGTGTGTTTGTCAAATCGTTAATGCATCTTCTTACTCAAAAAAATGGTGATAAAGTATGTAACTTAATGAATTTGTGGAATATGTGGGACAAACCAATGTTATTAAGGTAATTAGTGATATAGGACCTTGTCGCTCGAGCACGCCTTACACGACTTTGATCGCACCGTTACCAACAATTTTGAAATTGAGTCATTATCACTAATTACCTGGACAACATGGCTTGCCCGCATATTCCACAAATTCATTAAGTCACGTACTTTATCACCGTTTTGAGTAAGAAGATGCATCAGATTTGAGAAAACACACATCCAACAAGAGAATGAACCAAGAAATTAATGATGATCTTACCCAGCCCTCCTAGTCCAACCGTCAATCATAATGGATCATCCATATTTTACCCACAAAGCTCTATGCTCATCTAAAGATTTTTGCATGCTAGATTTCTTCAACATGTAACTCTCATTTCATGGTAGCTATGAGGTTTCAAATCTAGTCCATATTGTCCAATAGCTTCAACTCGCACATTTAAAAGACTTTGATCGAGACATTAAAAGAAATATCATTTTGGTATAAGAATTGGGCAATACATTGAATAGCCAATTCTCTTCTTTGTTTATCCAACTTATCATCGGTTTTCATTTGCTTCAACTTTCCTTGCTGGAGTTCAACCACACTTTCTCGGCTTTTTGTAGATGAAAGAATCCATTGGACCTTTTCCTTTCTTTCGACTTTGGAGGTTTATGGGTTTTCGAGGTCATGACCTTTTAGCCTTGGGATTGAAATTTATTTCCAACTCCTCATATCTTCATCCTCCATGTCCTCATCCATATCATAAAAGTTCAACTGCTCAAGAAAGAACTTGTCATAATTATCTTTTTCATTTTTATTTTTTTGCTTTTCATGTATTTAGCAAGCTCATTTCTCACATTTTTTCGACATTTCAAACGTTTTGTTGTGTCTTTACTACCTCCATTTTGATGTAGTTTTGCTTTATGAATACCCTCTTTTGTTTCTTTCCCACAATATATGCAAGTCACAACATTTTTATCATTCAGAATTTGTAAATAATTATACTTCCAACCTGGGTCTCTTTTACCCGAACTAATTGAACCATTTTGTGCATTCCCAACTCCACTAGCACTTCCACTATCCCTTTTATAAATTGTATATATTCTGTAAAATCAAAATAAAAAAGGAAAAAGGAATCAAACTTCGCCGGGAAAAAAAGAGAAAACTGCAAAATGAAGAAAAGGAAAATATGAATCAGATTTGGCTATAAAAAAAAGAAGAAAAAAATGAAAAAAGAAGGAATAAGAAAGCTTTCGATTTCTTCATTATTAGCGCTTTAGTTTGCTATGGGCTTTAAAAAAAAAAGACCCAAAATCCTTAATTGAAAGGGCAAAATCCAGTCCAGCGGGAATCTGCCCCAGGCGCTGAAGCGCAGGACTCTGCGCCTCCAAAAAGACACACGCCAGGCGCCTTTCCACCGCCCGACACGAATTGGTGCACCTTGGGTGGCGCAAGGCGGTGGACATGTCGCACGCCGCCTCTTGGGCCGAGGCGAGCGACTTTGACTACACTGGCTGGTAAATTGCTAGAAGTTAAGGCCCAACTTATATTGGACACCATGTGTTGCGCATTGCATTGTTTTCATGTTAGAAGATATTGGAAAGATGCCTTTGGTTACAAGAACCTTAAAAAGAGCTATTGCTTTGACCGCTATATTTATAACCATGTGGGTGTGTTGAACATGATGAGAAAGTATACAAAACAGCAAATCTTGTTGGAGTTGGGGCAACTAGATTCTACACATGCTACCTCACCCTAAAAGTGTCCATAAGCAAAAGGCTCCACTTGGGCTATGTTCACCCAAAGTGAATGGACTTCTAGCAATTGGGCAAAGGAGGCAAAGGAAAACGTATAGAAGAGATTGTGTTGATGACTTCATTTTTGTGATAATATTTATTTTCATTCTCGAAATTATGGGCCCTCTTGTAAGAGCACTTCATCTAGTTGGCAGTGAAAGAAAACCAAATGTGGGCTACATATATGAAGCAATGGATAGAGCGAAAGAAGCTATAATGAAAGCTTTCAATGGAAGAGAGAAGTACAAAGATGTATTCAAAATCATTGATAAAAGATAGGAGACCAACTTCATCATCCATTGCATGTTGCTGGTCTTTATCTCAATCAGGAGTTCTTTTATGATAATCCACAACTGGAGTTCGATAATGAATTCACATCTGGCCTTTATGCTTGCATAACAAAACTAGTTCCACAGGAGAGTGTGCAACTTCAGATTACTGATGAATTGTCAAAATATACGAGGCTGAAGATTCTTTAGGTATTACTTTGGCAATCAAAACAAGAAGGACAAAGGCACCAGGTAAAATATCTTAATATTATGATGTGTCTTACTTTCTTAAAATAACTTAATTTTGAAACATTAGATTATTTGATTCTTAAATATTCATATTGTTATTGCAACTGAATGGTGGCGTTTGTATGGGAATTCACCTGATTTACAAAAATGGCAATGAAGATTCTTAGCCTCACATGTAGTGCATCAGGATGTGAACGCAATTGGAGTGTTTTCGAGCAGGTAGTTTCTTTCTTAATCATAATTCTTAGAGCATGATAAAGTTCTTACTAATTTATATATTTTTTGTGGTTCTAGATTCACACCAAGAGAAGGAACAAGCTTGAAATGCAAAAAAGCTAAATGATTTAGTTTTTGTGAAGTATAATCACGCATTGAAAGCTCGTTATGATTCCAAAGATATCACGGATACGGATCCAATTTCATTGGACGACATTGATGATAGCAATGAGTGGTTAATTGGAAAAATGGGCATTGATGAAGATGAAGATGCAGAAAATGATTTAGTTTTTAGTGATGATGAAGGTGGTCGTTTGACATGAGGTGATGTGAGTAGAGCTATTGGGGCGGAAGAACCCATCAAATATACTAGGAGACAAGCCAAGTCAGCTCGTGCAAGTTCTAGTGGTAGTTCAAAAGGCTCGACGTCGGTGGCTGATAATGAAGAGAGTGAGGCAAATTCATATGAAACCGAAAATGATGTTGGAGAATACAAGTCAAATGATGGAGAAGAATCTGGTGATACATTTGGGGATTGATCTTTAGGAATTAGGATTACAAATTTGGTTATGAGTTTGATGTTTGTGGATTGTGACAAACTGACTTTGTGTTTTATATTTTGCATTTGCATTATCTCTCATCTCATGGGTTATGAAAATCTTTGATGCTTTTGTTGTTTGGCTAATGAATTGTTATGTTTGTCTTTGTTGGTGCATATGGTTTAATTTTATATTGATGATTATATTTTTGATCATTTGAGAATATTATAGTCTTATAGATAATATTTCCAAATTTGTGCGCCTTGCTCGAGTCAGGCGAGCGTCTATTTGTCGCCCTCGGGCGATATAGGACCTTGTCGCCTCGAGTGCGCCTTACAGCTTTGACTACACAGTTTGGATCTACTATTAATAGTTAAATTGATTCCTTTGATCCTTTGGACACATGTAGATGTGAATAGGTTTCCACCTTCATCAGCATAGAAACTTCACTAGATTAGCCATTAACAACTCAAGCAATACAATTCATTTTCTAAGGACGCTTGCAACAAGTTGTTTCTTATCGACAAGTGAAACTTAATCCTCATCGTTGTACTTCAAAGTTTTATTAATTAATGCTAAGAACTGAATCGTAGAACTGCACATGTTTAATTTGGTCAGTGAACAGGTCCAAAAAAGAAAAACTACCAGTAGAAAAGCATAGCCCACAGATCTACTATATACTAGTTTATAAATATTAGCACCTTACAAGGATTCAAGGTTACTTATGGAAGGCCATTGTCCGCAGGGTAACTCCCAAGAACCCTCATGAATGTTGCAAACTCCTGCAAAGATTGCAAAATTGTTATGTGCCCCGTAAAATAATTACTTCAAGCAGGACTTTAGGATGGAGCAAAGGATACCTTTAAATGACCAAGGGCATTTTGAGCTCTTTCATCTGCCATGGATGCTTCAAAATCAACATAGAAAAGATATGGGAAATATCTGCGCAAGAATTTGAGATTTGATTATATATGCTTAACCTAAGGAGATAGCAATTGAAAATTTGAGAATCAGGTTGGGACATCAACCGCAATTTTAGACGAGTTTGCAACCATGATTGTATTATCAGTGCTGCTTGTTGCAAAAACATAAAAAATCTTGGTGTTCTATTGTGAAATTTTCTACTATCAAAAATTATAAATGTGATTCTAGACATTGTACAGATGCTTTACAAGGTACATTAAAATTAAAAATATAGCCAGATAGCACACAATGTACTTGATGAAGCTCCTACTAGAAACAAAAGTGTTCAGAAACATAATATAATTAGATATAATTGTCAATAAATACTGAATTTCTATAGATATTCATCTATTAAAAGATGGAAATTTGCCGCATTTACTTAGGAAAAACAGTAGCACTGTCGTCAGGTGTTTGCAAAGCCCGCTTCTGCAATGGACGGCTTTCAATCTACATCAGCAGAAAAGAAACGCTGTAGTTGAGCCATACACTAGAAATCACCAAATAAATTTGAAGGAAGTGGAAGATAAAACCACCTTGGTGAGGTTGATATTCCTCATAGCAAATACAGCAAGTGCTTTAAAAAGCATCCCAGGACCTTCATCAAGTGAGAATACTACACTTGTCTGATACATGAATGATAAGATGAATGAATATGTGGATGGAGACAAAATATCGGGCACCTAATGTTGAATAGAATAGAGTTGAACGGCTGAGTTGTGATTTTTTTATCAATCACTAACAGTTGCTTATTTAGGAGTGCTAACCTTGAAAGGTTTATCAGTGCCAGGTATGATAGGTTCCTAGCGAGCATAAGGAACCGAGTGACATTATCAGAATCATCCTGGAAAGAAAAGGTAGACGAATGACCAAAGGTTTCTAGTGTACAAAATTCATGAGTGGAACTTTATATATGGAACAAATATCCAAAACACCACAGCAAACCTGTATGTCCTGAGCAAGTACATCCAGGCCATAGATTTTAGCAGCAGTCATGCTAGCAACTGCCCCAGCATCCTTAAGTTTATGGAAAGCAACATGCTATATATACAAAGAGGTAAGTGTAAGGCACATATTATTTTCGAACTCAATTACTGACAAAACCCAATTATTATCAGCAATAACAACAAAACTATTGGGAAAAAAAATCATTCAGGCTTCCATCTTGAATTTAATTACACAATACTATGACAAACTCTTAGCCAAGACTTCAGAATATCGTTTTCAAATTCCTCCACAATTACTAGCTATGCAAAAATTGCAAAAAGACAAGTCCTAGAAGACAGCATTGGTATCTGATACACGATTACATATGAAACTGATAATAATTACAATTCTTAACTACCTTTGCTGCACCAGCGGTATCATCCACAGCTTCTCTAACCAGTCCCAATTTAGTTAAGGTGTTCTCACACTGTGCAAGAGCCTGTGGCATCAGAAGTTGCAGATCGTGATTCCATGTCACAGAGACATCTGAATTGGTCTTATTGAGTTTTAGGTACCTGTGGATGACTAAGAACCCTCTTAAGGTCTTCAACCTTGATTCCATGGTTAGCTAGTAAGCAATGTCTGATTGCAAGTTTAACTTCTCCAACAATATGCAACCTATGTCGAAGTAGGAGGTCATAGTTCCTGTGAATGCTGCCGCCTAAAGAGTTTTCTATAGGCAAAACCGCTCTATCAACAAGCCACCTTTCAACAGCCTGTAAAACATGGAACCAATATTGGACAAAAATGGAGAAGTTAGACAATAGCTGCTCCATAGCTATCTATTTTAATTTTTAAGACATGTTTTTAATGAGTACTGGTGCTTTCAAAGTGATACTCAAGAAACAATAATGTTAGTTTAGCGAAATTGAAAAGAGAGAAGGGGATTTACTGGTTCAACTGACCAAAATCTTGACCTTTTCAAGATTACTATGCCACGTATGCTGCCAAATACAACAACAACAACAACAACAACAAAAAACTAAGCCTTAATCCCACTATGTGGGGTCGGCTATATGGATCATATCACGCCATCGTTTACGGTCCAAAGCTATATTCTCATTTATATCAAGATATAACATGTCTTTTTTAATAGTTTCCTTCCAAGTCTTTTAGATCCGCCTCTGCCTATTTTGATTTCGTGCCCTCTACACTTCGAACAGTACATCTAAAGGTCTCTTATAAGCATGTCCAAACCATCTTAATCTCATTTCTCTAATTTTCTTATCTATTGGTGCTACTCACACTTTGTTTCTAATGTGTTCATTTCTTATTCTATCTAATCTAGTGTATCCGCACATCCATCTTAGCATTCTCATCTCTCGCTACTTTATTTTTTGTTCGTGTTCATATTTAGTCGCCCAACATTCTCGTCAGAGAGCATTGCGGGCCTTATGGCCGTTTTATAAAAATTTTCTTTTAATTTTAATGGTATTTTACGGTCACAAAGGATAGAAGATGCACTCCTCCATTTTTTCCAACCCGCTGATCCTATGCGTAATAACGCCCTTATTAATTTCTCCGTTCTCTTCAATTATAGATCCTAAATATTTTAAAATCTTTGCTATTCTCACTTCATGGCCATCAACTTTTACCTTTGTCTCATTGTTATTTTTGTTTTTACTAAAGTGCCATTACATGTATTCTGTTTTAGCCCTATTTATTGTTAAACCTTTTGATTCTAATGCTTCTCTCCAAGCTTCTAATTCTGTATTTACTCCTTCCCTCATCTCATCAATTAAAACTATATCGTCCGCAAAAAGCATGCGTTCGGGAATGGTTTTCTGTAAGTGTTTAAAGATTTCATCAATTATTAGAGTAAAAAGGTAAGGGCTTAAAGTTGATCCCTAGTGTAAACCTATAGTAATTGGGAATTCACTGGATACTCCTGTTGGTGTCCTTATACATATTATATCATTATACATATCTTTTATGGCGTCAATGTAAGCTATTTTTATTTCTCTTTTTCCAAAACGCGCCACATATATTCCGATTGACTCTATTGTATGCTTTTTCAAGCCAATAAAAACCATATGTAAATCTTGCTCTCTCTCGTTGTATTGTTCACATAAACGTCTAATTGGGTGTATAGCTTCAATTGTGGATCTTCCTATTGCCTTGCTACCATCTTCTGGAAATATCTCATTTTCCTTTCTAAAAATTGGTAACACATCCACGTTTTCTTTACCAAAGCCCACATCAAATTAGGTAAGCGTTAGGTTTGGCATTCCTTTTTCGGAGAGTTGGACAAGCCCCTACCCCACCCCCAACCGGAAAATGGATTTAGAAAGATGTGATATGTGAGAGGTAGTAAACACTTAAGTCATATTCCAGTTGAAGTCTTCTTCAAGCTAACAAAGCAAAAATGACACTAATAAAGTTAAAAGTAACAAAGAATTTAAACTTAGAATGAAAATTTAAAATTTCACTTGACAAAATCGCCAACAAAGGAATGATTAAGATTATAGAAAAGTCATTTAATTGAATATTTCACATATCATTGAAAGTTTGTATGTTAATATGTTATTGATACTCAATCATTTAACATAAATACTTTCATATGCAAGTCAACCAAATACAACTATATCAAGACAACAAACTAACCACAATAAATCATTAAATCGCCACTCTAAGGGCATAAGATATTTCTTGAAACCACCGCATTAAGTTAAAGAAGATATTTACCAAAAGATCCCCCTCTTGGCATTAACCTATGCACAACTTTGAGGACGAGGAGAGAGATTAAGAAAAGTGCTACACGTGAAAACTTAAAATGGGATGAAAGGAGATTAACGAGTGGACGACAACAGGCCCACCAAGAACACCACTCAAACAGTAAAACTAACCTCGGCACAACATTTCATTCAGCAAACCAAACCATTAAGATATTGCCTCAAAGAAACGCACAAAAAATACTGAAAAGATAACAATTTTATAAAATGACTCAAGACGTATGAAGACATTGAAGAGGTTTTGTTCATCACATGCCACTGAACATGAACTGGGATATCAAATGTACCTTGTTTTGTGATCATTTATACGGAAGTTTTTTAGGGAATGTTTGGTTATGACTGGGAGTTAAGGGGAAGTATTTGGAAAGAGTGAGATTTGATGTGATGTATTTTAAAAATATGTGTAATGGTAGGAAAATGTATTGGACAACGTAATGTATGTTTGGTTTTGTTATGGGGAAGGAATACTTGATTTGGGGGAAGGGAAACAAATATACCCGATGTTAGTAAGGAAGAGAGTTTCTTTACTGCATCCCATGGTAGTGCATTTTGCTCTTAGTGCATCACAGATAAACAGTGCTGGTCTTTTTAGTATATAAAAATGATATTGATTAGCCTCAGAATGGTATGGAACACACTAACATTTTGGTGATTAGAATGAAATCATAGCACCTAGAATAATATACTTCTCACCAAATATCTGACCCAAAAACTATGAAGTAATTATGGATGAACTCTATTTGATAATGAGACAAGTAAACTAAACCAGAAAGGATCGCGAGTGAAATCAAAAGCAGCCTATCAACAACTAATTCCTACTGCCAATTCAAATTTTTAACTTTAAAGTCTTTGATTGATTGAAAAAGGTTTACTATCTTATACTTTTCCTACATCATTGTAGAAGGTTATGAATTATGATACGAACAAAATTTGAAGTCTTGTCATTTATCATATCCCCGCATAAAATATGCCAGGATTTCTGCAGACATATTGTTGAGTTTTGGTGTCAAAAATAAAGAAGGGCTTTTGTATCCCACATTGGTTGTGGAACAAAAGGGATGAGAGCTTAAGGTTATTTAAGGAACTCATGTGTGGTGTTATCAATCGCACTACCAAATACACTTTAATCTTTGTGGTTTGACTCTAGTTAAATTCTCTCTCTTGTATTCTCAAGTATGGAGAGTTGGGAGAGAGGTGTGAGTTAGTCAAAGGTTTGTAAGAGTGTGGGGCAAGTGCGGGGTCGGGAGAGAGAATGTCGGTGTGATTGTAAAAATGTTTCACATAGTGGAATTTCTTTTCGGTGGGCCCGTGGTTTTCTCTCCGGTTTTGGAGTTTCCACGTAAATTCTTGTGTTGTGGATTGTTGTTATTTCCATTTTATTTCTCGGTTATTTCGCTTGTCCTGGGGATGAATGTGGGATCCGTTTTTTTCCCAACAAGTGGTATCGAGCCGGGTTGGGTCTCTTGGTTCCAGTATGCTCGTGGTCGCAGCGATGTCGACCTTCCACATCGAAAAGATTTCTTGAGCGGTGTCCTGGGGTCTCATTTGGAGCGGTTGTTCATCGGTGGGCGGTTCAAGCGGTGGAGAAATTTAATGGAAGGTCGAGTTTGGCTTATGGCTAGTATAAGTCGAGGATGTGTTGGTACAATCAAGGGTTACCACACAAGGCTTTGAAGGTTAATGTCGAGGTGGAGGTGGAGTTAATCGGCAAATAGCTCTAATCCAGGGCTAACATCAGGAAAATGGTGAGGATTTTCTCCGATGAGAAAATGTATGTCCTTTTGGCATGTGAGTTGTCATGAAAGAGGATGTGGTTATGTTAGCGGGTCCACGAATTTGCGCACGGGCATTGGCTTGTCATGGAAAGATGTAGGTGTGGTGGAATTTCACACGGGCATTGGTTTGACATGGATGCAGGGTGTGTGGTGGAATTTACACACGGGTATCGGTTTGGCATGGATACAAGGTGTGTGTTTATGTCGATGGTGAAGGACTTCGGGAGGGCCAAAAGTGGGAGTTACCATAAATTTCAAGCGGGTTTTTCGACATGTGCCGAGGAAATTCTTAGAATGGTGTATTCTAAGTGGTCTACTCATATGGTGGAGTAGGGTTCTCTGGTTTGAGAATGATGGTTCTCTGGTTTGAGAATCGTGATTGTCGGTGAAGACAATGGGGCTTCTTTTATTTTGTCAAGGTGGAGTTTGTTGAGTTTTGGTGTCAAAAATAAAAGAAGGGCTTTTGTATCCCACATTGGTTGTGGAACAAAAGGGATGAGAGGCTTAAGGTTATTTAAGGAACTCATGTGTGGTGTTATCAAGTGCACCAGTCAAATACACTTTAACCTTTGTGGTTTGACTCTAGTTAAATTCCTCTCTTGTATTCTCAAGTATGGAGAGTTGGGAGAGAGGTGTGAGTTAGTCAAAGGTTTGTAAGAGTGTGGGAGACGGGGTCGGAGAGAGAATGTCGGTGTGATTGTAAAAATGTTTCACATAGTGGAATTTCTTTCTCGGTGGGCCCGTGGTTTTCTCCGGTTTTGGAGTTTCCACGTAAATTCTTGTGTTGTGGATTGTTGTTATTTCCATTTTATTTCTAGAGTTATTTCGCTTGTCCCTTGGGGATGAATGTGGGATCCGTTTTTCCCAACACATATACTGTCGCCACAATATAAAAGCACAATTCAACTTCATAAGACAAGAATTTTCAGAAATATGCACTAAAAATGATATCTGATTACTGACTTCGAAAGCTGTGTCAAATTGTTCACATGGAACTGCTTCGCAATTCGGATACGCCTTCTCGGCTGCAGACTCACTGTAGGCACCTCGAACACCCTTTCAAATCATTTAACAAAATATCAGAACCGTGCGGGCTCGTCTACCACCATAAAAAGCTCCATTCACAGTAAAATATTGTCTATGCATAAAGTACAACACCTAACATTGCACATCATGCTTTTAGATGTTGTACCATATGCCTCATAGTTTGTACCAGGAGAATTTGAAAAAACAAACAATAATCCCTAGTGCAAAACCTGATATGCAACGCGGAGACGAGACCCTTCTGAGGCCAAATTAGACAATTGAGCAGACGTCAGAGGCCCTGAAATAATCAACAAATCCCCCCCAAAAAAAATTAATCCCTCACACGAGAAAATCCAACATGTATAATTAAAAAAACCAATAAAATAACAATATACGCGGAAGTGAAGCGGGAGAATCTCTGGAATTAAACTCATAAGGGGAGTCTTCGATGAGCTTTTGCAGCTCGATTGCTCGGGTTTTCTGATTTTTACTTTCGCTACTACTGCAGGCGTGAAGAGGATTCTGCGGCGTCGTTTAAGGAGTTTCAGGGTGAAGAAGGGGTTAGGATTAGGGTTTTGATTTGGGAATGTAGGGGCTGATTGGGGATCGGGGTGTGGTGGCGGCCATTGTTGAAGACGCGTGGTTGCATGAAATGAAAAATGGTAAAGAGATTAACGGGACGTTTTGAAGGTAATATGGATGTGATACTTTGTAGTCAATTATAACTAGTGAGTGCTGGTGAACAAGATTTATATTTCAAATAAATAATCATAAATACATTAAATATATATTTTCTTTTTTTTGATAACAAGAAAATTGTATTTTTATTAATCAATATGAGATAACCAAAATACAAAATCCTGAACCTAGAGGAAAAACCCCAAATAAACCCCACATTTCAAACAAGGAAAAAGGAGAATCAAACAAAAAAAAAACTAAACATATACAATAAATCATAAAAGTCAAATTAAAACTCAGTGAGATGTGATTTTTGGTTGCATAAGTGAGGGTGCGATTGGATATGCTTTTGTTTTGAAAATTTTCATTTTGCTAAATAATAGTGGTAAAAACAAATTTAGAAGGAAAAAGATAGAATTTTGAGAGTGTGATTGAATGTGGGATGAAAAAGTAATGATGAAAGTTAATTTGGTTTAAAAATAGTAAAATAATGATTGGATATGATTGGTAGTTAGAAATACATGAGTGAGTAAATAGTGAAATTTGTGGGAGAATGTGTAATAATGATTAGTTTTTTGTGAAAAATGTGTAGATGTGATTATTAAGAGAAAAAATTAGAAAATGTGAAACTGAGAAAATATTATATTTTCTGAAAATTTCCATAAACAATCGCATGTTTGGTCAAAAAAATTCTCCAGCGGAACGAAAATAAAATCTCTTTCATATCCAATCGCAGCTTGACTTTTTGCACTTTCACTCAAGGTTTGAACGATCCACACATAATTTTTTACAATCTACACATCTACCAGAAACTAATGAAAAACTCCGAATAAGGCCCAAAAGAATGGATATGCTAATATATGAACACATCTAAACAAAATAACGAAAAAAGTAAACCAACTCCCACTGAGGGGATAAACCTATTCCCATAGGAGGGAGAAATATACTCCCATATAGAGGAGAAACCAACTTCCGCTATGAGGATAAATCAAAAAACAAAAGAAGAGAAGAAAAAGAACAAAAGAAAATATACCACTCTTCCCATGATGGAACGAGGAAGAAATATATTATTTTTGCAAAGAAAGATTTAAGATAAAAGAGGAGCACTAGGGTTAATTAATTTTCAAACTTATATATTAACGTAAAACAATACGTAATGAAACATTAAATAAAATCCGACTTAGTAAATTTGAGGAAGGAGGAGGCTCTCTCCAGTCTCCAACCGAGCATGGATCTTCTTCATTTTGGGGTATAAATTTCTTGTGCATTTGGAGAGAAAAACACATGTGCATCTATACATACATCTATACATACACATACATATATATAAGTGTATGTATAGATATATATGTGTCTTTTTTCTCCAAACGCACAAGAAATTTACACATCCTAAAAATGGAAAGGATCAATTTCCATCTCCAACCTCCAATTCAACTATAAACTTTGTGATAATAAAGCTTATGCCATGAATATGAATCATGTATCACTCTTAAATTTTTAATAAAGATTACCCAAATTATTTGAATTCAACTTAGGTTGTGTGATTTCAAATGACTTCATATGATATGTATTTTAAATTTAGTACAATGACTTAAAAAATAGCTCAAAATATGATTTAAAGATTTGAAATTCATTTGTATCTAACAAGTCTGGTGGATTTAAAATTATTAGCTTAAATCCTTTCATCCGAATGCAACCTAATATTTTTTTAATGAAAATAAACTTGACTATATTTCTCAATCTTCATTCTTGGATCAAGATTAAAATATATTATATTTTTAATTATCAAACCTGCACAACACCCCCTCCAACCTTCAATTTGTACTTCGTCACTATTGCATTTGATATTATATCATTTAGTCTAATATTTTAATCTAAATCGTCATATTACATCTCATGCTTGTGCTTTAATGACATCACTAATACATTTGACTGGTGATGTATAATTTTGTCTAATTTTGTCAAATTAGAGAATCATGAGTCATAAACTGCAAATTAATTGGCATTATATTCTCGATCCAAAAAGGATGTTAACATTTTTTTAAAACAAAATAAATGCAAAAAAATCCCAATTCAATGTAAAAAATAGCATGTAAATGCATTAGTATAGGCATCAAACTTTACCAACTCAATTAGGTGCAATATAACATTTTCTACCACAATAATCACTAAACGCAGATTATCTTTTTAATTGCGTAGTTTAGTATTTGCTAACTTGATTGTAAATTTTAATTTAATTGAAATTTTCTCTAGGGACACCGATAACTAGTCATGTGTAAGCATGAAACCTCGATATAAAAAAAAGTTGAATTTGATTTGATCCGGTCATCCGATACTTGTTAAAGAAAACCACAACAAATTACAATTCCTTGAAAACATTGGTTGTACGAAAATCCCGATTAACCCATATTATTTTAAATATTATTTCATTGATAGACCAAAAGTAATTTTATTTTCAAGTTTCTAAATTATGCGTTTTCTATTGTAATACCACTCATTTATGCATATTAAAACTTGAGACTTTTATAAATTCAAGGAAAGGGTTTTATGACGTGGTAAAATTATTCCAAATTTATATTAAATTATGAATTATTCTAAAACTTTAGTCGAGTTAGGAAGTGAATATAATACTTGTTTTCTATTTTTATTTTTATTTAGGACAATACTAGTTGGTTTCCAACTCTATTTCAGGTGACTCGAATTACCAACAAAAATCGTGAGATGCTCGTAAAAATTAATTAAAGATAAATCTTGACTAAATTACCAAAATAGGTCTTTAAAGTACAAAATATATACCATGCAACTTTTCACTAGAAAATGTGTTAGTCTAGATTTCTCTAAGTCATGAGATAAATGAGTACTTGGCTGCAACATATTCTTTACACCAAAGCACAAACTTTTGACGAATTTCATCATAAAGATGAACCTTTATTATTTTATTTTCTTGGAGAATTTTAATAAATAATTCATGTGAGTTAAATTTTATGTATAACAACTGCAATTATATCCATTATATGTCCTAATTATGCAATCAACTAACACTACAAGAAAATACCAATTTTTCTAAAAAAATATTCTCAGAGGTAAATATTAAGATAATTGTAAAGTGTATGTAAGAAGATTGTTGTGGGTAAAATCATTATAGGTAAATACTTACCTTACAAAATCTAAAATTGTTGGTAAATGCATATAGTATTTCTGCCGATAAATTTAAAAAATGGGGTGATCTGTCGGTATAATTGGGGGTAAAATAATTTATTTTTAAGGTATTTTGTAGGTAATTTTAAAATATACTGAAAAATTATTTCTCGGTATTTGTCAATAAACTGAAAGTTTCTTGTAATGTAAACTTACTCTTTAAATTTGACTTTAACCATTTTTTAGACAATATATATGTATATAGAGTTGTCAAATCTAACAGACCGGATCAGCCCAACCCGGCCAGTCGGGCCTAGAACAAAAAGTTAGATTGGGCAAAAAGGATTCGTGGAGCTATTTTTAGTGTCCGGTCGCCCAATCTATAAAAATACACTAATAAAGGGGATTGGCCAGTTTTTAGCCCTAGTGGGTCTGGGCTAAGGGCCCATTTTCTTTGGGCTTAAATATTACTGTACCAATCCAATAAAAATATGGGTTGGTTGGATCATTTAAATTGACAACTCTATGTATATATATTTATACACATTGCAACTTTTTTAAAGTAGTGAGAGAATGAAAATCCATAAAACCGTCTCACACAAATTTTTATGTAAATTAAATTATAGTATGAATATTACTGTTTAGATGAGAAGGACAAATGATATATTATATATACAACACCTCATACGTTACAAAACCTAAAACTTGAGTCTTGCAATTCTTAACGGAATTGCAAATGTCACAAAATTATGGCCATATTTTTGTTGGGTGTGTGACTGTGTAAATCCAACCAATCATAAATTCTATTTCGAGTCCAATTAAAACCATAACAGCACAATTCAAAATTGAGATAAATTCACACGACATTCAATATATTATACATTTGGTATCTAAAATAATGAAAAAAAGTATTCCATTCTTCAATAATTTCGAAGTTTTTTTTTTTTTTTTTTTTTGTACCGAGGCTCGCAGCCTTGAAGTATTCAATATTAATTGTTTTACCATTGTGTCCTGAGACTCGAACCTTTCATCTATGTTACCTCACCTTGATCACTTGGTGTGTTGGTCAAGTATCATTGGATAATAACCAGATGACTTAGCCCACCTAGCCACCACAAGAAATCAGTGGCGGAGCCACGTGAATGTTTGGGATACAGCTGTACCCCCAATTTGAAAAGAAAAAAAAACAAAATTTAGTTTAAAAAATAATATTAATAATATTTTGTACCCCCAATTTTTATATAAAATGGTATTTTTAACAATTAAATCCAAAAAAATCAAAATATCTTACATATTTTTTACACAATTTCCCACATTTTCTTCCCCCCTACAAATACTTTGTTCCCAAAAGATAATTATAGAATCTAACTACGATTAGCCTAAAATATATCGTACCCCCATTTCGAATTTCTGGATCCGCCACTACAAGAAATTGTGGGTGGATGTCAGGGCTTCAAACCCCTACTCCATCAAATTGCTCCCCGGGGCATATGCAAGCTGGTAAAGATTTAGTGGGAACTCATACTAAAATAGCATCCGTGTGATTTTGATTTGGGGAGAAATCCTTATTATTATATTGAAGGGTCGAACATAATTATTTTCTTTACATTGGAGGATCTCGGTTTTACGGCATTTAATTAATGCGACATCCCGGTTTATCTTAAATAAGAATAAAAGGTCGAAATTGTTGTATTCAAGATAATTAGATGTAAACCAGAATCAATTTAAAAAAAAAAACAAGAAAAGTGTCATTGGATAATAAGTTTGAAGTTTTTAACATCACAAAAACGTCCCGACATTGGTCCGTTTCAGACCTCATCACATGTCCTGTCCACCCATTACGTTGTTATTCCCATGTGTTAAAAAGACAATACTTATTTAATCAAACTCTTTATGTCATTTCATGATTTTCATCCCATCGTTATTCACTTCACGACTAACTAGTATATATATAATTTGATTTGATTGAGACTCGATTAATTTTCATCCTCACTATTTTCCCAATTATGCCGACAATTCTTTATAAAATAATAGATATATAGAAGGAATCAAGACATATATACACGGCAAATGGCACCTCAAAATACATATTTTTTTGTCCAAATTTAAGTGTAACTTCCATCCGTGTCGTTTCCTTAAAATAATATTGGCATGCGTCACATTGTCAACCGTATTAAATGTAGTGTTGTAATATAATTAATTAAGATATTGATATTTTGCTAAATATTTGTTTGGGCTCGATTCATTAATTTATTATCCTAAGATGTCAACGGGTCATGACGTGATGGGACGGGGAAGTGACCGCCTTTCCCGTCTCCGTGATCACCTTGGGGAATCCCCATTTTCGTCCCGCGAGACAAACAAGGAGGAGATGCTCATATTCCCTATCCTACAAGGATTCTCGCCCCTCGATTTGATTTCTTTCTTCTTAAGAAGATTTAATATTTTTAAACATTTTAAATATTTTTTAAAAAAATATGTAAACTATATTAAAAAAAACTAATAACACTCTTTAGACAAAGAAATAAAATAAATTAAAAATCTTATCATTTTGGTATATATAATATGGACATATTTATACTAAATTAAATATAATATGAGTATTATATTATATATGCATATTTCAAGTCCCCGCGGGGATCAAGAAGGCGAACGATCCTGTTGCGGCCAACGAGGAGAATATACATCCCCCCCCATATGGGGAAAATCCGGGAGTTCCCACCTTCAGCGGATTTTGGGGAATGGGGATTTACCACCACACCGCAATCCATATATAAGCCCCAAGCTACCCACATATATGTAGATGTGTCAAATAGAACCGACCTAAAAGGGACCAAAGCTAGCTATTTGGCCCAAGAAGTCGACTGGCCCGATTGATCATATTTTTCTTTTGTATTTTTTTTTAAAAAGGTTAATCTAAAAACCACCGGCCCGATAGAATTTCGGTCCGACCTTGTCTAGTTTTCTCTAATTGGCAAGGTTGGGTAGGAGCCTAGCATCGACCCAACCCAGTCCCATTTAATAACTTTATGCATATGCTTATTCGATGCATGCAACTTGCAAGTGTGATGACTGTTGACTGATGAATTCCTCTCTAACATATATGTGGCCTGGCACGAACTTTGAAAATAAAATTATATTTGTTTTATGATGTTTTTTGTATGGAAAGACGTAAAAATCAGTAATAAGTTTGAAAAATTATCTGTCAAATATATGCTAATTATTTCTAAATGTAATTGGAAAAAAGGAAAAAAATGTAAATAATACCTTTTATAAGAATCTTTAACTTATAAGAATATATAAAATATACATTTTCGGAATTATAAATAGTATGATAATTAAAAAGATGCTTTTAAAAATGAAATAAATAAGAGCAAATGGGGCAAATTACCCACTTGGGATAGGTGATTGAGTTTTTTGACATGTAGGATAAAAAACATAGTTTTCTACCCACTTTTGGTGTTCTTTTACCACAATACCTCGGCGCTTTAAATGCTGCCTTTAATATGTATTTCTCTCTTGAAATTAAATACTCCCAATACATAACATACGTGAATCGTGAACACTCCCTTCTTTTTGCTCTTCATTTTTTTTTCTCTCTCTCTTCTTCTTCTTCTTCACAAAATATCAAGAAGTTATTTTTGTGGGCTTTCATCAACAAAATCGCACCAAAACATCGAATAACAAGGTAATGTTATTCTCCTCCTAATTAGTTAACCTTGTTTAAATCGTTCAAGACCAATATATTTGCAAAATATGTGAAGTGTTTTGTGAAAGGAAATTTTTTTCGCATTTATGAAAAACAATGCACGATATCGTGTCATAGAAGTAGGCACGATATCGTGCCCCCGTATATTAGACACGATATATCGTCTTTGTATATTAGGTATGCGATATCGTGCCCCGTATATTGACACGATATTGTACTAATATATAGGCACGATATATATCGTGTCTAATATACGGGGGCACGATATATCGTGCCTCAACGAAAAAAAAGGGCACGATATATCGTAGGGGTGTCAATTTAGACCCGACACGCAAAACCCGCCTAACCTAACCTAACACGAAATTAATGGGTATGGGTCCAAGCTTCAGGTCAGGGTCGAATTGGTCGGACCACTAACCGCCAATTAAATAGGTCGGTAGGGTCAACCTACTATGACCTGTTTAACCCGTCTTAACTAACTCGTTTGTGAATTTAAAAAAATAAGTATATAACTAATTGTAAGAAAAAAAAAAAAAACAAACAAGACATATCTTTAAAACTCAAATGATAAAACCTCCTTAATTATGTATTTGTTATTATTATACATGTTTTTTTTAATATTATTTTCAAAATATAATAGGATGGTATGTTATTTATGCAATTATCTTATTTCTTTCTTGTTTGTTGTGAATTATAATATTGTTTATTGATCGAATAGCGTGAGATAGTGATTGATTTTGAAAAAAATAAATTTCTTGATTAAAAATATTAAATGAATATTAAAATAATTTTATTAAATGGGTTAAGCGGGTCGGATCCAGTTACTTGTGAAATAAGCGGTCGGGTCCGGGTTCGATATTCGACACGAATAATTAAACAGTCGGGTCCGGCCGGCAGATCGACGACACGCCAACTGCGAACCGGACCCAACCCATATGACACCCCTAATATATCGTGCCTCAACGAAATCGTGCCCCAAAGAAAAACAGGCGCCTTTTATGTGTTCTTACATTTATCAATATTTTTTCTTTGTATATAGATGAACTCTCGCTATCTTGTTGTTCGATTTGGTGGTCATTGGGAAGGTTTAGAATATAAAAGTGGTGAAGAAGAAGTTGTACGTATTAAACCGGACAAAATGAATTATAGTGAAATATTGGAGGAGGTTTATGGTGTTGTTGATGTTGATAGGGGCGTATACGATTGTATAATGCATTCTATTGTAGATATTTCTGGAAACAAATTTGGGAAGTTAAAGTTGAAAAACGATGATGACATTGAAGCTGCGTTTAGGAACACCGAGTTACGGTTGTTTTTGTAACTTCAAAAGAAAAACGATGGGTGAGACTAGTTCGCATAATGTATTTGGAGGTCCGTCCGAGCATAATCGAGTTGAGAACGTTGAAGGTCAACAAGGTGTTGGTGGAAGTTTTATGCAACTAATGGCTAGTCGAATGATTTGTCATTAGTCATTGGGCCTAATTACAACTACATACAACTTTGGTTTTCAACAATACGGTTTACCGCAAATCAATCCATATAGTCATGCAAAGAAGTGCCTAGTGGAGCACCTTTTATGCATATGAACAATGTTCCAATTATTGATCATCCGCGCCCACTAGCACCTACAATTAATGTTCCAAATATCAATTGTCAGGGACCAAGTATAAGGCCAAGCAATGAAGATGGCTATTATCCCGATATGGGTTGTGATAATACACGATGTTAATTGTGATAATACGATGTTAATTGTGATAATATCGATCTTGATGTTGGTTGTGATAAATTAACAACAAACTAAACCCTAATTCATGAAATGCACTATGTATTTATGGATTTCGAACATTTAAGCGGCGCAACGCGATATAAGTATGAGAAACTACCCGCTCGTGAGCGAAGGAAGAGGGTACGGAGGCGGCGGAGATGGCGACGTCATTATCAGCAGAGACGTCGACGTGGCGAGAGGCAGCGTTGGCGGTGGCCTGGGACGACAATGACGAGAGATTCCATTTGGTGTTTTTTTCTTTTGTCACAATATTAGCGCGATTTGTAGTGTTGGGTTTTCTTCTTGTAAAAACATTTGCTTTTGGCTTGCACGATTTGTGTTGTTTCTTTTGCTTAGGGTTTTTCTTTTGCTTTTCTTTTTGTACAATTTTGTCTTGGAGTGTGTGTATATGTAGACCGTATATACGGTATAAATATGACATCAATTTCAAAATTCAAAAAAAACCAACAACTTATGAAGGGGTAACTTAGTGGATAGAAAAGAGTACCCACTGTTTTAAAAATTTTCCCAATAAATAAACTCCAACTAATTTACAAACTGCCATTCCACATTATGTCATAACCTCCATAGTCCATACGAGACATAATAAGACAAATCAGTTGAACATTTGATGGATGTGCCGTAAGCATCACTCTATCTACTTATTTTAATAACAGATAACATTATTTTTAGTATACATTTCGTTGCATTTATTTCCAGTGTCCAGCACCAATTAAAATCCCACAATGACGTCACCTAGGTGGGTCATGGGTGGTGATCAGATACGGAACGGTCACACCGTAAGGGGATAGAATACAAGGAAGATACTTTACTTCACAGGAGAGAAAACTGAAGAAACAAAAATGGGACCCACCCACTAACGAAAAACTATGATGACGATTGATTTGGACAGTGTGTTTCCTCCTCCTCGTAAAACTTAATTATTCGTCGTCTAGCCGTGTTTCTAATGCCACGTGTACCTACCAGAATAATACGGTGGGCCTGCTCACACCGACCACCACTTAACGTGGGTCCCCCTATTGCCTACTTGTGGGTTTTATTATTATTATTATTTTTTTTGTTTTATCTTCTCCTCGCCCCGATTCACACATTTTCTGTTTTCTGTATGTATATATCTATTTAATAATTTATTTTTTGAATAACACAAAAAAGGAATGGAATTTATATCAAGGGGAAATTTCAATTTGAAATAAATTGTGATTTAGGAAGGTAAATCAGATGTATCGACCAAGGGGCCGTGAGGCAAGAAGATTGTCCACAAAGTGACATGGCTCGTAGTCGGATTCCAAAAACGAGGAGGTGGTGTCTTTGTTCGAGGGACGAAACATAACGACGTTAGGCTAGCCTGAATGTAGGGTGTCAATTTCGACACGACACGATAAAGACGATTACCTAAAACGACACGAAAATAGCGGGTTAGTGTTTTTTTTATCGTGTTCGTGTCCTTATCGTGTCGACACGATAAGGACACGAAAATTTCGTCCCGTGTTCGTGTTTTATCGTGTTTACACGATAGTGACACCTAACACGTTAGTGACACGATAATGACACGACACGAACAAACACGACAACGACACGATAATGACACGCGTTGACGCTAAGCGGCCGACGATAATAACACGACACGAAAGCGCGATAAGGACACGATAATGACACATTTTCGGTAGTGATAACGATAATGACACGATAACCTCGATATTTTGTATATTTATGTCGTGTATTTTCGTAAAATCGTGTCATATCGTGTAATTTGCTATCGTGTATTAACGTGTAAATCATTTACTTTTTATTTTTGACTTATCGTGTCACTATCGTGTCGTAATAGGGTCGGTCTATTACACGAAAATTTTCGTGTTCGTGGTCGTGGTCGGAGCGAGATCCTTATCGTGTCGTGTTCGTGGTTTGCCCTTATCGTGTCGTGTCGTTATCGTGTCGACACGAAACACTACACGATAACACGATTTGACACCCCTACCCGAATGGCTCCCGGCTAAGGCCATCCGACGCCTAAGTCGAGAATCGGGTAGTTGAGGTACTTAAAAAGTTAAAGAGCGAGGTAATTTAGAATAATGATAAGTTACCTTTTACCTTGATTTTCGTGTCGTATTTATAGATCGTTCACCGTGTAATGCGGATCACCGTACACGTGGCGCTTGATCGACGGTGTGTGTAGCTTGTGGGCGACCCGACCGAACATTCGGTCGGGACCCATATAAAAAGCCACGGATCCGGGGACATCTTGGTAATTTCCAACAAGGCGAGGTCAAGATGGTCAATTCGACCAAAGCGAGGTTATAATAGTAATTTCCACATCAAATTGCTTAACATTGCTTTTTTATTTTTATTTTTGTAAGAAACACCAACCATGTGTATTTTTAGGGTCGGGCATATATACGTAGATGTTACACAAGTACATATACTAGGTGTATATCTATTAAACACGTCTCTCATATGAGACACTTACCCTTCATTCATACACTAAATGTCGATGATGGGTAAAATTGTAATTCTCATTTTTTAGATTTAATGAATTTAAGTTATTTATTAGCCCATGAATATTAATATTTGGGTCGGCTCATTAAAAAAGGTTTGCAATGCCTAGCTCGCTATAATAGGTCCGGGTGGTCCACAGTTTCAGGTATAAACCGTATAAGCGACCCCATCCCGGTTAATTTTTTATTAAGTACAATTTTACAGTCTAGTTAATTCATATGCTAGCTCTTGATTTTTCTTCTACGATTTACTGACTTAAGCATCAAAGGAGTTTCCCATGGACAACCATGTGCGCTTCTTACCGGTTGGTTGTGTGTTGCGCCGATTCCCTTCACATGAATTAATCATTAGACTGGAATCAGATACATTAACTCGGAGTACTTTGACTTGGAGTGATGTGATCAATTTTTAATATCATCATATTCACCATACATCTGGTGTAGCATTGATAATACAATTTCAGCCTATTTGACATAAGTTAGATATTAGGATTTAAATAGCTCACACGTTATTTTGTTGTTTTTCTTGATTGAACCAAAATTTCGTTCTGTATTTTGAGTTTTTGAAGTTCGCGTTTAAGCTTGAAAATGAATTGTTTATTTACTTCAAAAAAATATTATGGTTATGTATGGAATTGTTTTCAAATCAAATTTTCCAATTTTCAACTATCCTTAAAATGAATTTATGTTTGTTTAAGAAATTCTCAATAGAAATAAAGTCATTTTCGTTTTCATTTTGTATGGAAAGATTCTTCGAAAATACAACCAAATAAATTTTCACCACAATCACGCAAATCTATGTGAAAATACACTATAATTACGCAAAACGATGTTAGAAATATACTACAATCACGCAAATCTATGTCAAAAATACTATAACCAAACATATTTTTATTTTTAAACAGAAATTCAGACAACAAACCAAACATATTTTTAATTCTCACACGAAAACCAATAAACTTTGAAAATTTATTTCCCAACATTAGAAACCGAAATTGGACTTGGAAACACATCCATACATCCCATATATCTCCGGTCTATCATTTCAATATACTGATATATAGTATCTCATTCAATTTACAAGATAAAGTATCATTTTGAAAAATGAAACATTGTTCGTATTCCAAAAACAAATACTATTAATTTGTGGGTAAATAAAAATATGTAGAAAAATGCCGCGAGCTTGTAGCTCACATGGTATCGTTTACCATTTGTAAGAGTGTTGATCGGGGTTCGAACTCAGATCTTTTAGTTTCTTTCAAACTTATCTCCCCTCTTCAACCACTACTCCCAACTTTATTAAAAGGATATACGTAGACAAAATATTACAATAATATCCCCATTTTATTTACACAAGAACTAAGGACTAAAAACACAGAAGTCAATTTAAGGGAAACACAAGCTCTTTTTTTTTGGCTATGTCAAGCTATATGTAGATATGTCTTTAATAATATCCAAGCATGTTTCTCATTCTAACTTTGTTTTTCCTATGCCTTTAGTCTACATCAATTAGTCATTTTTAAAAAATAATTGTTTAACAACTAAGATTGATCTCCAAATCCTTTTCTAAGATCCGACAATATAGTCCGGCTCAGAATCTTATAAAGCATGTTATAGGAATAAGAGGAGACCTTCAAAATCAAGTATTAAATTACCCCTACCCCCCTACCCCAACCCACCCCACCCAAAAAAGATAGCTATACCTATATAGGATAGAAATGTCAAATTGTGTTGGGTATACGAGATCATTTTGAATGCAAAACACACAAAACCAAATTAAACTTATTGTATCTCACTTGACATTACAAAAAATGTAGGTTACAGATAGAATTTACCGATATAATTTCTTGACAAAAATAATTTTGTCACAATTGTATACAAAATACATAAAGAAAAAAATATATTTTTCCCAAATTATACCGACAAATCAATGACAGTTTTTAAATTTACGTAGAAAAAATCGTAGGTATCTACAAATAATTTTAGATTTTGTAGGTAAATATCTACCTACAATGATTTTATCGACAATTCACAGTTATTTTAATACTTGCAAACAAATTCTTCTGTAGGTAAACTGATTTTTTCTTGTAGTGTGATTTGAGCATTTGTAATCAGGCTATTGACCTCGGATCAAATTCCACCAGTCTCATCCCTATCAAGACCTTTTACTAAAAAAGAATTAAACTTGGTTTAATTAGTTTGAAATTAGGGGTTCTCATGTGAAACCTACACATGCAAGTCGTTATTCACTACAATAGAAGTCAAAACACTTGTCTAGGAAAACAATGCTTTTTTTTGCACTAAGTAGAGCTTGATTTGTACTGAAGTTTAGCATATTCCTTTGGAAAAAAGGGGCCAACAATTTTTTTAATTATAGTAAATTTCTTAGAGATGAAATACGCGCATTAATTAAACACTCGATTATAAGTCCTACTAATTAACATGGTTAAGATACCTTTCACAAGATTAATACACGTTAGCCACTTAATTGGTGCTATCTACTTATAAGTTCTTGAACGCGACATTTAATTCTATTATATTACTTGTAAATACGGTTAAGGGTTGATTTGTTTTTTAATAATCAAAATAAATATGATCGTAAGAAACTTATAATCGATTTCAACAACAAATGAAGAACAATCGCAAGTCCTACATGACCATAAATCTATACAAATTTAAAACAAAAATTTAAACCTAACTAGATCGAGTGATCCTTAGAATTAGAACTACGCAATGAAAGCTACTGGACAAAACACATATAGTTGAAACATATTGTCGGGTAATTACTCATCCGATTTCTCAACAAAATCTCACTTATGGAACTTAATAATAGAAAAAGAAAGTCATCTATTAGGTACAGATTTATTTAGATTAAAAGCAATGAAAATTACTTTCCTAGCCTCCATATGGTCGGGGCGCGTTTTCTTTACCTTCCAAACCCAAAATTTTGAAAACCCCATTTTTTATATGTATATTTTATTTTAAAATATTAATTTTTAGTGTTAAATATTTATTTTTTTATTGATTTAGCTCTCCCAAAGTTCTTGGTCCCCCCGTATAGTATGATAAGAAAAGAAAAAAGAAAGAAGATGGAGAACAAAAGTGGTTAGGATTTTGATAGGTTAAGGTTTGATTCTTGATCTTGAAAGATTGGAGCTTTTTTACTTTTTGTGGTTTAAGGGCACACTTCACTTAAAGCGTTAATTTCCAAATTTTTAGAACTATATATATTTGAGCTAGTCTTGTCGATCGGATCGTCTAACGGATCTAGATCCGTTAGACGGATCTAAATATCAAATAAACCTGACCCGTCCTCATTCTCTTTCTCCCCAAATTCAAAATTGTTTCTTTTTATTCCCTTCAAATCTTCTTCCCTGCAGGTATAATAAATCCTCAGGTTTCATTTATCTGTTCTCACTTTTACTTTCCACTACTTTGGATCTCTCTCTCCTCTTCATTTGCGGCGTTTCTCGCTTCCCGTTGACCGGTAATTTTCGAATTTCCATCATTTATTGTAAAGATTAATGGTTTAAATGTTTCTAGTATTTATGGATCTCTTGATTCGAATCTCTTCATCGTCTTGCCGATTTTCTCTTGATTTTTTTTTTCTGTTTGCTCGTGGTTTTTCAATTCTCGCACTCAGGATGTCTGAAACACCCTTTAGGCCAAGAGAGCAGCTCATTGAGAAGCAAAAGCTTTTTCAGAGCATTCATAAACACACACATCTGAAAGGACCAATGGACAAGATCACCTCGGTTGCCATCCCATTGGCTATGGCTGGTTCCTGTTTGTTTCTTATTGGGAGAGGAATCTATAACATGTCTCATGGGATTGGAAAGAAGGAATGATGAGATTTCATTTCAGTGATAATCCGTATTGAAGCTGTTTTGAAGTTTTTGATCAAGAAATTGGTTTTTATTCATTTAAGTACCTGCATTTTCAATGCTAATAATTTCTGAATGCAGACAATTTGACTAGTGGATTTACTTTCTTTGTCATCAACAAAATTATTGCATAAGAAAGATTGATTTCAACGTTATGATTTTGCTTTGATATGGGAAGAGAATAATTAACTGGATGGATCTCTTGATTCATCTGTTGAAGTTTTAGAGTTTAACTGTCACTGTTTAAGCGTTTCTATGAGAAATATTAAAATACTCTTGGGGACTACTAATACATTTTTTTAATGACGGCTAATACTTTCCGAATGATCGTTAATACATTTCGGGAGAAACATTTAATTATATTCGATAAACTACTACAATACTCTTCATGGAACTACTAATACTTTTTCGAGGAACTACTAATATTTTTCGAGGATCGCTAATACATTTCATGAATATATTCAAGATAGATCTTGAAATACTCTTCAGGGAACTACTAATACATTTCGGAAGAATCGCTAATACTTTTTAGAAGGACGACTAATACTTTTCGTAAGGAATGTTAATACATTTTGGGAGAAAAATTTAATTATATTCAGGGAAACTACTAAAATACTCTCCAGGAACAACTAATACTTTGTTGAGGAACTATTAATACTTTTTTGAGGATCGCTAATACATTTGGGAGTATATTCATGAGGAATACTAAAATACTCTTCAAATGAACTACTAATACATTTGTAAGAATCGCTAATACATTTTAGAAGGACGGCTAATACTTTTCGGAATGATTTGTTAATACATTTCGGGAGAAAAATTTAATTATATTCAGTGGAAACTACTAAAATACTCTCCACTTTAACTACTAATACTTTTTCAAGAACTACTAATACTTTTTTGAGGGATTTGCTAATACATTTCGGGAGTATATTCATTAACTACTAAAATACTTTAGGGAACTACTAATACATTTTTAAGAAGAAGCGCTAATACGTTTTAGAAGGACGACTAATACGTTTTTGGGAAACTACAATAATTAACTATCCAAAATCGTGCACAAAATTCGGTAAAAATTATTGAAAGCGAACTAAAGACCAAAAGCGAAAAATCAAAGAAATCAGGTTCAATGCAATATATATGGGGCCCACCTCAAGTCCCACGTCTATAGGAGGCGAGGCTTGCATTGGATGGGTTTATGTGTATTCTTTGGCCGAACCTTTAAAGGTTTGTTAATTTGAATAAGCCTATTCACTTTTAATTTTTATTAGTGGCATGGCCCATAGGCATGGGTCACCAACTAGCCCATATACCAGGCTTCCACGTAGCTAAATTTTTTCATGATTTGGATTTGGGTTAGATCCGTCGACGGATTTTGACCGTCGACGGCCTAATGGAGTTTTTGTCTATATATTTAGGGTTGTTAGTTGCTTTCAGAATTTGTAATAATAACAAATATATGGCTCGTTTGGTTTCGTTCCCAACTGTATATTCTCGATTTTTATTATTTAAAATTTCAAAATGGATTCATTTTCATAAAACAATATTCCACTCACAGCTATTTAGAATTTTCTTACCATAAGTGAAGTTTAATAAGTTAAAACCCTGGAATCAAGAAAAGACAGTTTGATTAAGCTTCTGTTTTTCAACTTCATGTAGTTTTAGACTTTTAGTTATTTGATTGTTAATTAGGAATTACATATGCCTTATAACCTAGCTAATATAATTTCAAATCCCGTCTTAAACCGTGATTAGGCATATTAATTATTTACCCAATGGATTAATTGCAAAATTTGTCATGTAACTTTGAGGTTATGGCATTTGATGACTTTTTTTTTTTTTCAATTTGTAATTTAGAACATTAATTCAAAAAATTGAGCATATTGAGGATAATTTTGACCAAAAAAATAAAAAATTTGTCGGACCCGGACGCGCGTGACGCCACATGACCACCCCAAATTGGGTTTTTTTTTTTTTTCTTCCAAAAATTTTTAAGTTATTTTTGAATTAATAATATTAATTAATAAACATATGAAAAATACATGACATCATGGGCGAAGCTACCATGAGACGAGTGCGGTCGGCGGACCGCACTCGATCTCGGGATGACCTTGTTAAACCGAGTTGGACCGCATCTGAAAATTTAACCGAATGTCTAGTTCGTATAAAAAAATTGAGTTAAATTTAAAAAACCAATAAATCTTACTATATTGACTCAAAATATTAAGAATTATCCGGTTCGGTTAAGGTATATTAGTGGATAAATGATTGTATTGTTTATTATGTACAAAGATATATGTTTCAAACTTGATAATGAACCGTTTTTTTTGCAAGTATTTTTTTATGACTTTTTGTATATAAGTCTATTCCATAATAATAAATTAATAACAGCTTGTTTGGTGATTAATTTAGAATATATTTTTGGATAAGTCACTTATCCAAAAAGTTCATTCTAGAGAAACCATAATGGAGATTATGAAAACCCGCAAAGAATTGTTGTAAGGTACAACCTTCATATTTGCCTCCTTTTTCTATTTTTTTTTTGTCAAATATCGGTCTGATATTCATCTTGCCAAAATGAAAAAAATTCCGACCGATGGCCGAAAATCCCGGCTACGCCATGCATGACATGTGTGTCTTAAGTCAATATCAATACAAGAAAACATTCAAATTCTAACGAAATAGGAAACCGTTGGAATTTTTAAAATTTAACGGAAATTCCAATGCTACATTATACCGTTGAAAAATTTCAATAGAAATTCCAACAATAAATAAAACCATTGGTATAAACCGTTTGGAATTTAAAATTCCACCGTAAATTCCAACACCAGACAAACCGTTGGAACATTCCAACCGTAATTCCAACAATAATTAAACCGTTGAAATAATCCATTGAAATATTGTAGGAATTTTAAAAAAATTAACAGTAAATTCCATCACTAAAGCATACAATTGGAAAATTCCAACAATAAACAAAATGTTAGAATTAATCGTTGGTATCTCCGTTGGAGTTTATAAAATTCCAACGGATATTCCATTGATACAACATGTTGAAAATTCCATTGGAAATTCCAATACAGTTAGAAAATTTTAAGAGAAGTTAAACGATTTGATAGTATTATCCATATCGATAAAATATATCTATTTTTCTGGACTCAATCATATTGAAACTACATAGTTATATAAGTGTGCTTGACTTGGGATGAATTGATGATGGGTGACCCCCTGAGAAGTTACAAATATTAGATAATGAGATTAAATGATTGAATATTCCAACGAATATATACCATTGGAATTACCATTGGACTAAATTCCAATGGTATAACTTTGTTGGAATAATCATAGTATTTTTTCCAACGATTATATATTCCGATGGATATGCCGTTAGACTATTCCAACGGTATAACTCCATTGAAATTATTGTTGGAAAAACCGTTCGAATTTTTTCTAACGTTTGAATATTCCAATGGATATATACAATTAGAAGTACCGTTGGAATATTTTTCGGTTGATTCCATTGGAATTTTGCTATTACAATGACCATTTACCAAAAGTGCATTTTCGCTGGAATTGATAATTCCAACCAATGATTTTTTTCCATTGGAACTTCCTTGTTTGTAGTGCATTCAAATCAGCAATTTCGCCGGAAAATTAAAGTCCCAAATTTCGGGTAGTTAGGTGGCAGCCCAACCACACCAGCAATCCGACAATATTTTGAAATTTTTCCAAAGCCAAAATTATCTTCAATGTGCCAATTAAAATTTCTAAATTTCAAATTGAAAAAATAAAACCCCCAAAATGCTATAACCCTAAAGTTTTTTTTTTTGACAAGAAAAATAATTTTATTAATCATTTCAACTAGCAATACATCGATAGAAGATAAACAAATCTGTTAAAACCCATAAAAGATGAACCTATGAAAAATTTCATAGCATCTAGGTTAATAACAAAAATCGGCTTAAAGCCTACATCTTTGAAAAATCTATAATGCCTAGAATACCTATGATTCCAGATCTGCAACATGTTGAAGACCACAATTTGATTTATCTCTTTCGAACCGATAATTTGCTCGTCTGAATCGCCCCACAAAACACAAAAAACACCGCAATGAGACGGCTTTACAAACCAAACGCCGCACATTTGGCACGAAATCACAAACAAGAGAAAAACAAATATTACGGATGTACGTGGATAAACCACTTATTTAAAACATAAAAATAAAAAGATGTAGATGGGGTGATTTTAGGCTTAAATGGCCAAAAATCACCCCTTAATAATGAAGAACAAGAAAGAGAAGCAAAAGAGAGTTTGAGAGAACGGGATGCTAGGGTTTGAGAAAAGAGAGTTTAGGAAGAAGAAACTATAAAGTGAAATTCGCAATCTCCTATAACCCTAAAGTTACTACATGAACAACTTTGCAAATAAGTCATAACCCTCACAATTTAAACAATGGATAATAAAAAATTTAATACCAATAAGGGCAGGGACATAAAGACATGAGAATCAATTTGGTAAAATTGTGTTTTCCCAGTCACCCATGTAACACTATCCAAATATCCAATCCTTTAGAGAAAAAAAAATGTAACACTATATGCAAAGTGGCTCTTAGAAGCTTCAAAAATAGGTAAACCATAAACCCTAGCAGGTTTCCAAGGCAGATTCTTTTATTCACTGTTGCAGCATGCAAAATATTTTATTTTCTCAAGGGCACAGTTCCCAGACCCAGCTTTAATTTTTCACTTTGGCCCTCATCACTATTTTATTTTATTTTTTATTTGACTGAAAAAATAATAAATACAATAGTTTTGACCGGTCAACTGATTTGACTGATGGTGCTGATTGCCCATTATGACCATGGTCCCACATTGTCTTACATGTTGTGCATGTGGGTCCCACCACATTATTTGAACCAAGATATATAGTTTTTTTCTTTTTCTTTTTGGGGTTAATTATCCATTATTCACCAACCAATCCTATAGTGTAATTATTCTGTCTTTGAAATTTAGAGGGAGGCACAAAAATAAAAATAAAATATAAAAATAAAAGCCATTTTCATGGGATCCCAAGAATAATGAATAGTGGGATCAATGATTGTTTGTTTATGATCATATGTGCCACACTGACAGATGATGACAGGTTAGAATATTTGTTGGGTGGCATTGATTTTCCCACCAATCCAAGAATCTTGGTCCTTTTAATTGAAATTGTAAATATTAATTGGGAAACATAAATTAAGGTTGTTGTAGTGGTGCTAACAAGCTAGTAATTAGGATCCTTAATTGTAGGTTATCTTAATTAATCATTTCTAGTGGATTGCATGTGTTCCTGATTTGGCTATCTTCATGTTTAAGGGAACTCATATTCAACCACTCATAATTAGTATATATGATTACTTGAATTCTACTACTTTGTAGTGACAATTTATGGGGAGACTATATATATATATATATATATATTTTTTTTTTTTTTGATAACTCGCCTGCGCCACGCCCGACTACGCCCGAGACAACATGCCTCCCGCCTTCTCATTATGGGGAGACTATATAGGTTACATGTATAGGGGGGCAGGTTATTTTATTTTGCCAAAAAAAAAAAAAAAAAAAAAGAGTGTTTGATATCAAACTAGGTTGGTAATTAATTAGGATTATGTGCATGTGTTTGTCTATTCTTAGCTCCCCACAACCTTTTATAAAGTTAATATATATTGATTTGGGTGTGAATAAATTAGATGTATTTCGGGTCGAGAGTCTTGCCTCGTGCCTAGGTACTTTAGTTCGGGTGACCTGTAAGAGAACAAACATTAGGTTGTCGGGTGGGTCCCTAACTAAGACCATCTGATGCTTAAGTCAATACAGATCGCAAGGTCATAATGAATTGATTATGCGAAGGGAACATAAGTAATGAGATATCTGTTGTCATGGATTTGTGTAGAATTTATAGGATTTGTCCTTGGTAGGCCGTACAAGCTAGCTGCATGTGTCAAGGTCGTCTGCATTCTCCTGTCACATCACCGAGGGAATCAATGGTAGAATTCAAAACACGCAAATACTAGAATTCTTATGTCTTTTAGCTTACAAACGAGGGTAAAAGGGTAATTGAACCTTTATGTATATCATATATATATATAACATTTTATTTTTTTATGTAAAAATTGGATTATTTCATGAACTATGGAGAACATACTGTGTGAAGATTCATATATATCTGTTTTCTAGGTACAGTAGGTGACAAGATTTGACATATGAAAGATCAGTGTGATGTACATAATTGAATAGAATCTTGGCCACCTCTGTATTTTAAACGTGGAGGAAAAACACCTTAAATAATTAATAAAAAAATGAACCCCATCCTCAAGCGCCCACTGTCCTCGCCTCTAAAGCCTTCATAAAGGATGTGGAGTGTGGGTTACGCTTAACTAGTCGGGTCCTTGCCGCCAAGATCGAGTCACCATACGAGAAGTTCTCTCCTCCACCTCGTAAATCGTTACAGGAGGATTCGAACAACACACTGTGGGTGCCAACAAGCCCAGACATCACGTGACCCAAGTCATTTACTGGGTTGAGCTATGCCCCTGGGGATGAATGTGTTTGGGTATGGTTATTTAAACCTCCTTATAAACTCACACATCTTATAATATTTTTTAAGAGCTTATAAGATATTAAATCTTATTTTGAAAGTAAGTTGTTGAAGTCTTTGAATAAATGTAACTTATAAGATATTAGTAATATTAGTTTTTGCAATTAGAATGATCAAAATCAAACAAAGTCGTTAAATTAATATCTTATTTTAAATATAATTTGGGATCCTCAACTTTTTTTTTAAAAACAGCGTATAATTTCCTAAAAATTATCTTATTTTGAGAGCTTCTAAGATATTTTTTTTAAAAAAGTCTAAACACTTTTAGAGAGCTTATAAGCTTTCAAATATTTTATAAGATATTTTTAAAATCTTATAAACTCAAGACACCTGTCAATTATGCATAATACTTTCCTTAAAATTAAATAATGCTACATAGAATTCAATTAAATTGTTGTTGAACCAAATTGGTATATTGAACCCAAAACTTAAACTGCAAGAATCAAATCCCGACAAAGGCATCAATCAAATTCAAGTTCAAAACATGAACTTGAACCACCATATTGTGGAATATGGATGCTCTTATCGTACATATATAAGTTTATAGATATTGCAAACACTTAATACATAATTTTCACATAAAACATAATATCTAATTAAAGTTTATAATACACATTTCACCATATTGTTCCTATAAATAAATTAAATAGTGATTATGAGAGAGAGACAGGGCTAGTATGAAGCACAAATTTAGCCATTCATTGTGCAATCAAAACATAGAGTTTTTTTTTTTTTTTTTTTTGAGAATGAATCAAAACATAGAGTTGGACGTGGCAAAAATATGGAGCAAGCTTTAGTTGGAAACAAATTTATATAGAATGGACATAAAGTAGAATGATTGAACTATATATATAATTACGACTGTCAGCGATTAGACATAATATATGATGATAATGACGATGATGTATATGTACTAAATAGGTACCCTCTTAGCCAAGCATGCATATTCCTACATAACACTTGTACAAATTGATGACCTCACATATACTAATTATTTCCTTTTTCATATTTAAAATATCGAGTGGGTGTCATGTGAGACCGTCTCACGAATTTAAATTTTTAAGACAGAACTAAACCATTTTATAAACCAAACAAGTTAGATCTAGGGATGACAATGGTGCAAAGCGGAATGATACCTGCACCCCCGTCCATCCCACGGGGCGGGGCTAGTCGTCCAGTCACAGGTCGCGGGGTGGGTCAACCCGTGTTAAATATACTTTTATTTTTTTATATATTTTATCTTGTATTTTATATTATTAATAATTTTCATCTTATATTTTGTATTATAAAGTCATATCATTTACAAAAAAAATATTATATATGTCAAATAAAATATTATACATATAAAAACTACGTTATCTTATATAATATACATGTAAAATATATATTATATAAATAAATTATAAAAATAAAAATACTACATATGGGGTGGGCGGGCGGTTCTTGGACGGGATGAGTCAAATTGTCATCCTTAGTTAGATCTAAATTTAAATTAATTAGCTAATATAAGTTATTGTAGAATCGTCTCACGGAGTTAAATCTATGAAATTATATCATCTGAATTTTTGTCTTAAAATACATACATATATAATTTTGAAGAGAAGAACATTGTGTTGTTGATGTAGACTAATGATGTGGTCATGGAATAACAAGTGACACAGAGGATATACACTTTGCTTACACGATTCCTTTGTGTACCATATATCACCATTTACAAAAAAAAAAAAAATTATTCTGCTGCATTGGTCCTCCTGCCCATTTAATTGGTTTTTTGTTTTCAGTTTCATTAAGAATTTTTTTTATTTGATATTAATTATAATGAATAATGAAATAATAATAGTTGCAACATTAATATAGCGATAGATGAATAATCACTTACACAATGTAATTTAAGTCCAACATTTTATACTTTTATAATATTAAGATCTCATATGTAAATATTTATGTATACAAGCACATAAGATCCACAATTAAAAATAAATTTTCATCTTACATATAATTGAAGTATCACAAATACAAGCTAATTAATTGTATTAGTGTTATAATTTGGATTATAAGATAAAGTATTATTGACATGTGGATTTGTATTTCCAGCATCCAAAACAATAAGATATGGGTCTTTTGGGTTAACAACAATTACGAGCAATGGAAAAGGTCTAAAGCAGTAAAAGACACAAATTTATCAACCTTGGAAGTATCAAACTTAATACTCATGTTTTGTTATTTAGCTCAGGCGCTTAAATGCAGGTAATGCTCTAGAATAATAGAAAGAATGAAAAAGAACAAAAAAATAACTCCAAAAATAAATAATCTTAATCCTAACAAAAAAGTTATAATGCTAAAAGATTCAAAAATGGAAAATATTAAAAAGAATAAATACTCGAATAATTTGTAAATTACCTTTTTTAAAAGAAATTCATTGAAAGAATATACACATATATTTTTATATCTCATCAACATTCCCAGAATGAATTCAATTTTTCCTTGAATCAACAAAATATTTATTGATAAATCCATTTACAACAATGAAAGAAAACAAAACATAATTAATATTAACAAATAAGGGTAATGGAACTTTTTTACAATCATGAATGAGGGTATTTATAGTAGAGAGATAACACTATTTCTCATGTACAAGTGACATAATGACCATCGAGGTGATGATTTTTTCGTCAAAAGACCAACCGACATCTTGTTCAAGAGTGTTAAGTATCATCCTATCGAGCTCGATGTTATTAATTAATAGATGTGACTTATTTATGACATATGATGTCCGATATTCATTGGGATAGGGGTTCCTTCTCCATTAAGTTACACAACACGAACGAGTAGACGACGATTGTTGGCCATATTCCTTGTCAAGTTGTAGACACCTCTTGGGGTATGCTCGCCAAGTCGAACACTAACATATACTATTGCTATCAGGTCGGTACAATTGCTATCAGGTTGGACTATTTTGAGGTGATTAATCTAGTCTGTATGTGCATTGGTTCAGGTCCGGTCGAACAGAGTCTTATATTAACAAGGATCGACTCTTATAACCTTAGTGAGCTCATTGTCTGGTGTGGATCCTAGCTGTGTGTTCCATGTTGGACAAGACACTAAATTAGAATTAAGACCTTGTAACAAGAGTTTAATCATATGATGTGACAAAAATCTAAAGTATTGCACAATTTCAAGTGATGTTACAATCCTGGCACCATGTATGAATATGTAAATTCCAAATTTAACATTTTACCTAACATAAGAATAAAAATTGGCCTAGACATTTATAAGTTTTTGTTTGAAAAAAGAATTCAAATTTAAAAGGATATGAGGAAGAAAGAGCGTACACCTCAACGTACGCAGGGGCGAGTAATTGGCTCTCTCCTCGGCGATGAATTGAAAGCTCAAAATGCGCGCTGCAAGCTTGAATTGATAGGTGGACCCCATCAAGACGTTGGAGAGCAGCCCCTTGTGGGCCCATGTATAGTTGCCTTCCCACGCTGCTGGGACCCACTGACAAAAACTATGAAATGGAAATCCGTTGTCTAATACTCTCTCTCGCTCGCTCGCTATACGAACTGTATGTATAATGTATGCAGAGCTGCCCGTCAATTGCTCAATTGGTACAAAAGATTTGAGTAATATGATATTCGTTTACGACACTTATATATATAGTGGATGTTCGAATCGTCTAACAAATGATTGAATGGGGATTTATTATGTGGCGAATCAATTTAAAACAAACTAAAAACTCGATTAGTTAAGACATACCTAGAGGTGTCAATCGTGTTGTGTCGGGTCGTGTTCGACATGCGTATTACGGGTTTGACATGAACACGACTGTTTAATTATTTATATCACGATACACACGACACTAACACGACTCATTTATGACACGAGTAATCCTACACAACAACACGAAAAATCTATATAATATAAAGGTGACATGGAAAAAAAAATCAAAAAAAGAAAAATAAGGTTAAATTTACAAATAAAAATATATTAAATTATTAAGAAATGCAATACATAATTTGACCATCATCAAATAACCAATTAAGATATCACAAATATGAAAATAATATGTTATTATAAAATTAAATGGGTTATAAATATGTCAATCGTGTTTACACGCGAATCGACCTGGCCCGACTTATTTATTTCGTTAACCGTGTCCGTCCGATTTTGACCAACCTACTAAATTCGTGTTAGGTTAAGACGGATTATCGCACATATCATAAATTCGACGCCCAGACATATCCCGCGAATTACTTACTCTACGAAGTTCTAGAGACGGGGCAATATGGTTCATATTTTTTTACGTAGAAAGATATATATATTTTTTTAATTTTTTAAAAATTGTTGTTCTTGCGTGCCAACTGCCCCATATACATACACATATCCCGAGTACAATCTTGTAATCATTACACTCACTATTTCTCTCTCTATCTACATCCACAGACCCACCTTGTTTTCTTTCTCTCTCTCTTTCAATCCTGTATGTATATATAACCATCCCCATAGTTATAGTTTGGAGCCCTTGTGGTATATTAATTGGGTTTTTTCTTTGCTTCATTTTACTATAAACTTTTTCTTATATATACCCAAATATATTTCTCTTCATATCAATATTTATTGTCTTAAGTGGTGAAACTTTTAGGTGAGGTGGGAAGAGTAAAAGAAAGTGTTGCATGGGATGGATTCTTCAACTGCACAACACCATCACCAGGTGGGTTTTAGCATCAGTTTTTGAGTGTTTGATTTATGATTTCTAGCTTTTTTTTTTTAATTTTGTTGTGTGTAAAAGATTTGGTAAATTGATACTACTTTTGTTGAATAACTTTGGTGGGTTTTTTTTTTTTTTCTGTAATCTCTTCTTTTCTGTTGAATAACTTTGGTGGGTTTTTTTTTGTGTAATCTCTTCTTTTCTTTTGTGTATTGCTTCACTTTTTGGGATGATTTTGGGTTTTTGTCAAAATGGATTCATGGAATCATGGTTTTTTTTTTTTTTTATTGAAGGTAAATCAACTTTACTTTTAGGGTGTAAATGAAAAAAAAATGGTATAAAAAATAGTTTTTCTACATGGAATTTCCAAAATCCAGGGTAAAATGTTGGTACATCATGTTATTTTGCTGTAAAATTTAGCTTGTGAGGAATTGATTTTTGTTCTGATTTTTTCTCCTATATTAGAATTTGATGGCTCCTTAAGGATGATGTTAAAGAGAAATTGTTTTTTGTTAAATGTTTTTAACCATACACATTTCTATGTGAAATCCCACTATTTGTTGCAATTAGAATTGATTTTTTTTTTGTTAAATGTTTTTAACCATGCTCATTTCTCTGGGAAAAAATTGCACAATTTGTTGTAATTAAGATTGATTTTGTGCCTGAAATACATGAAAAAAAGGTGTGTTACACAATGTTTAATTTCTTGATTGACATTATAAGCCTTACAAAATATTTGCCTAAGCCCTTTAATTTTTCAGATAATTCAATTGGAAGTTATGTAATTATCTAACTTAATTTATTTATATTGCCTCTATAATTGCATCTACATAAACCAAGAAAAGAATTATATGTACAACACTATTTCATATAGTTCTTGATTGCTTATACATATGTCCCTTTCTGAAATTAAATAAATCCCTTCTCAAATTCTCACTAATATTTTCCAATTTTTCTTACAGGAAATGAGTTCCCAAACACTAGAAAGCATGCTGGTTTGCACAAAATCACAACAAGACAAAAAACCAAGGCCAACTGATATGCAAGCCCTGAAATGCCCAAGATGTGACTCATCAAACACCAATTTCTGCTACTACAACAATTACAGCCTGTCACAGCCAAGGTACTTCTGCAAATCCTGCAGAAGGTACTGGACAAAGGCGGACGTTGCGAAACGTCCCGGTCGGCGGCGGCTGCAGGAAGAGCAAGAGATCGTCGTCGTTCGTCCTCGCCGCGTCATCTGCTACATCTTCGCCAAAAGAAACGGCCAAGATCAGCCGATCACGAGTATTCCAAGCTCGACTTCATCTTTGACCGCTAAATTATCAACGCAGTATGACTCGAATGACCTGAGCCTGGCTTTCGCCAGGCTCCAGAAGCAGAATTCGGCCCAATTAGGAATCGACGGTCAGGATTTCTCGATTTGGGGCAATCCAAACATGCCCCATCATCATGGGGATTTTGGTGTGAACACATCTTGTAATGGGGTTGTGTTTGATGCACTTAGGAGTGGGTTTCTTGAAACCACCCCTCCTAATGGGATTCAAAATAATTTGTACTATGGGAATTTGGAGATGGAGAATAATGGTGGGATGGGGATGGGTGGGGCCCAAGAAATGGGAATGGTGAAGCAAGAGATGTGCAATGGTGGTGGTGGTGGTAGAGGAGAAGGTAGTGAGAGCAGGGTTTTGTGGGGTTTCCCATGGCAGAGCGCCGGTGGGGATGGCAATGTGGTGGATTTTGATTCGAGCAGATTGGGCTGGAGTGGGATCGGCTCTTCTAATTGGCACGGACTTCTTAATAGCCCTCTCATGTAACGGAAACAAGTCGATCGAGATAATGGATCTGCAAACAATTACAATTATTCGGTCGAATAATTGTAATTGTCTTAAGACCCAAAATTAGAGTGTTAATTTGGTAGAGGGGGTACAAGGAAAAGAAGTTTGATTATAGATTTTTTTTTCTCTTAAGTCATGTAACTTTCAAAAAAAAAAAAAAAAAAAAATTTTTAATTTAATGGTATGGTGATTTTGTCTTGTAGTAAGAGGGGAGTTGATTCACTTGAATCATTGTGTCTTTATTGGTTTTTGTTGCTTTATTTGTATGATGACAAACTAATGGAATTTTCAGACTTCAATTCATGTTTGTTCTCTTCCTATTACAAAGTACCATAAAAATAGTAATTGTTTCTTGGATTTTTGTTTGGCTATTTCAGAGAAAACAAGTTTAAACTCAGGCTGTCTGAAAACTCTGAAATTCTGGGACAAAGATCTTGACATTAATTTGGCAGGTGTTTGGTTTTCAAGAATAAGATAAACAATTGAATAGTGGGATTAAAATATACAATTAAATCTATGTGGTGGGTTGTTTCAAGATATTCTGTCATGATAGTTTCTTGTTTTTTTTAGGTAGATTTTTAGTGATTACTTAAAATATTATTATGAGGGAATAATTAAAAGATAATTGTTTTCACTTGTCCCTATGGCGTTGAAGTTGGGACTTGGGAGAGCATTTTCAAGATAGATTTTCCGCGTTTTCGGCAGATCAAATCCAACAACAGATTTGGGCGTGAAACCAAAGTCTATATAATAATGTCATGAGTTAGGACTTGGGAAAACATATTATTTTTTTCAAGTTTTATTATTATTTGTGTTTTCACATATATTGTTTTACCAAATTTTATCATTTTATTTATTCAATTCATTTTTTAGGACGTGTGAATTTGTATTTCTGACGTGTCAAACAATAAGATATAAGTCTTGTGAGTTAACAGCTCTTAGAAACGATATATAACGAACAAAAACAATAAAATGCACAAGTTTGCCGACTTGGGGTTAGATCGGGCTTAATATTTATTTTTGTTATTTAACTCTTATAAACCTTGATGCGATAGATACTTTAAAATACAAAGTTGTTAGAATCAGAACTAAAACCAACTTACATTTCTAAATAAGAGTATTTATAATGAAGGGTTTCTCTTTCTCTCTCTATAGGCTGGCTGACTCACTGGGTTTTAGGTAGAGTGGCAATGGGCCGAAAGGTCAACCCGGCCCGAGCCCATCGGGTTTTATAAAAATTCAGGTCGGGTCGGACCACCAAAATAACTAGTACAACCCAGCCCAAATATACACTTCATGTGCAAAAAAATCGGGTCGGTCCAAAAGGTCGGGCTGGGCCAAATAGGCCCGACTGTTTCGGGCCTAAAAATGTGGCTCAACCCAGCCCGAACCGCTGGCCGGGCTTCATTTTGCCACCTCTAGTTTTAGGATATCAAGTGCTAGGCGGCGATTAAACAGATAGACATGACTAATTATGTGATATTCGTTGTTTGAAATTCCTTGGGATACGAGTTTCTTCACTATTAAGTTACACAGGCGATCAAGTGAGACTGATGTTTGTGGGCGGTCGATGCAGAAACCCCCTTGTGGTGTGTTTGCCAAGCTGGACACCAAGCTCGAATGGTTGTTATTGATGCTAGCTTGGCTATTTCGAGGGGGGATTGATATTTTCCTTATCCTGTTGGCGCAAGTCAGATTGGATGGGGCCTTGTTGACCAGGATTTTGACATTTGTTGCATTCATTAGGTCCCTTTGTCTGGCGTGGATCCTAGATGATTATTCCAAACCGACGGGGCACAACATAACTAATGTATACAAACATTTTGAAATAGTAACAATACTTATCCTCACGAGAAATACCATAAATAAATACAATTTCATTTCCAAAAGTACAAAGGAAACGCGAATACACAAGTAATTCAGACATATCTGTTTCTTTATAGAAATCTGGTGAAAATATTTTCAACCTGTCAATACTAAAAACATGAAAAATGAGTTTGAACATGAAATAAAGCGAACACTTAAAACAATTTAAAACTTTTCCGAAAAAGAAGGTTGAAAAAATTGTGACGATCTTTTTTTCAATACCTTCAACTGGTTTAAAATTTAAACCAATAATATAATAGTCAAACGGACGTATTTGGCATGAACGAATTGTATATGCTTCAAATGTTTCTCGTCCACTGAATTAAAGAAGTCTATGATATAGATATTATATGTGTGCGCGCGCTATTACCACTCAAAAAATATACTATGGAAATTTACTCAAAAAAAAATAAAAATAAAAAAAAAAATATATATATATATATATATATATATATATATATACTATGGAATATTGTGAAATGGATATATATTGTAACAAACGGGGATACTTAGCACATCAAAAGTAGAGCTGTCAAATGGCCCGACCCGGCTCGGAGCTAGCCCGCCGAGCCAAAGAGCAACTTGGGCCATGCCGGGCCAAAAGTTCATTTAGTCACCATTTTGGAAGTCCAAGCTCGGCCCAACCCATGAAAATACACATAAAGTTGGACCTAATAGACTTGGCCAAATAGGCCAGCTTTTCTGGACTTACAATATCATAGTTCGGTCGGACCCTAGCACTAGGTCGGGCTAGTTTTAACAACTCTAATCAAAAGGCACTTGAACTTCTTCATTAATCCACTATCCTGCTAAGACCACCTAGGACATCTTGACGAACAAAATAGTGAAATACCATTTACTGCAATAGAGGTAAAAGAGAAGTTTTTTAATTTCCGTTAATCAATATTATGAAAGTTTTTACTCTAAAAATAGAGGTAAAAGAGAAGAATACTCTATTAGTCTCGAAAGTAAAAGACTTTAATGACACTTTGAAATAGGTTGAGGTTCGAAATAGTGCTATATTCAGCTGTGTGCATCAAGTGTGGTATCCCCACACTTGTGAGGGGTGACATGGTTTTAAAACCCAATCGGACCCACCTCATCTGGGCGGGTTTGGGACCTGAGCTAGTTTGGGTTAGACAATGGGTTTAGTAAGACCTCACCCAAACCGGCCCATATAATTAGTATATATAGACTGTAAATATCACATTTGTTATCATACTTGGTAGCAATATTATGAGTAAAACTCAAAACAAATTTAGCCAAATATATGAACTTGGCAGGTAATTGGGTAAGGGTCGGAGCGTGTCTGAGACTAAGGTGGGGTGGGTCTGGATCTTGTGTATTCTTACAGGTCAGGTCTCAAGTCTAGGTTGCTTAACTTAGACCCGATCCATTGTTATCCCTACACACAATAATGCACCAACTAATGTGCCAAATACCCCTCGTAAATTCGTAAAGGTAATCCAAGATATATTATTAGTACTCTCGCACTTGTAATAAACACGACAAACAACAAAGAAGTGAAATAATTTAGACAAGCCACAACCACACAACCAAAGGTTAACAAAACGAAAACAAGTGAACTCTTAAATTTTAAAAATGTAACAAGCATAAGTCATAACACAATTCATCAATAACCTCAGCGGAGCCGGTGATTTCTATAATATACCGAGGAACAGCTACACTTCTCTTGATCTTATAAAAAATTGAAGGGACAAGTACAAAAACTACCCCTGAAGAACAAGGCCAATGAACATCAAAGCGTTCTTACCACAGAAAACCGATGATTACCTGCTATATGTAATAGTAATGTCTCATGCATGCTATTTTTTTCTCACTGTATCCTTTTTCTCTTTTTCACTGCACAGTTCAACAGAAGCCAATGTACACTGCTTCCTTAACTATTTTACCTTTGTAAAGTGAATGTTTGTGTAATGAAGTTTAAAATGTTTTAACTACGAATCACATTTCGGTCTTTAGAGGCAACCAAAATCCGTTCTCACGAAGGGAATTACATGAGTCAAACAAGCGGGCAATGTAGCAGCCATCGAGAATAACTTCAGACCAATATTACCAAATTCAAAATTGCTAAAACGAGATCAACATGTTACCTCATTGTTTGGGACAAATTAGGATCTGATGTTACTGGCAGTCCCTCAAGTGGTGGATTACTTACACTTGCCATGGAGGGGATTCTCCACATGCAGCTGCAAAACAGCGAAAGTTGATTAACCAGAATTTTATTTGCAGAGAAATGACAGAAGATGAAGACAAAACTTTCATTAGAGCAATAATTAGAGAATGAAATGGAAGAAAAACAAATAGCTGTTTGATTGATGTAGGTGGGGCCAAATCGAAACAAAAAGAAACTCCAAATTTCAGTCCTCCCAAGATGCCGACAGATTTCACAAGGAACATTGGAATCATTAAAAATAACAAATGTCATGCACAAAATTAGATTTCGAATAGTTGTAAGTATACCTTCAATGCTCATGCAATTTGAACATCATGATGGTAAATAATGGTAAGAAAACCCAAGTTGAGACTTTCCCACAAAGGAAACAATGCGTTAAAGTAACACAATCATTCCAGTTACCGTAGAAACGTTCAGTACAGTGTTTTGCTTCAATCGTGTTTGAGCATCAGAAGCTGCAGTAAATGAGCCTCTTTTCTTACAGACAAAATAGAAGAGATCAATCAAGAATAACATGAATGGAACTTGAGTGATTAAAACACATCCTATGTTTTTCAGATGATTATAAAAAAACATCCACAGACGTAGGTTGGTAGACCCCAAGTTTTCAAAATTACACCCACCTCCATGGAGGGGTCAATCTCCATTTATACCAAACCTTGGGGGAGCTTTTGTAATTGTTCCATTTTTCATAGAAATGATGACATCTATGTTCTTAGTGACACAAAAATACAGAACAAACTTCATGATTTACATGATTCTTTCTGTACAATTGTTTGATTCTCACGGCTCTGCTCGGGATTCCACCTGGTGACAATTCTCTCCTCAACACAGTAATTCTCCAAACTTGAAGGAAAAATAGCACCATCACCATTTTTGCTGATGTGAAGAATCAATAATGTTTTTGCAACACTACCACAAAGTCGGAGAGTGCAATGAAAATCAGACCAAGCCTTCAACCGAGCATTTTTATTGTCATCTTCGTCGGATAAGACAAGAACTGCATACTCGGAGTGGACTAAAGCTGGATGATGGCGATAGGCAACAAAGTCAACACCATACTGGGTCCCTGCCCTAACCACCCAGTTCTTCATGCGAAGATGAGAATATGCTTTAAACAAAAAGGGAAAACCAACTTTTTTGGATGTCATATAACGCCACAACTCTTCATCATTCTTTTCGCACTTATTTTCACCTACAACCTTGATGCATTTCATCACAGAGCATAAGTAAAGAGCTTCCTCAAGACTTAACTGAAACCACTGCTTATCCTTTTCTGCTGAAATAATGGGATGACCAAAACATGCGTGGTTAAAGAGTTCAGTCTGCTCTGGATGTGCTGCAAGAAGCACACTACAACCTGAAAGCAGTCCTTGAGAATTAGATTCAATCAAAGAGGACTGAAGCCGGGAAACTATTGTGGACATGGGTTCTGCTAGGGCTTTTGCTTCAGCTGCTTTTCCTTTCCATCTTGGTGCCATAATCTGCTTCACAAAACATAATAAAAATCGATGCTTGATTGAAAATGTCAATAGTGAGAAACGTAAGCAAAACACATTAAGAGAACATTTCTCTTTTTTCATGACTATAAAGCTATGACACAACCATGATTGATATTAACGGTTCCAAAATATTTATGCCCCACTGGAACAAAGATAATTCTGGGATCATTAAAGATAGCAAACATTACAATCAATCGCCTCCTATTTATAAGTTTCCAAACTCCATAAGATGTAAAAATAAAAGTCATATGATTAAAGCATTACATGAAGATTTTTGTATAAACCACTTAATTTTGATCTTTTCAACATTGAGGTATTTTATAAACTAACTTTTCGCATAGCATATAAATGGAAGATATTTTAAGTAAGATTACACAACCATATCAACCAATTATTGTTCAAAAGAATGGAACCATCAAAACTTAAGTGAAAAACAAATAACAACATTACTAGTCAATGATGTCACATTATTGCATCATAGGCATTTCACAATTGAGACCATTATTACTTTTCTCTTTTTCGTATCAACCGGACCATGCAGATGATGTGGAGGTGTATATGTGTGGCGATGCATCTTTGAATGACCTAGGTGGTAGGTCTGCATGTGTAATGAGCCTTGGAAGAAAGACGTGCGAATAGAACAAATTCTTGATGAGTGACTGAGTGAGGACATAAGTGCATGCCAAATATTGAATCTGTGATTACCTAATGATCAGTAACTGGTTCTACTTTCTCAAGACAGTTTGTTTTTTCTTCTTTTTGTCTTTTTTTTTTTTTTCCGCCTTATCTTCGCTGATCAGATTGCCCAACCAAAATGTCAAGCATCCCACTAAAAACACCAAAACTAACTTCTGGTAACTATATTATTGCTAAGAGTATGTTAACACTTAACAGAATGTTTATTAATTTCAGCACGTGAGTCTACCTCCCCCATCCCATCTAATGTATTAAGCCTCTTTGAAAGTTTAAGTTGTTTGGAGTTTTTTGGGGAATATTTTCTTTCCCCAAAAGAGAAAATGTGTTTGGCGAATTTTGTTTTAAAAACATATATTTCCATTCCCGAAATACTTATTAATCACAATTTTAATTAAATAATAAAATATTATACTATAACCCCAACAAATACAGGACATCTACACTAAAACAATATCTCCCATCCACGACAATACACAAAATTGACAAGACATCTACAGTTGAAAATGCCCTCAAAATATGTCACATCATTTTTTCTGAACAAAACATACAAACACATTTTTATTATCCACGCGTTCTCCAACCCAATACTAAAAATACTTCTCTCAAAATATTTTTCTCAGAGTGTTGCAAATAACATGATTTGTAAACTCAAATAGAATTAAATCCTAAAAATCTCGATCTTCAATTACACTTGAAGTATCAGTTTGATCACTTTGAAACTGATTGCCAAAAAGATATACTTCTATAGGTTAACCTAATCAAGTTGGGTATAAAAAGGTTTCATTTTCGATCGTTTCTGAGTGTTTGACATGTTTCATCTCCAATGATTTGCATCTTCAAATCTATCATTAAAGAAGCCCACAACAGTTTTAGAAAGACATGTAATGTATTAGCATTCAAAGCTGCTCACTGCCCTCTCAAAAGGGCTCTTCAGCTTTGCCAAGTTGAAATGACAAAACCATCACACCAATCTCAACCTAATTCAATTCCCCAGTTAATCCCATTCCCCAGGAATCTTAAAAACCAGAAAGAAAAAAAAATGAAATAAACTAAACACCATATCAACAAGATACCCTGTCAAAAAATGAACATTACACACCTCATTTATTCAGCTTCTTCACACACAAACACATTAAGATGAATTAACAAGCAAATGTACCATTAACCCCAAATCGTCAGAAACACATAAAATTGCATTTATATTACCATTATTTACCGTTAATCTAATATTTCCCAGGTATGAATCGAGAATAAATCAATATTATACATATAAAATGGAACATTGAGAGATTAGCACTTAGTACCTCTTGCTGGTGAATTTTGAATTGAGTTTTTTTTTCACAGGACAGCAAATGATGAATGTAGAAAGTAAAAACGGCCAGACATCTTCTCTTCTTAAAAGTCCCTTCTATCTCAACTCCGGAGTCTAGCCTCTCGCTCTCACCGGCCGCAGCCGCCACTATCGCTCTTATCACTCGTGTCGCCGCCGTCTCGGACCCTCGGCCCTCTATCTCTCTCTTCTCAGACGGGTCGTTGAGCAGCCTTTTTGGTATTAGTTAGGGATGAAATTGGTAGGATTCGAGGATTCTATATCCTCTATTCCTATCTCTATATTCATACTCATCCATCCCATACTTATACCCATCGAGTATCCAGTTTTCATACTCATCCATATACTCATTGGAGAATCGAGCATTCATACCTACCCATACTATGTTACCACTTACAATTGTATTTTTTCAAATTTAAGTTACTTTTTTTTAGAGAAATTTGAGTTATTTAAATAAAGATATAGATATTTACTAAATTTTTAAGAAAACAATAAGAAAAAGAAGAAATATAAGAATTAGCGAACAAAACATTATAAAAATATAGTAAAAATATTAAAAAGGATTAAAAAAGAGTGTTAGTGGGTTAGTAGATTTTGGTTGGGACTTCAGAATTTTTTTTAAATATAAATAAATAGAGTTGTATAAATAAAAAAAATATATGTAAAATATAATAAATATATATATGTAGATATATTATATATATAATATTATTATTTAAACGGGTACAAAACTATCCTCCTTCGTTAGGGTCGAGTACGGATCCTCCGTTGGGTTTGGAGGAAATTGCCATCCTTAATATTAATATCTTTTTTTCTTTTTCTTTTGTGATCAAAGATTTTCTGTTTGAAAAAAAAATAAACAAATGGACGTTTTCTTGTATTAGTATCTTTTTAGTGAGAATGGTCGGTTTTAGTCTATTGAGCGGAGATGTTAAACCGGTTAGCCCTATAGTGGGCTTCGGGCTAAACGGTCTTCGAGCTAAACATACCGACAATATTGGAACTTAACCCTAACCCTAACTCTCAGGGGTTTCGAGCTAAACGGACACTATCGAGTTATAGCCAAAAATTAAAAATTATATATTTAAATTTAAAATTTAAAATTGAATATATTTAACATTTTAAGTTAAACTATTTGTCATAAATAAAATTCATGCAAAGTTTCTAATTACATTGCATTAACAAACTTATAAAATTAAATATTTTATGATCTAAATTTTGAAAATAAAATAATAATAACTAAAGCTACCCAAAATTAACATTTTTTCCTGTAATTACTCATATGACTATAATTTAAAATTTTCAAAATAAGAAATTTAAATCAAAAATTTCAAACTTGAGCGTATATAACATTTAAGTTTAACATTTAAAGTTAATATTAAAAAAATCATGCATAGTTTATACTTACATTGCATTAACAAAATTATATAAATTCGGCCTTAACCCTCTTTTTTCGGTTTAAACAGTCCGACCCAATGGGTTGCGCTCCTTTTAACATCTCTACTTTTGACCCAACCCAATATTATTTTTTTTTTGGTGTAATTTGAATTAGATTTGGCTTTTAAAAATAAAAATAAAAATTATTATTTTCTATTTTCCAATTATACCTTCAGATTTAAGCCTTAGAAGACAAACACAAACATGTAGACTATGTAGTCTTCTTTTAAAACGAATGTAGTCTTTTTACAAGACTGCAGTTTTTTTAAAGACTAGTTGTTTTCATAAATTATAATATTGAAAATCAATTTGCATTATTATCCGAAAGATATACTATAAATTATAAAAATAATATAACATATTTCACGTTACAATGAATGAATATCATTATATATAATTTATTGTGTTCTACTAACAATATCCAAGTGTCTTGTATTTTAGATTCTAAATATTTGACTTACAATAATTTCCGATAATAAAACTTCTAACATTATGGACACGTTTGGGGTTGTTGATTAGCGAGGAAATAGTCCTTATCACATCATATCACAATGTTTGGGAAATTATATAAGGGCCCGGTTGATTAGGATGGCCCATGAAATTATCACAATTTCAATTGAAACTGGATCATTGGTGGGAGATCGGGAGGTGGTATTATTGAGCACCACATTTTCTGTTGTGCGAAATTAGTCAATTACCCTATTATCCTCGAAAAAAGGTAACTTATCCCAATTTTAACCAGGACATACATTCAAAATTGTCATTTCCATTATAATCACTTATAATCAAAGTTCTCAAATACATATATTGACCAAAATACATTGGATCCAATAAAGACATAATCCAACACTCAAACAAAACTCAACCCTACAACATATAGTGATAAATAGTCATATCATTACATATAGTGATAAATAGTCATATCATAACATATCCATTATTACTTATATAATCCCATCATTTTCCCCAAACATGTCCTATATGAACAGACTTAATCATAAGTATAACATTTTAAGCCATGTATGTATGCATTGATTTCATACTATTTCGTCCAAAAATGTATAGAAAAACGAATATTACAAGATTATAAACGTTTTCATAAATTGCAATTAGTTCAAATTAATTTGCATTATTATTTGAACGACATACTATCAACTATAAAAACAATATATTGTATTTACACTCTAAGTATGTGACTTTTAACATTGTTCATGAGAATCAAACTCTAACATTACAATTAATAAGACGATGAACATCATTGTATACAACTCATCATGGTCTACTAATTATATCCAAGTTTACTGTATTTTAGATTCTAAGTATCTGACTTAGAATAAAGTATAATACAATATAAGTTGATAAATAAACTTCTAACAATATATGAATTGGGAGAGGAGTTTCGTAACTAAGTATCCAATTGATTAGTTTGCATAAACTAAATCATAATTATAACGTTTTAAGTGCGTTTGGCTAGACTTCGAACTATTTTGTCCAAAAGTATATTATAAATGAACATACAATATAAATAAAGATGCAAATTTATATTGTCTTCTTCTTGTGCATGTTCAACTAGATCTTTGCTCATAAGGGGTTATACAAATTGGACAACGATATTATTATCTTTTGTTGAGATAACAACTATGTACTTGTTTGTCTAAAGTAAGTTTAACCATAACTGAAAATTATCCACTTCCTGGAGGAATAAATCTCATCTCGATTTCATGTGAAGATGAATTGACTTTGCAATTGTTTAGCACTTCACGATATAGATCGTGATATGTAATGTCCGAGGATGTCGGAATTTTGTAACTATTTCCTCACTTCCACGTTATTTTCATATATATTTTCTTTAATCGTCATTAATAAAATCTCCAAAACAAAATACAACAATCCATGTTGTTGAGGTCAAATTTGTAATTAAAATATTAAGATTTTAGAAAGTTGGCAAATAGTCAATTAATAATATAAATTGAATGTAATAGTTTATATGATAAGTTTTTTAAATGAAACGACTAGAGTCGTTTAAACGCGAATTCTAAATCAATAACTAAAATATAGTGTGGGCATTAGAGACATTTCAAAGAATATATAGAAGGATAGTTTGGACATTTAGCGATTGGATATACTTTCATTTTGAAAATTTTCATTTTGCTAGAGAATAGTGGTGAAAAAATTTTGGAAAAAAAAGTTGAATTTTGAGAATATGATTGGATGTGAGATGAAAAAGTAATGCTGAGAGTTGATTTGATTTGAAAACAGTAAAATAATGATTGAATGTGATTGGTAGTTAGAAATGTGTGAGTAGGTGAATAGTGAAGTTTGTGGGAGAATGTGTAATAATGATTAGTTATTTATGAAAAAATGTGTAGATGTTTTTTATAAGAGAAAAAGTGAGAAAAAGTGAAACTGAAGGAATAGTATATTTTCTGGAAATTTTCATAAACATTCGCATATTTAGTCAAAAAAATCTTGTTGAACGAAAATGAATTATCATTGATATCCAATCGCGACCTTAACCTCCTCAAAAACTTATTTCTAGTAAGTTAGGCCCTAAAAAGTTCTGAATGAATTGACTAGGCCATTTTTTTATAATACCCCTTTAAGGTATGGACCGGGTTGTTTCAATTTGGGATTTTGGCTTTTACCTTTTTTTTTTTTAACTATGATATGAATGTAGGGGAAGGGACACATGAGATCTAACGGGTCAATTACACTAACAATAAAAGTCTCAACTATTGGGGCACAAGGTTGATCCCGAATTTTCCGCCTTTGCTGAAGTATCAAGCAGCCAATGAATTATGTAATGAATTACATTTTTCTTTTTTGAATCTTTTTCATGGAGATTTATGTTGATAAATGTCACTTGTGAGTTGTCTCGAGTTGATTAATTAGGGAAAGAGAGTCAACTTTATAAGTCAAGTGAGTTATTCCTCCTATCACCAATAGGTTTTAGGATGTAACCTCACTTGGTGGACTTGAGTTCTCTTCCTTATATTGAGTACGCCTTATGTGTACCAAATTTTTTTTGTTAGAAAAACTAAACAAATTGTTTTTGGTTCTGTATTTCGGTTGGGCAAAATAGCATATCAAAATTTTGGTTCGGTTTTCGGTTTCGGTAAGATTTTACCAAATGCATAGGGTATTTAGGTTCAAAGTTTCAAACAACGGCCAAATCTTTTTTAAAGAAACATGTTCTTTAATCTAAAATAAAAACTATAGATTGATAGATATGGCCTGATGTTCTGCCGAATTATGCACACCCCTAAAAAACTTAATTTAGTCCAAGTACAGAAAAAACAAATGTTTGATAGATATGGCCTGATGTTCTAAACTTAATTTTTGGGAACAAATATAGATTGATCACTAACTAACCCCTCTTGTCACTAGTATAAATGTTGTAAAAGCGCTAGGCACTAGTCGAGCGGCAGGCTAGGGCCTAACGTCTAGACGGAGCCTTAGTGGAGTTAGATATGACATGGGCAGGGTTAGACGGAGCCTGTCGAAAAGGAAAAACGTAGGAGGATAAAAGGAATCTAGCACCTTTGCAGGGACTAATTGGGATTAGTCGCGGATTTTTACAACAGAGCGTAGTATTAAAATTAAAGTGAAGAATCTAATTCTAATAATGGGGTATTACAATTTACACTTGCCATAATAAGAGACTCTTATTAAGCAGTCTAATTCAATCTCCAAACTTTGCCACCAAATTTTTTGATCCTTTAAGCTGATAATCTAAAACTAAGAGAAAAAGGCAAATTCAAGTAGACATTTTATAGTATCATATCTAAATAAACAATAGTATCATAAACATGGCTGCAGGAGCAAGCCATTTTCAACCAAGTAAAGGATCTCGGGTGATGTAACATTCGTTTCGGTGGTACCCAGCATGACATGGAGGTTCGAATCTCCCTGTAATCGGGTGGAGGAGAATTTCTTGTGGACTCCATTCTAACTCTAACTAACTCGTTGAGACATATCTCTCGATTAGTATCATAAACATTACTTAGCAAAACTTGTCCTTACTTATATGGCTTCCTCCACATAACCCCAAACCTACTCAACACATTACCATTCTTCTTCTTCTTCAATATATCTTCATCATCAAGATCATCCAAATAAACTGAACTTATCCTCATCGTCGTCCTCCGACCATAACCGTTGTCCATTGATCCCGTTCTCTCCACGAATCTCCCGCTCTTATCTCCCGCCGAAAGCAGAGCAACCGCCGTTTCCGCCGCCTTCCTAAACTGATCCGACACCACTTTCACCCTCCGTAACTCCCCTTCCATCTCCACATTCGCCTTTTGCGCCGCCTCTAGTTCCTCAATCACGCGTTCCGTTTTCTTGTTGCTCTTTTCGACTTCATCCATCAAAACGCCAATTTGGATTTCCGCCTTTATTCTTTTGTTTTCGTCCGCCATATCCTTCAAACGCATTATGAGGTTTTCGTTTTCGTCGCGTATACATTGCAATTCGTTTTCCTTATCCTCGATCGCGTACTTGGATTTTCGTAGCTCGGCCTCAAGCTCGGCCTCCATCTGTCCCGACGCGGATTTGATCTGTTCGACCGTTTTTTTCGCCGTTTCCAGTTGCATTAGCGTTTCAAAAACGAGTTGTTTTGCTGCAGCTTCGGATTTCTTGCATTCCTTTAGATCGTTCTTCATTTCTTCGTCAATCAAAAGAGTTTCAGCTTTCAGCTTATGAAGCTCCATTTGTGCAGATTCTGAGCTACCATTTCAAGTTCAGATTGCAATGTCTGGAAGTTGGATGGAGAAAGTTTACTTGGCAAAATATTTTGAGGCCTTTATTTAAGGAGCAACAATAAGTAAGGCTTCAACTTCAAAATTAGGAATAATTACAAAAATACCCCTGAGGTTTCGGGTAATTACCAAAAAAAATCTAGAGATTTTTGAAAATTAAAAAAATCCCATTGAGATTTGATTCTGTCATAAATTTAAGAGGTTAACGGTAAAATGAATCAAGAGAGATTTTTGAAATATTTTTTTATATATGAAGGAAAAAAATGTAAGATGGAATAAAACATCATGGGGAGTTTTGTAATTTTCAAAAAAACCTCAAAGTTTTTGTAATTAATCCAAACCTCAAGTTTTTTTTTTGGTAAAGATTTGATTCTGTCATAAATTTAAGAGGTTAACTGTAATGTTTCTATAAAATTCAGATAGGTTTTTGAAATGTTTTTTTTTTATGCATGAAGGAGAAAAATGTAAGATGAAACATGGGGTATTTTGTAATTTACAAAAAAAACTCTAAGTTTTTGTAATTAGTCCTTTTTTTTTGTGTAATCACCCCTAAAAATTATACCATTTGAATGCTAACTTAAAGAGACCTGAAAAAAACATTATATATGATCAAAATGCGCTAAATAGGGTGATTATGGTGCGGCTCTGAATAGATACAAAAATATTTACCTCAGTGAGTGGGTTTCGGGCCGGCCTGTGATCTGAAACTATAGGACTTCCTTGTTTGGTTGCAAGAAACAGAACAAATTTCGACCCGGGATCGAAATAAATAAATTTTACTAAATTTTCACAGAACTGAGATTACAGTCTCATAACAAAAATAAGAGTCAAGAAAGATAGACAAATGTACATTTATTTCGACCCAAAGTGAAAATCCTTGGGCTAAAATTTATAGAAGATGAAGTGACTACAGAACAAAGTAATTCAAGTAATCATCCATCAAACCTTTAATGGGCCTTTTTGACAAAAATTATTTATTTTAGCACAATTATCGCAATTTTACCCCAAATCATTGCAAGAAGTGAAAATGATAAATTGCAATTTTCCTTCATTAGACTTCTTTGATAGAATTTTAAGTCAAATTAGATGATCATTTTCATAAAAAGCCACTGAAATCTTCAATCTTCTTGTACAGGCACCGAAAGTTACCTTGCTTTAGGAGTCTGCATATCTCAACTAACACTAGGCCACAAAGTGGTATTTGATGAAATTGTTTTTGCTACTTGATTGATTTCTGACTCACAAGACCTGAAAATTTTCACAACCAGTTCGGCCCAAACAGTGACCGTGTCGCTACTTTTAGAGCTTAAAAACACTAAAAAAATACACTGAAAAAATTGGGAAATGGGCCGATCCGATTTTTTTCTGGCCGAATGGGCCTGACCAAATAGTCCAAATTTTTTCGTGCCTAAAAAATTGTAGCCCATCCCGATAAAAAAACAGGACCGAGCCGAAATTGGCAACTCTAATGTGTGTAGCATTTGGTCAAGGCCTCAAAGGTAAGGCAAGTCGTAAAATTTATTATCCATAAATAAGAATCCCTCCATTCAAGGGATTAATAATGTTGGTTCAGTGGTTCTTGACTTAAAAACTTAAATAATTACAGTAATTATTGCAGAAGATTGTAATGCAACTAAAAACAGTTGCAGCAAATTCACTCACCTAACCAAATCAAATTCAGTACTAAGAAATCAAAAGAAAAAAAAATGGTAAGATTAGTAGTACTAAATCGATATGGAAATCAAACAAGAATACAATGCAAAACTGCAACTAAAGTAGTTTCAAATACTCAACAAATTAAAAGAATTCAATTATTTCATTTATTTCCAGAATTATACACACAGGAGACTTACCCAAAAAAAAAAAACAGCATCTTGGCAAAAGAAGCAACCAAATTACAAAGACTTTCTGAAATTCAGAATTTGCTTTTGGAAACAGACTGAAAAAGTGAACAAAAAAAGATAGTAGACCAAACACTATTGTCTTGTATAGAGGGGGACAAAAAATAAAACCCAAACCAAACCCCCATATAATATTCCAAAAAGAGGCTAGGAAAAATACCATCATCACATATTCACATTTATATCCAGTGCTTCCCATATCCAAACAAAATAAATGGAAAAATATGAAGAAAAAAAAAAGAAATACAAGAACTAGATAATACTATCATTATATACTACAAAAATATTCCAAACCCACAAAATGAAACTAAAAATACACGAGCATGTAATGCCTCGTTACAACTAGGGTCGGACCTGGGCCAATGGCGGAGCATGGAGTTTGGAGACCCTAGCAGGATGAACCGGTACACGAAAATGAGGTGGGTCTGATAGAAAATCCGAAAAAAATAATACAAATTATAGCTAATTTTTTTAATAAAAAATTCTTACTAAATTTTTTTCAAAAAGAGGGTCGGACCAAGACCTAATTTTGACCACTGAATCCAATGCCTGGCTAAGCGAGATTACGAAAATAGATCCATGAGATTCTAAAATTGGGTCATATCACAAATACGAGCGTCTCCTTGTGAGCCCTTGACACCTGTAAAACCTCCATACTTTTCAATATTCTCATTATTCTATATATTTTTTATTTTTCAATATTAATTTTTTATATTTAAATTTTTTAATTGATTTAGAACCACAAGATTAAATCTCTAACTCCGCCCCTAGCGACCATAACTTCTTATCTTATAATATTATTCTAAATAACCATAGGAGAACTTACTTTAGCGAGGCGACACGAGTAATTGTGAATAGTAATTTGTCGACAAAACAACAATATTGTGCCAACGAACAAACTTATATTCATGTATTACCTCAATCATCAAGTGAAAATTGATATGCCGGCAAGGAACACATTCCACAAACCAAAAACCACCAAAATATATCATAGTTATTCATAAATCATATATATAATATGTAAACAATAATAGGCCCCCAAATATTTGTGGACTTAAGTTCCAGCATGTTGAACTTATGTTTTGCTCTGGACCTGGTTACAACTCTAGATCTTGAGAAGTTAGCATGTACTCACATTATTTTCCAACAAGTCAACCTTGTATGGGAATTTCAGATTTTGGCTATTTTGGTTGTTTCAAAAAAAGATAAGAAGAGTGAAGAAGAGGATTAAACAATAGTACTAGGAAAATGTGCTTACATGGTTGCCATTGTTCTTACCCAGGATTTCTTGAGAAAAGACTAAATTCCATGTTTTTTTAAAAAAAATTAATTTTATTTTTGCAATTTTGATTTTTTCACTAAAACAAATAATAAATAAGTAAAGACAACAAAAAAATCATTTTTATATATTCTTTTATATAAAATAGAGACAAAAGTATGAGGATAGTTTTTTTTTAGAATGTAAATTCAACTAAATACAAATGGATTGTAAATTCAATCGGGCGTATTTTGTCCGGCTCAATCGGTCCGAAACACTTGGTTAACATAATATTTTTATGGGCTGGGCTGGGTCGGGCTCAAAATAGTAGCTCGGTCACTATTTTGGTATGTCTTAGTCTCGATTTTTCTCCTTTGTTGGACCCGTTTAACACCTCTAGTTAGTAGTGATAATGATGTAGTTTGTTTTTCTTTTATTAATAATTTAAAGTTTAGTTCTTATTATGATATGCAAAAATAAAAAATAAAACTATTATGATATGTGACTTTACTATAAGGCTCCATTCGGATTAATAGATTTAGAACTAAGGATTTCAAATCCCTAATAACGAATTCATTGAGATCATTTCATAATCGATTTCAAATCATTAGAAGCTATTTTTCAGGGTTTCTATCTTTCTGAAATTACTCCCCCAAATCTTCTCCCCAAATCCAAATCCTATATTTATGCAACCTAAATTTAGTTTAATATTACAATTTAGTAAACTAATATTAAAGAAATGAATTAATCAGTTGTGTATCTCCAACTGAGCCCAATAGGCCCATTTGAATACACAGGCTTTTCTCAAAGGTAATGAAGAAACAATTTGTCCATTGTCAGTGGGCTGCCCTGACTATTAAGCCCATCACTGTAATCAGTATGTCGGTATAGATGGTTTTTTAATTTTCAATGATGATGAATTGATGATGGGAACATGTTTGTATTTTTGGGAAATGGTAAATTACAATTTAGTGATTTACCACTTGTGTTCAACTGTTCATGAAAACAAATTATTTGATTTTTTATATTAGAAAATAGTCACAAAAATTAATTTTGAACAAAATATTAAGAGTATGTTTGGATTTGACATAAAAGTATAATGCAGTTAATTTGGCAACTTTTAAGAAAATAATGATGTAATGAGTAATATTTTTTTTTTTGAAAAATTTCAAAAGTAAATAAAAGATTAAAAATTTATAAGCAAACACTAATAATAGCCCTAATGCTATCACACAAAAAAAAAATCGAAAATTTACATCCGTTTTTCAAATGCACGAATTAAAGGGTCATTTTATCATTTTTTAATTTTCTCATCTAGTTTCAATGTTCATTGACTTCTTTTTTTTTCCTTAATTGCATAATACGCACTGCCAATGATTAATAAATTGAATTTTTTTTAGTACAAATAAATTGAAATTGAATAATAGATCTTTTTTTATCAGTGGAATTACACGAAAAGGGTAAGGTATATAAATGATTGAATTCATGGTGCACAGAGTGTAGCAGTGTAGTTGATTTTTTTTTTTTTTTGGAGGGGTAGTGACGTAGTGTAGTTGATTGATTGTACTGAATTTTCTGCTAAATATTTTATTTTATGTATAATGGGGGTCAAAAGTATAGATTACTTCAAATCAAGAAATCTGATAATTCGATACAACTTTTTCTTTGAAACTGATAAAATCTTTCGATAACTAACTTGCAACACACATGAAGCAAAGTTAGGGATCGTTGGGTTATCCTAGAGAGTAGAGATGCCCCTCAAATACTCAAGTTAGCGGTTATAAAAGAAAAAGATCCAGATTGAGATTTCATATTCCATTTTTTTTTCCCACTATCTATTCCATTGAATCGGATGAATGACACGTGTACGAAATAATGCCATAATTGTACATGTATCATTCAACCAATATATGGAATATGAAGTGGAAACAGGGAAAGTGGATACTTGAAATCCCATCCCCAAAACCCCAAAGCATGGAAATATAATTTCAGTAACTAATTGAATTTCCTTACACATTAACATGAATGGACCTTTATATTTGGGATGAAGGTTCATGAGCTTAGCGTTATAGAATAAGTTGTTTGGGTTGTAGTAGACATTATGGGCCGTGAATAGTAAATTGAGTCTCACATTCTAATTGATAATATTAAGACACAATAATTAATATTCATGTGTGTAAACATAATTACGATTTTACTCCGGTCAAACAAGATAATTTGATACAAGATCTATACTACTGCTGGAGCATCTACAAAACATACATATTAATGTGACCAGTTATAAATTAAGTCCTAATAATAATATTTAAGAAACACGTATTTTTTCATAAATAATTGAAAAACCATATTAATAAGATATTTTCTCATCCTACACCCGACATATGTTTAACCAACCAAATTTTCATTTCAACACAAAATTTATATAACAAACCAAACTTTTGTTTACCTAGTAACCTGTGACTTCAAATCTTGAACAGTATCAGAAATCAGAATTACTTTCCAATTAGTTGAGAACTTTATATATAATTAACTAGTAGGCTTAGTACACCTGGCCACCACAAGTAATTGTGGGGTGGAGGTTAGAGGTTCAAATCCCTACTCCATCAAATTGTTTCCCGGGGCATATGCGAGCTGATGAAGATTTAGTGGGAATTCATATTGAATATCATCCGTGTGGGTTCGATTTGGGAAGAGATCATTATTATTAGATTGGGGGGTCGAACATAATTATTTTCTTTAACTGTGAGGATCTGGTTGTACGTCAGCAGACCCCATCAAAACACTGGTCAGTGCGTGCACATCCCGCGGTTTACCTTAATTTAAGCAACAATGAGATGATGCGGAATATTGTCATTGTCGCCAGGCGTAGTCGAAACCCTGCTTAGTTATAAAAAAAAAAAGCCCAAACTTTTGTTTATATAGTAATATGTGACTTTAAATCTTGAACAGTATCATAATTTTTTTTTTAACAGTATCAGAATTACTTTCCAATTAGTTGAGAACTTTATATAATTATAATTATTGTATTATTGGTCAATTAAATTGTTTTCGTGTAAAATTTAACAAATTTATAGTAGTTTAGTATCATAACATATAGGACCACTTCTATAACCACCGACCTATTGACCTTTTTGCATAGGAAATCTTGTCTGCATGTGCAACTGTTTACATGGGGTGGGGCCACAAAATAGTTTAGTGGGATTTCAACTTTAAATTGTCGTTTAATGCGAAATTCTGCCTTGGACTGGATATTTGAATGGCATTTTACTCCAATTTTTTTTCAACAATTAGGATTCATAGGTTTTAGTTTCTATAGTTTCGTGTAAAACAATTAGGGGAAGATATTTGTCTATCCATAGAGGTGGCAAAATTAATGCCGGCCCATGAGCCACAAGCATAACCCCGAGATTTGTGTTTGATTAGGCGAGTATTTTTAGGCTCAAAAAAGTCTATTTGACATTTTGTCGAGAATGCCTCGACGGGCCGAGCTAGCTCGACTTTTGCGGGCCGACCAAATTTTTTTGTGCATGAAGTGTATGTATGGATTGGATCGAGCCAACCATTTTTGCGGGCCCGATCAAAATCGGATAGGCCCGACCCAACCTGTATTTTTGAAAAAACCCGGTGGTCTCAGACCATGTTGGCCCGACCCGACCCATTACCAGCTCTACCTATCCAAACTAGGATGTCTTTTACACTTTATCTTGTGAAATATGCGGATTTTACAATTTACCCCTAAATCTCACTGCCATCAGAATATTCTCTTAAGATTCTGTCATTTTGGACACATCTAAAGTTATTGTCTTTTTGTAATCCAAACTATGCATAATTTTATATGTTGTTTAAACTTTGCAGAATCTGCACTTTGCCACCGCATAATAAAGAACTTAAAAATATTATGTAAATGCATGTATAAAATCTTTTTTTATTACTCGCCCTTAAAAATAAATCAAATTAATAACTACTTTTAAAAAAATATTGTTAAAGATCTATTTTTAAATTTTTAACTTCTATTTCCTAATTTACTTTGTTTTTTTTTTAGTTCAAATAACATTTAAACTATTAGTTGTCAATTTTAAGTTGCAAAAAAAATGTTATACTTATACAACTAATATAAATTTGAACATATATACACATTTTCAATAATAGTAGTGTCAACTATTTTAGCATAAGGAATGTAAAAATATTAGGTTGATTCAATTGATTATCTTTACACTTAAATATTTATTATTAGGCTTATGTAGAATTTTACATCATCCATGGGCGAACCCAAAATTGATGATAGAGTGGGCTAGGAAATGAAAATTTTCAACACCATATGATTTTATACAAAAAAAAATATTAATATTCATTGAAGTTGTGCTCGACCAACTTTCAAGCCATGAAATTCATCAATAATAGATATTACAAATATGTTTGCAACGTGGGTGATGGTTAATTGTTTAAATGAACTTAAATAATTACCTGAAGAATTATAAATGGGTAGAATTGGGAGTTCCTATCGTAATGCATGATTACTTAACAGGAGGATTCACCGCAAATACTAGCTTGGCTCATTATTGCCGAGATAATGGCCTACTTCTTCACATTCACCGTGCAATGCATGCGATTATTGATAGACAGGAAGAATCATGGTATACACTTAGTGTACTAGCTAAAGCGTTACGTATGTCCGGTGGAGATCATATTCACTGGTACGAAGTAGTAGGTAAACTTGAAGGAGAAAGAGACATCACTTTGGGCTTGTACATAGATTAGACTGATTAGTTTATTAATAAATGAGATTGAACTAATATTATTAGTACAAAAGAATAAAATTTCCACTTTATATATATGAACTTCAAAGTAGACAGATCTGAGTTGAAACCTAGTCATGACCTTAAGGTAGATTCACCCATGATCGTGAACAAGCCTTGCTTTGGGCAAATTTGATATCAAATTAATTTTTGATCGAGATTCGTCCATCAAAATATTGTTCATAATTTTTGTATTGTGTATATTTAATATGTATGTTATCATGTATATTCATATATAAAAAATATATTTAATAAGTCTTATAAATTAAAATAATAATACAAAATTAATAATAGTTGAATATATAAAGCAACATATAAGCTTGAAATAATTATAATTTTCTAAAATTAAACAATGTTCATAAAAGTTTGTAAATAATTCTTTCAATAACATGGTTAACTTATTTTTTTAAAAGTAATGGTAATATTATTTTTCTAAAAATATTTGTCTTCATGTTTTTAAAAATTATGAAGCAACGGTCACTAGATTGGAATTGGTTCGTATTTGGATCCATAAAATTTTGATGGGTCGGACACATTTTAGACAAACCTAACAAAATTCGACTTGTTACCATCCCCAAATTTATGATTTTTTTTTTAAATTTAGAAAGATAATTTCATAAAAGTAAATATATATTATTTATTTATTCAACTAAAAGTTATTAAATAGATCCAGAGGAAGAGATACTAATCATTACTAATACTAATTTCTATTAGAGCAAGTCTCTTGTGAGACGGTCTCACGGATCTAAATCCGTGAGACGGACCTCCTAAGGGCTCCCTCCGAGAACATGAACCATGAAAATAAATTTAAAAATAATAATGAACCATGAAAAAACAAAAATAAACCCTAAAAATATGAACCATGAAGAATAAACCCTAAAAATAAAAATAACCCAAAAAAAAAAAAAAAATAAACCCTAAAAAAACTAAAAATCCTAAAAACCCAAATCAATTAAAAATAAACCCAAGAAACAAAATAAACCTAAAAAAACAAATATAAACCCTACGAACAATAAAATCTGAAAAAAAAACCTTTAAAACTTCTCACAGTGCCCGCCTCACGGATCTACATCATCCGTGAGACCGTCTCACGCAAGTTTTTGCCTTTCTATTAAATATGTTCATTATGTATTTCCATTTCACTACTACATTGACATGTGCATGATATAACATTTATTACACACACAGCATGTATTAATATTATTAGAATAAGAGACAAAACATCAATTTAGGGTCGCACTGACTCAATCCAAACACGACTTATTTATTATTTTATTAATTTAAAATTTGTTATATATCCTTTTATGATATTCTATTTAGAAAAATTCATAATTTTAATAGTTCTTTTTTTTTTTTGTAAAAATGTATATATATTCTTAACATTATTTATAAAATATTAACGGGTCGGATTTGAGGCCCAACCAAATTTGACCCATTACCACCCCTAAAAAACTAACATAAAAGAAATGAACTACTTTTATCTTGTAGAATTAGAAACTTATCACAAACTCCCATCTACGTTCTTTTAATATAATAGGAGAAACACGTTGCTCATAAACTTCAAGTGTTCATTGAGTAAATATTCAGTCTTGACACAATACTCTGCATGCAAATCTTAACAGTTAAGTAAACCACGTTATACAAGTCCCATGCAACAAACTCGACCAATTATATAGACATGTGAACTCAAACTTGAGACTTTAGCTTTAACAACTCACCTTATAGACTTACACCACTAGACAACATCATCCACGTTATTTTTGTACACGAGACACTAAAAGCTAGCAATTCCAAAATATCTTGCATAATATTTGAGTAAAAAAAATCTAAAATTTTGGTGGGTACTATAGTCATTTCACAAGAAAAACTTGTTTAGAAGTTTTAACACCACCATTCTTATCCTATTTCCCCATACATATTAGTTTTCCCAAAACCTCATTACACTCTCTAACATATCTTCACCCAACAAAAACACCACATTTCTTCCTCTTCAAAAAAATTCAAAAAAACCCAAAAAAAATTTCAAAACATTTTTTTCCTCACACAAAACCCACCACCACCATGAGAACCAGCAACCACCTAATCGGCTTCCTCAACTTCCTCACCTTCCTCCTCTCCATCCCCATCCTCGGCGGCGGAATATGGCTGAGCAGCCGCGCCAACAACACCGACTGCCTGAAATTCCTCCAGTGGCCCCTCATAATCATCGGCGTCTCAATAATGGTCGTCTCCCTCGCCGGATTCGCCGGCTCATGCTACCGAAACAACTTCCTCATGTACCTCTACCTGTGGGCCATGTTCTTCATCATCGCCGCCCTCCTCGGCTTCGTAATCTTCGCGTACGCCGTCACCGACAGGGTTCCGGCCGGCCCGTCATGAACCGGGCCTACCAGGACTACTCGCTCCGGGACTACTCGGGTTGGCTCGCGGATCGGGTCGATAGTGAGGGCTATTGGAGCAAAATCAGTTCGTGTATTAGGGATTCGCGTGTTTGTAGGAGATTGGGGAGAAATGTTGGGGGTGTACCTGAATCTGCTGAAATGTTTTACATGAGGAGACTCAGTTCTATTCAGGTAACAAAACCAAAAAAGTTGATTTCCTTTTTTAATTTTATTGTTGTTGATCTAATTAATATCTAGTTTTTAAAAGGGTAATTACAATAAACCCCTGAGGTTTGGGCTAATTACAAAAAAACCCTCAAATTTGCTTTTGCCTTAAATTTAAGTGAGTAAGTGTAATATTTTTATAACTATCATGGTTGTGTTGAAATGTATTTTGTTTATGAATGGGAAAATGTAAGACATAGTCAACTTTAAGGGGTTTCTTGTAATTTTGAAAAACCTCTGGGTTTTTATAATTAGCCCTTGAACTTGAGTTAGATTTTTGTAATTATCCCTTTTCAAAATTAATGTTTGTGAATATAGGGTGTCAATCCCTGAGAATATAGAAAGACCCAAACACGAACTCGACTAACGAATCTGACACTATGATTAGTAGATGTCGCTTTTTCTTAAAACATAGTTATCTCATATTTTAGGAATAATTACAAAAACACTCCCAAGGTTTGGCCTAATTACAAAAATAATCTAGAGAATTTTTATTGTTGAAATGTTTTACATTAGGAAACTCAGTTCTATTGAGGTAACCAAAAAAAAAGTTGATTTATTTTTTTGTTGTTGAGGGATAATTACAATAACCCCTGAGGTCTGGGCTAATTACAAAAAATTCAAAGATGTTTCAAAATTTACAAAAATCCCCCAAGTTTGTTTTTGTCTTAAATTTAAGGGGTAATTGTAATATTTCTATAACTATCGTGGGTTGTTTTGAAATGTATTTTGTTTATGAATAGGGAAAATGTAAGACATAGTCAACTTTAAGGTTTTTTTTTTTTTTTTTTTTTCAAAAACCCTCTTTTTTTTTAATTAGCCCGAACATGAGGGCGGTTTTTGTAGTTATCCCTTTTTAAATTTAATGTTTTGGATATAGGGCATCAATCCCTGACACGACATAGAAACCTGAAACTAACACAAATCTAACACGATGTTGTCGTTTTTCTTAAAACATAGTTATCTTATATTTTCGATGCATTTTGAAACTAACCCGAAATTAAACACAACACGACCTGAATTGCCACCTTGATTAGTAGATGTACATGGAGGTTTACCTGGTTGACAAACAGGGATTTACATGTTTAGGGTCAATGAAACAATTATTTAACTATATTTAGTCTGATTGAAAGAAAATTAATTAAATAAAATATTGATAGGTACACCTGGGCTCTGCATAATTTTCTGTGGTTGTAATTTGATATAATGTAAACACTAACAGGGCCCTCTTTCAAAAAAATTCAAGTCGATTTTTTTTTCATGGATGAGACATCATACCCACCTTTTCTTGTCGTTTTATAATGGAACTTGATTTGAACTTCAGGAGATACCTTTTTTATATACTTCCAATAAAGTAGAGATTTTTTTATTTTTTATTTACAGTTCATATTCACCTAGTTGGCACTTTTTGAATATCTTGTTTTGTTGCTTGCTTCTTGTGATGCAAAGGGTAGACATCAACAGTTTTGGGAGTCTTTTCTGCTAAGGTTTTACTATTTTTATTCACTTTTCTTCTATTCCACATGCACGGATGATCGTGAGTGTATAAAAACTTATCATATAAATTTTTAAGAATAAATTGTGATTTTTGTAAGTCAAGTGGTAACCGTTTTTGTACACTTGGCAATCCATGTATGTGTCGATTTACAAAACAATTTTGGAATAGAAGATCACATCCGAGCTTGTTGTGGCTTTCCCATCTGCCAAAAGCTGAAGGGTTATTGTCATTGTCTAAACTCCAAGATATTTATTATTATTAATATTATATTTTTCCCCATAAGGGAAGTTTTCATGAAATAAGCATTTTCCCAAGCATTGATGAGTAATTGCCAATAACTTGCCCCATACTTCATCACATGGTCTGACTAAATAGTAGGGTCCTTTTTATTATTAGATACTCCATCAACAACCAAAATTAAAAATTTATTTTGACCCCACATGAATTAAATGAAAGTTGAAAATACAAGTTTTGTGTAATTTCATTTATTCCTTAAATAGGTTGAGAATTATTACTTCAATTAAGAGGATAATTTTGAAGCAGGAATCATTGGTTTTAGGAAATTAAGTCTTATTTTGGAATGTAAAAAAAAGTTAAATAAATTTGAGATAAATTTAAATTAGGATAGTTCGTGGTTTTTATAAGATTGAAGTCTACACAACTTACATTTCACTAAAAGTATTCTATGTTTGATTCTTAATAAAAAGGGATAATTACAAAACCCCCAGGTTCGGGCTAATTACAGAAAAACTCAAATATTTTTTAAAATTGCAAAAATCCCTTGAGGTTTGATCTGTCTTACATTTTTCCTCTTCATAAAAAATTTTTGGAAGACCCCTGGCATTTATAAAAATATTACAATTTCCCCCTTAAATTTAGAACAAAATCAAATTTGACATTTTTTTGTAATTAGCCCAAACTCGGGTGTTTTTGTAATTGTCCCAAAAAAATGTACTCTATAGTTTAGAGGTCAACTTTTCTACACTATTGGGGATGCATGGGCTGCTTTTTATACACCATACTTTATGGAATGGCACTCATTTCTCACCATGTGCTTGTGTTAAGATTATTAAATATCCACATTATATATTTTGGAAAAATATATTATTTTTAAGAATGATTTGACATAATTGTATAATATGTGATCAGATCATAAAATATCTTTGATGTAACTCATGACAAAATAGAGTATCGATTTGTATGAAACTTTGGTATGATAAAGATGACTTTTTTGATGAAAGTGATTATTGGAGATTACATGAATCTGTGTTTCACTTTCTTGAGTTGATATGGTGAGCAAAGGAATCAAGATAAAAGTATTCCACACCTTTATTTTTCCTTCCTAAAATTTATATATTTGGTGTTGAAAAAGCAGATCATCCTACTTGGTTTATTTCATGTTTCCATCTATGGGAACATAGCTCCTCAAATTACTTTTATACCATCTACTCTGAATTATTTTCTTGTAATGTTTCATCAATGTAGAGTATTTATGTTAGGGATAAAAATATATATTACCCATTGGGCTCACCCTTTTCAAAGAAGAAACCAAATTATCTTTTAAAATTATAAATAGGGATAATTACAAAAACACCCTAAGGTTTGGGCTAATTACAAAAAAAACCCAGAGTTCTTTGAAAATTACAAAAAAACCCTTGAGGTTTGATTGCGCCTTACATTTTTCCCGGTGATTTTCGAAAACATTTCAGAAAACCCCTTGACATTTACAAAAATATTATAGTTACCCTCCTAAATTTAAGACAAAACGAAACCTAGAGGGGTTTTTTTGTAATTTGAAGCATGTCTAGGTTTTTTTGTAATTAACCCAAACCTCAGGGGTGTTTTTGTAATTATCCCTTATAAATAACCCTTGACACATGTTTCTATTTTACAAATTGCACCTATTGAGGGGATAATTTGTAAAAAAAAATACAAGCCTCAAGGGGTATTTGTAATTTTAACAGAAAACTAGAATTTTTTTTTTTAATTTAGTTAAATTTCACGGATAGTTACAAAAAAAACACATGAGGTTCGGGCTAATTACAAAAAAACCAAAGGTTTTTGAAAATTACAATAAAAACCCTTGAGGTTTGGCTTTGTTTACATTTTGCCCCTTCACAAACAAAAATATTTTCAAAATTCCCCTGATAGTTATGGAAATTTTACAGTTACCCTTTTAAATTTAAGACAAAAGCAAACTTGATGGAGCTTTTTGTAATTTTGCAACAACTCTGGTTTTTTTTTTAATTAGCCCAAATTTCAGGGGCTTTTTTTGTAATTATCCCTATTTATAATTATTACATTTATATTATTAAAACCAGCAGAGAACTCTTTACTGACAAAAGCCTTAACATTGATTTATGTAGTCCGGGTGTTGCAAGCCCCCAACATCATGCGGCTTCGTATACATCAACGAGACAGTATGGAACCCCGGTGGCGGGCTCGTCGGAAGCGATCCCGATTGTGTACGATGGACGAACGACCAGGATCAACTCTGCTATGGCTGCGACTCATGTAAAGCCGGCGTATTAGCCAGCTTAAAAAAGAGCTGGAGAAAAGTCTCTGTCATCAATATCGTCATATTGATTATCCTCGTCATAGTCTATGTCGTCGCTTGCGCGGCCTTTAGGCACAACAAACGGATCGATAACGACGAGCCTTATGGCGAGACACGAATGGAGAAGGCGCAGCCTAGCAGGATACACTTTTAAAAAAAGCTTCACTATTGCAAGGAATTTGTAAGTTAAGATTTTCAAAGCGTAGTGTGTGGAGTTATTTGCAGTTTGTTTAGTGTTTTTAGTAAATGGGAAAAGGATATGCAGCATTTTGATATTGTTTATTTTGACCTTAATTTTAAAGAAAAAATATGTCTGTATATTTTGTGTTAGTTTATTTTTGAAAAGTTTGTGGAGAGAGTGAGATTGCATATGTGGGGTGTTTTCATTTTTTTTACTCCAAGAAAGGTCATAGGCAAAATTACAAAATTAGTCCTGTAACTAAAAAGGTGGTTGCAAAAAGTCTGTAAAATACTCGAATTAAAAAATATTCTCAGTAACTATGTACGATTTTGAAAATTAGTCCTACAAATTGCACTGATTGCAAAAGCAGTCCTGTAACTTATACTCGAGTCTCGATTTTAGACCTAATTTCAATGGCAATTTGAAATTTCACCGGATTCGATCACCTGGCGGCACATGTAATTCCTAATTTTCGTGAAATTAGGACCAAAATTGATGCTCAAGTACCGATTCTGAGGACTATTTTGCAAAACCATGCATGTTGCGAGAACTATTTTGCAAAACCATACATAATTACAAGACTATTTTGTCATTTGAAAATTTTGAAGGACCTTTTGCGACTATCTTTTAGTTACATGACTAATCTTGTAATTTTTCCAAAGGTGATATGGTTACATGTTAAAATATTGGCCATGGGTATTACTCCTCGGTGAAGATTGTTTGATACATGTTTTTATCTTAATTTTGATGATTTTATTTTATCGCCAAAACAATGTTTTTAAAAGGTTGTCCAAATACTCCTAAATGATTTAAAATGGTTTTAATATTTTAGGAGTATTTTCTCAAGTTTATTAAAAATGGACAACACTTTTATCAATGTGTTTTTACTCCTATAACGAGTTCCTAAATGTTGTCTAAATACTCGATCGGTTTAAAATGTTTTTACACAATTTTTGGAGTATTTCTTGAGTTTTATTTTCAACAAAAATTGGACAACATTTTTGTCTCAAGTCGGCCGCCTCTATAGGGCAACCGTGCACTGAAGATGTTTTTAGAAAGCAGAAAATGAGACGGAAGGTAAAAACAAGTCGACGGTCGGCCGTTCAAGGCCGTCGGCGTCGGCCGTCCGGTCGGCCGATCGCCAGTGCGCAGTACTGCAAATATGTTTGAAAGAACACTTGATCTTTGCAAAATCCATGAGGGGGACCGGTTGGGGTGATGGTCGGCCGAGGTAGACGCGTCGGCCGCCGCCCCGTGTTATTTTCTTTGTGTATTTTTCAACGTCTATTTCTCGTGCGGCCCGCCATCTATCTTTGACAAACAAATTTCGACCGTTTGACAAAGCAAACATATTTCCTTAAAATGTGGGATTGATTTCTAACTATATTCTTGATTTTAATTGTATTTTTCAGTAGATTTTCAATCCCCAAGAAGAGCCTATGCTTGATCAATCATCTCCTATAAATAGAGGAAGTTTTAGAGCAACCAAAAGCACAATAGAGATACAACACAACAAGATACACTTCAAGCAAACACTTGGTCTTTCATTGTCTTATTTCTTGTTGTAATTTGCCTAGCTATTCACTTTCACATTCTTGAGGTCTAGGCTATTCTTGATTACATTTGCACTAAATTGTATTATTCATTATCGAGTTGTAATCTTGAATTTGTGGTCGTCATTCAAACACAAGATATCCTTGTGAATGTTCTTGTGGTAAGAACACATTTGGGTGATCTAGGTGTTAGGTGTGAGAAGATTGTGGTAATCTTCTTATTGAGGTGTTGAAGAATTTGGTATTCTTCAAGGTTGAAGATTGTGGTAATCTTCACAAGGTGCCGATTGAAGGAAGATTGTGGTAATCTTCAAAGGGAGATTGTGGTAATCTCCAAAGGTGGTGTTGAAGAAGAGTGTGGTGCTCTTGAGGTGTTGTAAGTTGAATTTGTATTAATTTTGGTAATTAATAAAATTCTTTTTCTTTCAAATCCATCCCAGGATATCTTTGGGGTGGTAGAGGATTAGGCCCAGGTGGGTTGAACCTCTTTAAATCGACGTATGTTGTTTATATTCCGCACCTTTATTATTGTATTTGAGCATTCGGTTTTAAAAAGAGGGCTTAAATCGAAAAGATGGAGATAATCTATTCACCCCCTACAGATTATCGTAGCCGCTTGGACTTACAAGTGGTATCGAGCCAAACTCTTTGGCAAGCTCGTTTCACATCGCGAGTGAAGAGAAACGATCGGGCTACTTAACGAAGCTCATCTATCCCAAGCACCTCCACCACCAAGCCACCACTATTTGATTCCAAGAATTTTAATTTTTGGAAAGAAAGAATGGAATGCTATCTACAAGGTTGCGGGTTCGACATTTGGAACACCGTCATTAATGGAGAATCCATTCGACGAAAGATACACCATACACCTCAAAAGGCTTCAAAAAGCTCAATGATGAAGAAAAGAAAATCATCTCCTTAAACGGTAAGGCTTTAAATATTTTGTATTGTTCATTTACTAATTTAGAATATGAACATATTGTAGGAATAAAGTCGGCACATGAAGTATGACAAAAATTAGAAGCCATCTATGGAGTATTTGCAAATGAAAGGAGTCAAACAAAAGCATCTACTTCTCAAGGTCATACAAGCTCAAATCTAAGGAACAAGCCTCTTACAACTTCCAATTATGAAGAAGTTGAATATTGCTTTTATGGGCATCAATGAAGAAAATGAGGTATGTCTTAAGCCCTCTACTTCTTATGATATTGTTATTCAAAATGATTATAGTGATTTGCAAAATGATTTTGATGATCTTCAAGATGAATTCCAAAGTTTGCTTGTTAAGTATAAAAATTTGAAAAAGGAATTCAATATTTTGAAAAATGATAAGGATAGTTTATTTACTTCCTATGAATCACTATCATGTGCTCACACCACCACTCTTGATAAGGTTAGAAACCTTGAAATAGAAAATAGTACTCTTGTTGAGAATATTGATTGCATGAAAAAGGATTTATTAAAATCCAACTCGAAAGTACCAATAAAATGTCCAATATTGTTGATATTCATAATTGTGATAAAGGACTTGATCATAAGCCTAAAGTTGTTAATCATATGAAAAAGGATCAAGTCACTATGCATATTGGTCATTATGCTCCTAGAATTATTACTTGTTTTTATTGTGGCAAAAAGGGTCATACGGCTAATTCTTGTCGGGCTAGAAATAGCTCTAAATATTGTTGGAGACCTAAAAGTCTCAAAGCTAATCTTAAAGGACTCAAAACACATGAGGGTACCACAAAACAATGTGCTATTAGGTACCCGACAAAGCAAAAATCGGAGAAAATTCATGCCACCAAGAAAACATCAAATGAACGTTTCATTTGATCAAAGAAGGAGAAACTACTCTCAACAAAGCCAATTTCCAAGAAGAGCGTATAATCAAAAATGGGAAGAACACAATCCTTGAAATGGCAAAGACATCATCAACAAGATGATTTTCAAAGAAGAAGAAACCATCAACCATGGGAAGGTAACCAATCTTGAAAATGGAGAAGTCTTCATCAACAAAGTGACTTCTCAATGGGAAGATATCATCAACAATGGGAAAGACACAACCCATGGAAACGGCGTAATTGGTAAACCGTATCTCCCCATTTGTATATGCATTTTATTTTTAAATCTATGCATACTTTTAATTGTGTCTTAATTGCAAATTGAATCTTCAAATATTTATTTTTAATATAGGTCTCTTATATATTTATGAGTTTCAAATTTTAAAAAAGAGACCTTGCATGATTTTCTAAAACTCTTGAGCATTTTATTAGACTTATGTGGCTTATTATCTCTTATGAAATCTTATAGCATAAGCTCTTTTTGTTATCTCATATTATTTGCCTACACTTGAATTTTCTATGAAAATGTTGTCTAAGAATTGTGTAGGATACATATTTCATACTCATTGGCTATTACGTCATCAAGTTTCTTAAACCATCAAGGTATGTCTACTCGTATTTTTCTTTAAACTCGATATTATGTTTATGCACATATCTTTCAAGATATTTTATTTTGACCCCTTAAGTGCCCCTAATTGATCTTGCAAATATTTTCTTTTAAAAAAAAAAAAAAAAGGCACTACGTGTTTAGTCTCGATTTTATCATTTATATATTTTCCCAAAACCCATTTTTGTTGGATATAGTCCAAACTTATTTTTTTGCAAAGTTTTAAAACTTTTGGGGTGAAAAATCGAATTTTGGAAAACTCGGGAGAAAGAAAAATCACTGGGGACGGTCATAGCGGGGGCGGCCGGTCGCCCCGCACCTCGGCCGCCTCGCCCAGGGTTATTTTTCAAACTTATAACAGTCCTGTTTCTTCTTTCGTAAAGCAGAACAAAATTTTCTCAAACCCTTGTTCAACGATTTTTTCCCTTTTCTTTAAAATCTTCAATTCTTCATCATTTTTCACGATTCTTGTTGCTAATCTTCTTATTTTCTCAAGAATCTTTCATATATGGCTCCTCCAAGAAATTCCACCGATCAAAATCCCACTTCTAAGAGAAGAAAAAGGGCGGAGAGGGTACTTGAGAAATCGGCGAGACGCAAGCCGAACAAAGGGATATTCGAGCCGCTCAAAGAAACATGGCTCAAGAAGGTGATGATGTTCAAAATCCCATTCTCTCTCGGGCCCAAATTACCGAGCCAGCGGAACAATTTCGCTCGAAAATTGCCGTTGGGCGAAAGGTAAAAATCTCTTGTTACTCAAGCTCCAAATTCTCATAATGCTCTTAATTTCATCAATAAGTATGCGGAATGGTACTATGAGGATTCGGGGATGGGAGGTAAATCTATTGCTCGGACTAAAATGTGTCGTTTTAGTTCATTTACAAATGAGTATCCTACTATAAGAGGATTTTTGAGGAGCAAGGTTGGATGTATTTATGGGAACATGCTTATGTGTTATATGATGATGATATTATCCAACTCTTTTATGCCAATATGTGGGTCGAATATGATAATGATAGATAGCCGATTCTTTGTTAATTCGCTTATAAAGGGTCGTCATTTTAGATGGACTCCCAATGATATTTTAGGCTTTTACATGTTAGAGAAGGTGGTTGGGATTATTTCTCTTGTGGGACTTGGAATGATGAAATGTTGGGGGTGTCGATGAAAGAAGTCAAGATGTATTTGGGAGTATGGCCTAAGTATTCTTTGTTGGCAATGACACTTGAGCATCGCATTTTATCGGTCATTGTCGCATATTGCATTTGTGGTAAGTCGAGAAAGATGTCTAGCAATATGGATTATTTTTGACTTATAAGATTGCTAGGAGGGAACCACTTAACTTTGGTGCCATACTTATTCAATGTCTTATCGAGTCCATTACTCAAGGTAATAAGAAGTTGGTTATGGGAAATTGGATTTGTAAACTTCTTATTCAATCGGGACTACCTTCGTCGGAGTGTAACTCGGAGGTATTTCAAAACGACTTCGACATTGATAACATCACCCAAATGGTCATTATGCGCAAGAACATGGAAATCCGACCAACCAAAATGGCGAGAGGAAGAGGTCAAGAGTCTCCGATCCTAATGACTTCTTTGATGACGCCTTAGGGCCATTTGTAAGTCCAAGCGGCTATGATAATCTAGAGGGGGGTGAATAGATTATCTCCATCTTTTCGATTTCGCCCTCTTTTTAAAACCGAATGCTCAAATACAATAATAAAGGTGCGGAATATAAACAACACACGTCGATTTAAAGAGGTTCAACCCACCTAGGGCCTAATCCTCTACCACCCCAGTATATCCGGGATGGATTTCAAAAAGAAAAAGAATTTTATTAATTACCAAAATTAATACAAATTCGACTTACAACACTTGAAGAGCACCACACTCTTCTTCAACACCACCTTTGGAGATTACCACAATCTCCTTTGAAGATTACCACAATCTTCCTTCAACGGCACCTTGTGAAGATTACCACAATCTTCAACCTTGAAGAATACCAAATTCTTCAACACCTCAACAAGAAGATTACCACAATCTTCTCACACCTAACACCTAGATCACCCAAGTGTGTTCTTACCACAAGAACACTCACAAGGATATCTTGTGTTTGAATGACGACCACAAATTCAAGATTACAACTCGATAATGAATAATACAATTGAGTGCAAGTGTAATCAAGAATAGCCTAGACCTCAAGAATGTGAAAGTGAATAGCTAGGCAAATTACAACAAGAAATAAGACAATGAAAGACCAAGTGTTTGCTTGAAGTGTATCTTGTTGTGTTGTATCTCAATAGTTGTGTTGGTTGCTCCAAAACTTCCTCTATTTATAGGAGATGATTGATCAAGCATAGGCTCCTCTTGGGGATTGAAAATCTCTGAGAAAAATACAATTAAAATCAAGAATATAGCTGTTAGAAATCAATCCCACAATTTAAGGAAATGTGTCATTGTCAAACGGTCATATTTTTTTGTCAATACAGGCGGCCGGTGGCCGCATTAAATAGACGCGTTGGAAAAATACACAAAGAAAATAACACAGGCGGACCGGTCGACGTCTACCTCGATCGATCGACCATCACCACAACCGGTCCCCCTCATGGATTTTGCAAAAATCAAAAGTTCATTTCAAACACACTTGCAGTGTACCGGCCGCCATTGGCCGAGCGGCCGTCGGCCCGGTCGACGCTTGAGGCGGCCGGTCGGCCTCTTGTTTTTCCTTCCGTCTCATTTGTTTCTAAAAACATCTTCAGTGCGGGTTGCCCTATAGGGCGGCCGTCGACCACGAGACGTAAATGTTGTCCAATTTTTGTCGAAAATAAAACCCAAGAAATACTCCAAAATTTAGTAAAAACATTTTAAACCAATCGAGAATATTTAGACAACATTTAGGAACCTTGTTTAGGAGTGAAAAATCCATTGATATAAAACCATTTAAAAGTGTTGTCCATTATTATCGAGAATTAAACTTGAGGAAATACTCAGGAAAATATTAAAACCATTTTAAATCATTTAGGAGTATTTGGACAACCTTTTAAAAACATTGTTTTGGTGATAAAATAAAAGCATCAAAATTAAGATAAAAACATGTATCAAAGCCGCAAGATTGGTGGAAGAGGGCTAACCGAGCAATCCAGGAGGGTAATATCGGTGCTCAACCGCCTTTAGGAGGTATACTCAAGCCGAATTTGATGAGATGAGGGCTTTTCATGAGACGAGGTATGAGGCTTTGGAGCAAAAGACCTCCAAAATGCAAAAGTCTATCGGCAAGTTAAAGAAATTCATCAAGGACTTTATTCCGGATCTTGCTTCTCCTCGGATGAGGAATGATGTTACCCCACCCCTTTACTTTCTAGCATTTTCATTTAAGTTGCTTTGTACTTTTATGAACTTTTGTAAAACTTATTTGTACTAATGATAGTTGCTTGTTTTTCTTAAAAGGTTAAAATTGCAAGTTGATAATGACTTGTGAATGATCATGACTTTGATGGAGTATTTGATGGTAAAAATACTCTAAAACATTGTTTGATAATTGGTATGAAGTACTTGATGGTAAAAGTGCTTCTTTTATTGCCTTGTTCATTATGCTTAGATGGATATGTTGGGACATTTGATACATGTATGTTGAAAGCATGACTTATTACTTGATGGATGCTCTAATTGTTGGCATTTGAAATGCCTTGATCATTCTTAGCTTACCTCAATTGGGTTGAACCCTTGAGAATCTACTTTGAGCTTCTTAATTGATGAACAAATTATTGCATATGGTGCATATGATTTTTTTTTAGCTTTGAAATGAGGTTGATTGATGATATGAAAATTTTTGGCTTGAACCATTTACAAAGGTTATATACAACCTCTTCTATTTTTCTCTCGACACACAAGGTGTTTGTTGAAATGTCGCAATGAAACTTTCAACTTCTACATGATTCTCTTGCTTCAAAATGTCTTAAATTTTTTTTTTTGAAATCATGTTTTTAGCATACTAATGAGCTTATGGATCTTTTATGTTTCAATTCTCTCACTTTCCTTGGATGATTATGCTTTAAATTGCTCAAACGGTTTTTACCGTCCATTTGGCATGCTTTGATATTATTGTATGGTGTTTTCACCATCCTAACATTCTTTTGATGATTCCAAAGGGGAGAAAAATAGGATATTGGCTCATTAGCTCAAAGAAGCTAATAAAAGTTTGTCATAAAAGCTATAAGCTATGGCTCATAAAAGCCATAAGTTGTGATTTGTTCTTAGTCCAATTGTTGCTTGATGGACTTATATTATTGTTTAAATGTTGTTTTATGACAGGGGAGCTTATAAGCTCTTGAACAAATTGTAAAAGCTAAATCTTTTAGCTTATGGATTATTGCTCTTACATTATTCTTGATGTGCTTGTTGATAGGGGAGCTTGTGCTTATTATTGAAAATATTTACTCCCTACTTGGTTGCTTTAATATTTTTGGAAATTTTGGTTGCTTCCAAAAGGTCAAATGTTTTTACCGGAAAATCATTTCTAAAATTGCTCTCTTAGTTTGTGTAAAAATTGTTTTGGTTTGTAATCATCAAAAAGGGGGAGATTGTTTGATACATGTTTTTATCTTAATTTTGATGATTTTATTTTATCGCCAAAACAATGTTTTTAAAAGGTTGTCCAAATACTCCTAAATGATTTAAAATGGTTTTAATATTTTAGGAGTATTTTCTCAAGTTTATTAAAAATGGACAACACTTTTATCAATGTGTTTTTACTCCTATAATGGTTCCTAAATGTTGTCTAAATACTCTCGATCGGTTTAAAATGTTTTTACACAATTTTCGGAGTATTTCTTGAGTTTTATTTTCAACAAAAATTGGACAACATTTCTGTCTCGTGGTCGACCGGTCGCCCTATAGGGCAACCCGTACCTAAAGATGTTTTTAGAAAAGAAAATGAGACGGAAGGTAAACAAGCGGTCGGCCAAGTGCATCACAGGCGTCGGCGTCGATCGGTCGGCCGACCGGTCGCCAGTGCGGCCGGTACACTGCAAATATGTTTGAAAGCAGAACACTTGATCTTTGCAAAATCCATGAGGGGATCGGTTGGGGTGATGGTCGACCGGTCGAGGTAGACGTCGGCCGTGCCTGTGTTGTTATTTTTCTTTGTGTATTTTTCAACGTCTATTTCGTGCGACGGCCGCCTCTATCTTTTGACAAAGAAATTTCGACCGTTTGACAAAGCAAACATATTTCCTTAAAATGTGGGATTGATTTCTAATGACTATATTCTTGATTTTAATTGTATTTTTCAGTAGATTTTCAATCCCCAAGAGGAGCCTATGCTTGATCAATCATCTCCTATAAATAGAGGAAGTTTTAGAGCAACCAAAAGCACAATAGAGATACAACACAACAAGATACACTTCAAGCAAACACTTGGTCTTTCATTGTCTTATTTCTTGTTGTAATTTGCCTAGCTATTCACTTTCACATTCTTGAGGTCTAGGCTATTCTTGATTACATTTGCACTAAATTGTATTATTCATTATCGAGTTGTAATCTTGAATTTTGTGGTCGTCATTCAAACACAAGATATCCTTGTGAGTGTTCTTGTGGTAAGAACACACTGGGTGATCTAGGTGTTAGGTGTGAGAAGATTGTGGTAATCTTCTTATTGAGGTGTTGAAGAATTTGGTATTCTTCAAGGTTGAAGATTGTGGTAATCTTCACAAGGTGCCGTTGAAGGAAGATTGTGGTAATCTTCAAAGGGAGATTGTGGTAATCTCCAAAGGTGGTGTTGAAGAAGAGTGTGGTGCTCTTCAAGGTGTTGTAAGTTGAATTTGTATTAATTTTGGTAATTAATAAAATTCTTTTTCTTTTCGAAATCCATCCCGGATATCTTTGGGGTGGTAAAAGATTATGCCCTAGGTGGGTTGAACCTCTTTAAATCGACGTGTGTTGTTTATATTCCGCACCTTTATTATTGTATTTGAGCATTCGGTTTTAAAAAGAGGGCGAAATCGAAAAGATGGAGATAATCTATTCACCCCCCTCTAGATTATCGTAGCCGCTTGGACTTACAAAGATTTCTAGGTTTGAATCTATGCAAGATGTCCAGGTTCGAATTTCGCAATGATAGGGCCAAATTTCCCCCAAAAATATAGTTCATTTTATGGTGTGATTGTGTAATGTGAGCGATTGCATGTGCATAAGAATCCTTTAGTGGACATGGATCAGGGAAGAAGGAGATGGGGGTGGGTAGTGGTACGGTAAAGGCTTAGATCTAAGCTTCAAAGATGTCTAAGTTTGTGATATCTAAGCATAATGTGACATTATAATAATTAAAGAAAAAGATCCTGTTATTTTTCAAAATTATAAATGATTTCCGTTTTGCTAATGGCACTTTTGTAAGGGGTATTTGTTAAATAAATGCAAACTTGAATGGGTGCTTGTAAGCGAGACAAAGTTTGAAAATGTTAAAATTTAGGGGTGTAACGAATCGCATCGAGTCGAATATCATGATATTCTATTCGTATTCGGTTCTTTTAGAGAATATTCTTATTTGTATTCGTTTAATGTCGAATATAAAAACTGATTCTCATTCTTATTTTAAAAATATATTCGAATATATATGAATCAATTCGAATATTCGTATTCAAAAAATTTAACCTTCATTTTATCTTTTTTTTTCCCCACCGACAATACCTGATTAGATTGCACCAACAATTAGAATCTAAATAATAACTTTTGGTCATAATATTGTTAGATACATCAACATATTCATCACCAAATACATCAATAAAGAAAGAAACTATTGTCGAGTCCATCAGGAATATCTTTTGCAATAATATAATTATATTTGAACTTATTAGTTTAGGCTTTTATAAGTGAATATATGATTTTTTTTTTGAAAATAAGTGAATATATGATTTATTACATTAACAATCTAGACAAATAAATAGTAAATACATACTTATATGTATAAGGATTATATATAACTGATTTGTACAAATAAAGATATATATGTAATATTATTCGGATATTTTTGAATACTCAAATCAAACATAATGATATTTATATTCATATTTGCATAATATATAAAAATCTGAATAAATTTTGTTATTTGAAATCATATTCTAATTTTTGAATTCGAATATAAATAATCGAATTCCAATACCGAATGGAATAAAAAAGATTTACTTCTTTTACACCTCTATGTCCAATCTTTATTGATTCCGTCATCTATAATTGAGTTATGAAAACTTCTACATATGTATCCTATATATTATTGAATTTTTGTTACTACCCCAAAATTTTAGGGGCAATTATTGTCATTTACACTTTTTTTATGTATTAATCACCTCACAATGAATCACAAGTATATTTTGTGAACTTGAACAAAAATCAGAATAAATTGTACTATTTTTTTTTTTAATGAGTTAGGATGAATGGAGGAGGGAAGAGACAAATTCAAAAGAAACTGAACATTTCAAATCAACACTCTTATAATTACAAATGCACCATTTTTTTTTAAAAGAAAAGAAATTAGTTATAACAAAACAATTTTTTTGAAAATTACAAAAAAAACCTTGAGGTATAATTCCGGTTACTGTTTCTCCCTTCATAAGCATAAAAATTTCAAAATCTCCCCTAATATTTCTAGGAATATTACAATTACCTACTTAAATTTAAGACATAATCAAACCTGAGGGGTGTTTTTGTAATTTGAAATATCTCTGGGTTTTTCTGTAATTAGCCAAAACCTCAAGGGTTCTTTTGTAATTATCCCTATATTCAAATCACAACTACAAAAACAAATTGAGTTAAATTGCCAACTTCTCTACCATTGTCACATTCTCACGGCTTTGCCGGGGATTCCACCTGGTAACTATTCTCTCCTCAACACAGTAATTCTCCAAACTTGAAACACAGATAGCAGCACCAGCACCATTACCATTTCTGCTGACATGAAGAACCAACAACGTTTTCGCAACGCTACCACAGAGTCGGAGAGTGCAATAAAATTCAGACCAAACCTTCAACTGAGCGTTCCTATCACCATCGTCATCATCGGACAAGACAAGAACGGCATAGACTTAGGGGTGGCAATTTTTGACACGATCACGATAAACGCATTACCTAAAACGATACGAAAATAAGCGGTTTAGTGTTTAGCCTTATTGTGTTCGTGTCCTTATCGTGTCACGATAAGGACACGAAAATTCCATGTCGTTTACACGATAGTGACATGAACACGATAGTGACACGATAATGACACGACACGAACACGATAATGACACGTTTACCTATTAGCGATACGATAATGACACGGACGAGCCGCGATAACGACACGTTTCGCGTTAGTGACACGATAATGACACGATAACCTGATATTTTGTATATTTTAGTCGTGTATTTTCATGTAAAATCATGTCATATCGTGTAATTTGCTATCGTGTATTAACATGTAAATCATTTTCTTTTTGTTTTTGACTTATTGTGTCACTATCGTGTCGTGTCGACACGAAAATTTTCGTGTTCGTGTCATGTCGGAAGCAGATCCTTATCGTGTCGTGTTCGTGTTCGTGTTTTCCGACGCGGTCGTGTCGTGTCAACACGAAACACGACACGATAAAGACGATTTGACACCCCTAGGCATAGTCAGCATGGACTAAAGCCGGATGATGGCGATAGGCAACAAAGTCCACACCGTACTGACATCCTCCTCTAACCACCCAATTCTTCGTCCGGAGATGAGTATACGCTTTGAATAGGAAAGGAAACCGGATTTCTTGGACGTTGTATAACGCCACAACTCTTCTTCGTTTTTTACGCACTTGTTTTCACCTACAATCTGGATGCATTTCATCACAGAGTGCAAGTAAAGGGCTTCCTCAGGACTTAACTGAAACCACTGCTTATCATTTTCCGCGGTAATAATGGGACGACCAAAGCATGCGCGGTTAAAGAGATCGGTTTGCTCGGGATGTGTGCTGCGATAAGTACGCTACAACCTGAAAGCTATCCTTGGGAATTGGATTCGATCAAAGAGGATTGAAGCCGGGAAACTATTTCGGACATGGGTTCTGTAAACGCTTTTGCTTCAGCTGCTTTTCCTTTCCATCTTGGTGCCATAATCTGCTTCACAGGAAACATTTATGCTTCATTGAAAATAGATATAATTACAAAACACCCCATGAGGTTTGGGCTAATTACAGAAAAACCCAGAGATGTTTCAAAATTACAAAAAAGACCCTCAATTTTAAGGGGTTAACTGTAATATTTCTAGAAATATCATGGGTTTTTTGAAATGTTCATCGTTTATGAAGGAGAAAATGTAAAGATACAATCAAACTTCAATTTTTTTTTTTTGTAATTTTGAAACATCTCTGAGTTTTTGTAATTAATCTAAACATCGGGGTGTTTTGTAATTATCCCTTGAAAATATCACAAGGGGAAAGGTAATTGCTCATCCACACCATGAATATAAAGCTTTCACACAACCATGGTATCATGTAAAAATAGCAAACATTACAATAGACTGCCTCCTATTGTAAGTTTTTAAACTCAATAAAGTCTAAAAATATTCTTATGATAAGAGCATTACCTAAAGAATTTCCGTATAAGCCACGAATTTACATCTTTTCAACATTGAGACATTTCATCGAACACCTTTTGGGCATTGCATATAACTAGAAGCTATTATATCAGAGATTGCATAACCATTTATTGTTCAAATGAATTGCAACACCAAAACGTAATTTTTATAGCACAAAAAGAAAGTGGTAACAGATAATCCCACAATGTAAGAGCTGAAATGCTGAAAGTTTAATTAACACCAAGTGTTCGTATAAATGTACCTTAGAGACTATAACACTGTTCAGTATAAATATTTGTGTAGATGGGCCTAGCAAAAGGGCCCATTTGAATCGGTCCGACCTGAGCCTCATCTAATGGGTTGGCTAATTGAGTTATCTGGATTATAGACCCGAAGATTAATGAAGATATATAGGTAGAACTTATTTGGGCCTTTAAGGGTATGGCTCTTGAACCATTGGGTCGGACCCGTTGGTTATCTAGCAACAGGACCCGATGATTAACCAGCAACTCCTACTTTTTTTCTAACAAGTAACTCCCACTTTTTTTAGTTTTATATAATGGTATATCAGGTGTTATCCATGATGCATGAGGTTTAGTACACTTGATATATGGATGAATGACAAGTGTCTCTCTCTACATGGATGAATAACAGATGTTTTTAATTATAGGAAGTGAGACACTTATATGGTAGATCTACACCAAATGTACGTACGTAGGGTGTAGCACCTACAAGACCGGTATATCATTTAAAGGTTAGATATCAACGAATACGATTAAGTAGCATCGATCAACGGTCATAAAAATATAGAATCCAACAAAATCAAAATTCTTCAAGGGGTCAAAAACGTGTAACCTAAAATTATATTCCACAAACATATGATTGTCACATTTATAAAAGTTACCATATTAAAAGCTCACAATTTAGACTTGATGTATGCTTTAAAATTAGTATGGTGGTTTTTATTTTTCAGATTCACCCTCTGTAACATTATGGTGTTAACATGATGATTTGTATTTCCGACATGTTAACTAAAGATGTGGGCCTTGTGGGTTAACAATTTGTCAATTATGAGATTAAAAAAGTAAAGCAATAAAAATACTCAAGGTTGTCAACCTATTGGAGGTCGGGTTTGATTTTTTTCCTTTTTATTCTCTTAGCTTAGCTCGGAAGTTTAATGCCACAAATATTCTTCTATGGAGTTATTATAGAGAAAAGGAAGAAACCACTCTCATTTTGTCATAAATGTGGGTATTTTCATAGTGGGAGATTTTATCATCTCTTTACTGATTGGTTTTGAGGATTATAGGAGTAATGATTCATTATATGTAGATGTGTTGAATTGTTGATATCCAATATGTTAGAATGTTAGAGACTGGGTTGTGACAGGATTAGAAGATGTAACTTGTTGCATGATGGTTGCCACCTGTCATGTCTTAGGATACATTTTTCTTCTCTATTAAGTTACACAAGTTCACCGAGCTGGACTGGTAGCAATTGGTTAGGTCGAATGGATAGACTGCAGGAGCTTTTGAGGTGTATGACTTCAAGTAATTGACCAGCTTTGATTGTTATATGCAAAGTTGCGTTTGAGTCATCCCACCTGTAGAATATGATCCTTTGCTTTTGCGAAAATATGGATTTGGTCTCGAACTCTCATCGGATGATATTCTCAATTATTGATGTCTTATTGGACTCTTGTCTAGCATGGATCCTTGATAGCTAAGGGTGACTACAACATATAGTTATTTTTTTTTTTTTTTTGCGATTCTAGAAAATCATATGATATTAGAGTAGATTTATTGACGAAATTAACGAATTTTAAGGGAATATTAATTTTTTTATACAAAAGCATATGAGTCTAATATGGTCGTAATGGACTAATTCTATTTTACAAGAAAAACAAAACTTTAGAGATAAAATTATCCATAGAGAGCAAAAAAAAAAAAAAAGTACAGATGATCTTATAAACAAATAATAGTTTGGTAGCAAAATATAAATTAAATCATGAATAATTTGAAGGATTTATTGTAATTATATCCTATGCTATTTGCATTCAGTCGTTGAATATTATACTTTCATTTTCAAGTATGTAGGCCATGGACAAAGACTCTCTAGAAACTTGACAATACCTCAATGTTACGTACTCTTCCAAGCATGTTATCAATGTCTCATAAAGACCATCGATGTAGGCTTTAATTAGTCACACACCTATATATAGCATCATGCGTATTATTGTACATTTGTATATATATTGAAAAACATTAATTAGGTTTACTACTTAGGTTCACTTCATTGACAATGATCGATAACTAATTAAGTGATGGTCAAGAATGTTTGGATATTTTTAAAGCTTATAAAATGTCAGACCTTATTTTAAGAATAAGTTGTTGAAGTATTTGGATAAAATACGATGGTGGAACTTTTAAGATATTAGTAGCGATAATTTTGTAATTAAAATAGTTAAATTAAAAGAGATTGTTGAATATGATCTTATTTTGAAGAAAAAAATTGGAAATTTTTTCTTTTTAAAAAAAACAACTTATAAGCTCGAAAATTAGATGTGGCAAAATTGATCGGCCCATGGGTCGATCCAAACAAATGACCGAGGTTTGGGCTGTAGTTTTTCCGGCCCGAATGGCCCAAATAGCTAACTTTGATGAAGATTTGTAGCATCATTCAAGTAAACACAGATTGAGATTGTAGAAACATGAGCTTGTGAAATAAAGTATCATTCAAGTAATTAATGCAAGAACTATAAATAAAGGACCAAGATCGGATATAAAATAAAAGCCCCGATGGGTCTGGGTTAACACGACTTTTTTGGGCGGCCCGATTTTTTTTTTCTCATGGAATGTATCGTGGACTGGGCTGGGTCGGGCAGGTAATTCCATGGGCTGATCAAAATCGGGGACGGCCCGACCCGGACCGAAATCTCAAAAAGCCCAATGGGCTCGGTTATAAGATTTTTTTATTCAAAGTTTACCAAACAAATTTAAAGAGAAGTTTATAAGTTTTTCAAAATATCTTATTCAAATTAAGATGTTTGAGAGCTTGTAGCTCAACCAAATATACGCCTCAGTTGTCAAATACTATATTAATTAAGCGGACTTAGAATTTGACCAATTAATTGCGCCAGAATTATGCCCAGTCCTTCACGGTAGTTGAAACACTATTACACGTAGCTTTCAGTTTTACTGGTCCTGAGTTTGCGTCAAAAAAACATATATGTTTCTCAATATATATATCACTGTCTCAATTCATATGATATATTTTATATTTATTTGTCTTGGGATTTTTTTGTACCAATTCACTTATCTTTGTACTTTAACATTATGCTTTTTATTCTTTGTTGGTTGCTGAAATATTTTCAAATAGATCTACGACTTTTACCTCAAGTAATTGTTTCCCAGTTGTCTTCTAGAAATTCTAATTTGGTTTTTGATGCTGCTTAAATCAGCAGGCCACTTCTAGTAATGTTTCTGATATAAAGTTCAACTTTTCTCCGGAACTGGTAGTTCTTGAAATGAAAACTTGTCTGCAACAATTCAGCAAACGTTATACAGTTCATGGGGTTGTCCCAAGAAGGCCCATCCGACGCCCAAATTGGTACGAGTTGGAGAGAAAATCCAGAACAAAATAAACATCGAGTTGAGAGAATTAAGCGAGAATACTTACAGATAACGAGTATGAACCTTTTTATACATGAGTTGATGAGTCGCATGTGCTTTATAGGATAAGTAAACCGCGTGGGCCTGATAATTATATATGTGGTACATTGGTAATTAATAATATTGGATAATCAATAAAAGTAATTGTTGGTAAAGTGAAGGAAATTGCACATTTGTGGTGCGATTTTCTTAGGACCTCGATTGTCTAATGACAAAAGTAAAAGTAGTTTCTTGTTACTCGTGAGGACATTAAAATCGAATATTTATTTGTCCAAAATGGTGTTTGGATGAAGGAGAAATTAAAGCTTAAAGTGGTGTATTGGAATTAATTTAAAATGAGAAATCATGTGGGTTTGTTTTCTTTGAAAGGTGAGTTTGTCCCACATAGGAAAACAAACGCTTTGTTGACTAGTTTTATATAATGCCACTTTTTAGTAATGTGTAAGATTATATTGCATAAAGGCTCTCTCTACATGCGTGCTCGTAGGGGGTGCAAATCACGGTTGAACCCTAGACCCTTACTTCTCAGAAACATAGGCTAGACTGATATTAATATAAAAAGAGTCCGTCGGATTTTTGGATAGGAGGTCCAACTATTATTAATATAAAAAGAGTCCGTCGAATTTTTGGTCATTTCTCCATAATAAAAATAGTTTGACCATGTTTTTCAAATTTTTTTTTTTTTGAGTTGATTTTCACTTTGTATTTTTTTCATTTTTAGAGACCGATCCATGAATTGGTATTGGAAAATGTATTGTATCAAGTTTTTGAAATATAATTAAGTATCTCATCAGAGAACACAAGAAGGGTATAATCGTATCAAAATGGCTAAAAAATATGTTTTTGAAAAATATGACTATTTTTCATTTTTACAAAACATAAGGGGACAATTTGTCCATATCCACATATAAAAATGAAAAACAATAAATCAAATTTAAAATAAGTAGAAACTTTTGGTTATGCCATTGTATTAATTCAATCACATCTTAATATTCATAAATAAATAACCAAATACAATTACATATAGGGGTGTGCACGAGACTTGGAAATGACCAGAAATCGAACCGATATCCGAAACAAAAATATTCATTGACTTTTAGTTTTCCCGAATTGTGTCGTCCTAAATTTTTTGTTGAGTACGGGTTTGGATATTTTTAAATATCCATACCGAGAATCATACCGAATCAGATCGAAATAAAGATATGAAACTAGAATCGGTTTGAAAGAAATCTTTATATATAGATATATAATATTATTATTTTATTTATGTTTTGATAGTGAAATAATTAAATATTCTTTGAAATTAATACTATAAAAAATATAATACCAAAAATTATCAAATTAAAAATTGACATACTTTTCAATACATCAAATGAATAATTGAATAGGAACTTAATTCACTAAGAGTTGCATTATATTAATTATTTTATTAAAAATAGTTGTTATTGTATTAATTTATTTAAATGTATTGAGAGATTAAATTAAAAATCATATGTAAGTTAAACTAAAAATCCGATTGTCGATTTTTTTTGTTCCGCATCGAATCATCCCAAAACTTGGGGCCGATGCAGTGATTTTTTTAGCTATGGTACAATTCCGCAATCAATTTTTGAGATATACGAACTTTGGTGCGGTTCTAGAGATTTTGAAACTCGAACCATACCGTACCAATTACCATGCACACCTCTAATTATATCAGTATACCGAAAATGACAAATAAAGACACAAGAGCATAATGCGAAAATTGAAGTTAAATAATATGGGGGAGCTTAAAAATGTACAAAATTTTAAGAAAAGAGAAAAAATGACCAAGACTTGTATTTTTCAAGATTCACAAACCAAAATAGGAAAGAGGAATGAAATATAAGTGAAGACCTTTTTTTTTTTTTTTTCTTCTTATTTTTCTATTTTTTATTTATATTAAGATTAAAAAATGAAATGACCCAAATACCCATTTTTTTTTCAAAATTTGAGGGAGCCCATTGCCCCTCTTGGCCCGTACTTGGCTTCGTATCGGTATTATTCATGCTACCCCACATGTATAGCACACTTGATATATGGATGAAAGACAAGTGTATCGTCCTATAAAAAATGAGACATGCGTAAGTGTAATGAATGGACACCAAATGTATATACATTAGCCATTAGGTGCATCTTCCACATGACCTTTACGATGTTGAAAATGAAAATTAATGTGTTTTCCATCTTCTAACAGAGTTTCACTAATAAATCCAAGTATATTGGAAATTAAAAGTAAAAAAATTAAGAAAGTTTCATCTGTGTTTTCATTGTTTTTATTCTTATACAGGTCCACACGCCAGGAATGTCAAGACACAAGTCAAACTTCTTCCACGTTAAAGTCAAAGAAACAAACAAATTGACTAGTTTAATTCTTCCCATGGTAGAAATTTTTGATAACTCGGACAAATAAATGAAATAATATTTTTGAAAATTTTCCAGCTTTCTAAGATAAAGATTTTGACAGCTTGATCAAAACTTGGAAATTCGTATTAATTTAGGTGTAGAACATTCAAGAAAAAATAATTACAAATATCATGTAAGTATAATTAACTAGGTATATATAAACATTCATATGGTAATTATCTAAATGTGATTATAAACTATTGAATACTACATCATATTATTTTTATATTTTATAATTATTATCACACACATATATTTTCACTGATTTTAGAATCCATTTAAATAGTCAAAAACTCGTATGAGATAGTTTCATTGGCATTATCCATTAGACGGATCATAGATGTAAATAAAATTTCAATTCAAACCCATAAAAAAAATCATATTTTTTATATTTTAAAATCCGTCTTAAAAATTTAAGTCAGAGAAAGTTTCATACATGAAATTTGGAATGGTTCTAGATGACAGCTAAATGGCAAAAATTGTTGGAAAAACAACAAATTCTAATTCCATCCATGTGCCAAACGAGCTGGACCAAAGTAGCCAAACATGCCCCACTTTAGGCCTTAGGGTTCTCTCTTCATTTTTTAATGATAAAAATAGTAGACTATCAATAAACCGACACGTAGTGATATGGTAGTTAGGGCTTAGGGGATTAGGAAAACTACAATTCTCTTGTGTTTTGGTTTCAAATCATGAGTCATAATTAGTCCACATTCTCACTTATGGTAATGCATATGTTGTATCTAGAGCATCTACACTAGTAGTGGTGGTAATTGGGGTCATCAGGTCGAGTTCGTGTTTGATAACATCATGACGATTCGTGTTAGTTGTGTTTGGATTTGGGTTTCTCGTGTTCGGATTCCTCTCAATAACTTCGGATCAAGTTCGTGTCGGACCGTCGTGTCGTGTCATGGATTGCAACCCATATATACAATGGTGTATTTTCCTTAGTTTAGGATGCATGGAATACAAGATAATTATCAAAAGTCCCATTTTCTAAAAAAACTGGATACTCGTATGAGTATATTATATCGATGAGTACAACATTGAAAAAAAACATATTAAATATACGTGTATATATATAGAGAGAGTTGTGGATTTCTGGTATTGTAGATATCTTGATTTTGTTAAATAATTATAATTATAGGTTAAAGTACCTCAATTTCATCGGGGGTTTCCTCAACCGAGAAAGTAGAATTGCATAATGTTGTATATTGGAACTCATTAAAACCCTATTTGCATCATTATATTCGATAAAAGGAACAAGGGAAACTCCAATAGAAAAATACTATAAGGACAAACTACTCCAAACTTCGAAGATGAACTCGTTCCCAAGCAATAATGGGTCATTGATCATGCCCGTGTTAGGTTTATTATATGGATTGAGTGGTCATGACTTACTCACTCCCAATGGTAGATATATCAAATGAGTTGGGTCAGTGCTAGCTTGTCCGACCAAAGCGAAAAATAGGATCTGGCCAAATTTTCATATGTACGATCATCTAATTTCTAAATCCCGATCTCAGCCCGTACATTAAAAATACACTTGGTCGATCGGACATTTCAAGTCAAATGGGTCGGCCCAACTAAGCATGTTTCTTTCTTAAGCATACGAAATTGCAGTCCAGCCCGGTCTTATCATCAGGTTGATCTGGTGTTGACAGAAATAGACAAAACAGAAACCTTTAATTCATACATTTAAATAGGCCGATCGGTAAAGTTACTGATATAAATGTAAATTATGCCCAGCCGGCCCAACATTTCAGGTCAAATGGGCCAGGCCAACTAATTCTCTTTCTTTTCTAGCTTACGAAATTGCAGCCCAACCCGATCTTATCATCAGGCCGAACAACATAGCCACCAAGAAAACTCATTTTCAACAAACAATAGGACCAATAAAAGAGTATGTATCCAACACTGTTTTTTTCAAACAAAACCACTCCCCCGCCCCCCGCCACCCATCTGCCTATATATATATATTCTCACATCAACAAGCACATTTAACCCCCAAAACACTCTGTTTTTTAACACACTTCTTCATAACTCAAAAATCTCTGTTTTTGACCATTAATTAAATTAACAAAGATGGAGAACATTGAAACAACTATAATAACCACCACAACTTCACCATATTCTCCTCAATCTTTAGTGATAATCAGCCCTTGTGCTGCCTGTAAAGTTCTGCGTAGACGATGCGTCGAAAAATGTGTGTTGGCTCCTTATTTTCCTCCAAATGATCCACTCAAGTTCACTACTGCTCATCGTGTGTTTGGTGCAAGCAATATAATCAAGTTCTTGCAGGTATATTTATATACAGTCATACAGAGTCCGTCGAATTTTTAATATTTTTGAGTTCAAATGTCCACTATGTTCTTTTTTCCATTTATGGAGACGGTTTACATAACTCGGTATGGTATGTGATTTGTCTGGGTCTTGAGATACATAACTCGGTGATCGAGACACATATAGGGCGTAAGCGCAGCCCGACCTGGTTACCTCTAGCTCAATTATTTTTTCCCCTTAAAAAAACACATATAATTTTTTTTTTTCATTTTTTTCCACAAAAAACGGGACAAAAAAAATTGGGGTGCGTGGGGGGCCACCCTGGACACATAACTTGGTACCGAGTTATATATCACATCAATTTTTTGAAAAATGGTCAAGTATACACGAAGGTACCCACACAAAAAAAAAAGGATAGAATGAAGGGATAATTGCAAAAACACCCCTAAAGTTTGGGCTAGTTACAAAAAAAAGCCAGAGTTATTTGAAATTTACAAAAAATCTCTTGAGGTTTGATTTCGTCTTACATTTTTCCAGGTGATTTTCGGATACATTTCAAAAACCACTTCACATTTACAAAAATGTCATAGTTACCACGCTTATATTTAAGACAAACGAAACCTGAAAAGATTTTTTGTAATTTTGAAACATGTCAGCGTTTTTTTTTGTAATTAACCCAAATCTCAGAGGTGTTTTTGTAATGAACCCTAGAGAGAAGGAAAAAAAAAGAAGCCCCTGTTTTATAAAACTTTTCTCTTCTTTCTCCATTTGGTCAAAGTTTTTGACTGAAGATTGACAAACATATCCAGTTTCTTCGCTTTCAATTTGGCATTTCATTTCATACTTCATAGGTAGAGATGGCAGTGGGGCGGGGATTCCCATTCCTCGGGGAACCGCCGAATGGGCGGGAATCCCGAAAGTTCCCCGTGGGGACGGGACGGGATTTTTTTCCCCGTTGGCGGGGACGGGGCGGGACGGGATCATATTCGCCCGCGGGATCTCGCCCCGTTCCCCGCGGAACCGATTTTAAATATATAATACATTATATTAAATATATATAATATATTATAAATATATCCACATTAAATATACAAATAATTTTTTAAATTTTTTATATAATAAGTGTTTTATTAGTCTTTTTATATAATTTATATATTTTTAAATATAAAAATCATTTTTTTAAATAAAAATTCAGTTTTACAAAAAAAAATAATAAAAGGGGCGGGAATCCCCATGTAGGCGGGATCCCCATGGGGACGGGATGGGGGGAGTTTTTCCCGTTTATCTCGGGGACGGGGGACGGGATTCCGCGATGTCGCGGGACGGGGATGGGATTGCTCCCCGCCCCGCCGCCCCGTTGACATCCCTATTCATAGGTATATATTAGGTGTATCAAAATATCTTTTTCTACATAAACTTGACTAACATGTATGTGGGTTCCATTTTCTTAGTATTGGGACAAAATAGATGTATTTTACTCAGAAATAGTATATTTAATGCATCAAAGATTTTGGTACACTAGAAGATCATTTCATTTCTTTTTTTGGGTTAATTACAAAAATACCCTGGAGGTGTAGTTTAATAAAAAAAATCGGCTATCTTTCAAAATTACAAACACACGTTGTCAAGTAAATGCAGACTTTAATGGGGTGTTTGTAATTTTGAAAGATATATTTTTTTTAGGTAATTAGGCTAAACCTCAAATTGTTTTTGTAATTTTACCTTCTTCTTTTTTTATCTCTATATTCAATTTGGTACACAATAGCTGGTGGAATCCCTCGAATTTTTGGTCTTTTTTCCATAGCAAAAATATATTTTAGCTGTGTTTTTTAGCCATTTTAAGTTCAAATGTCCACTTTACTCTTTTTCTCGTGGTGGACCAGCACATACTATTTTTTATTTTCACAAAACACAAGTGACCAGTTTGGCCTGGTATGTATATCTTTGTGTACATTAGGTTTGTATGACTTTGACTTTAACACTTTGTGTTCCAATATGGTGTTTCATCTCATGCTCGTTTATCAGTCAAACGACTCGTTCGTAATAAATTCTCGAATGAATGAAATAGGAACTTCCAGAGCCACAAAGAGCTGATGCAGTGAGTAGCATGGTGTATGAGGCCAATGCAAGGCTAAGAGACCCTGTCTATGGTTGTGCTGGTGCAATTTGCCAACTCCAAAAGCAAATTAATGAGCTCCAAGAACAACTAGCCAAAGCACAAGCTGAGATTGTCAACATGCAATGCCAACATGCCAATCTAATGGCCCTAATCTGCTTGGAACTCCCATCCAACGATCTAAAATCGTTCGACGACGATTTTACTAGTGGTTACCAAAGTAACACAAACTTTATTGACGAGAACAACCTTGGACTTCTTTGGGAACCCCTTTGGACATGAGATAGTTACCGTCTCATCAGAATCGAATCATCTGTTGTTGTGAAAGATATTATCGTATTGTGTGGCTGTAACACATTTTTATATTGTCTCGCAAATAAACAAACAAGAAAAATAGTACAAATTGAATTTATATAAATCAAATGAAAAATATAGGTTACAATATCTATTTCTTCCTTTGATTCTCCTCTTGAAAAATATAATATCCTGAAATTGGAAATTTGGAGATGAACTCTTCAGCTTGATCTTCTCCAAACTTGAACTTGAATTTGAATAACATTAATTCGAGGGCTTGACAGCTTAATCCCGAATCAATGTGATATATTTGGCGATATTTGACTTTGGATATGAGAACTTCTTGGTGGAATTGTCTCTTTGATCTTCCTCCAAGATGAACTTGATATTTGATAACGTTAACTCGAGGGCTTGAAAGCTTATTCCTGAATTAAACACCGTGATTTGAGTGGACTCCGTGATGAACGTCTTGACTTTCGCCTTGAATACCGTGGATCTCCTTGAATATGTTCTTCTTGACTTGAGAGAATTTCCTCCACCGCCTTCTTGCTTGGATTTCTTCTCTTTGAATTGTGATTTAATTCCTTGAGAATTACCCCTATTTATACTTGTAGGAGAGGGGTCTTAGGAAAACTCACATGGTGAGGACTCTAATTTGATTGGTCCTTCAAGATGTAATATTATTTCTTTAATCACAAATTGTGATCATTATCAAAAATAATAATAATAAATCAAGATAAATCTTGATTTAATAAGAATTTGACATTTGGCAATCTTTAATTGGCCAATAAAAATATATATTAAAATATCAATTAATTAACTATTTAGATTAGGAATAAAATTTGATTAAATTCCCAAATATAAATAGAAAATATAAAATTAATATTTAATATAGATTTTCACATGTGTCACCATTTGATTGGTGCAAATTTAATTTGTCTACAGTGACATTTCATTAATGTGTGCTACATGTATATTGATGATATCATTTGCGTACATGTGATAGTGCATTGGAGAAATAAAATACGAGATGGATAATATTTTGCAACATATGATATGACGTGATGCTCCTTATGTTAAAAAAAATATTGAGGTTTTTTTTCCTTTATGAGAAAGTTATACATTACCTTGTAGCATAGTTTAATTAATAATTAATTTTCATTTTTAATGATGATGTTAAAGCAAATGAGATTGACTCCTGGTCTATTCTTCCATGTTATTTTATCATTTCAGAAGGAGAGATGTCATTGTCGAGTCCCATCTCCTGCTCCATCAAATTATTAAAGGCGCGAATTTGGTGAAGATTTGGTGGGAACTCATCTTGAATAGATCCGTGTGGGTTCGATTCGGGAGAGATCGTTATTAGTAGATTGGGGTCGAACATAATTGTTCTCTTTACTTGGGAGGATACGGTTGTACGTCGCGGACCGCCGTAACACACTAGCCAGTGCGTACACATCCCCATGATTTACCTTGGCGGCAGAATGAGGAGCCGGAGTTGTTGTCCTCAAAAGGCATAGTCGGCGTAAGCGCAGGTTTGAGTTATCAAAAAAAAAAAAAAACTAATTGAGACTACTTTCTGGTTACCTAATGCCTTTTCTTTTTCTTTTTTTTTTCTTGTTTATTATTAGGAATAATTAAAGTGGGGGTGGGGGTGGGGGTGGGTTGTATTAACTATTAAAAGAACTCATAGATATTTCAATATTACAAAAAAGTCTCGTCAAATTTGATTACGTCTTAAATTGAAGGGACATTAATTGTAATATTTCTACAAATATCCGGGGCGAAGTTTGAAATGTGTTTTAATTTGCTTGTGAAGAGGAAAAATGTTAGACAAAATTAAAATTCAAGGATTTTTTGAAATTTTCAAAAACACCTAGGTTTCTCTGTAATTAATCCGAGCCTTAGAGGGTTTTTGTAACTACCCCTTATTATTATTATCAATGTCAAAAATTAAATTAATTAATTATTTGTAGTGTGCTCTCTTTCTCCATTGACCCATGAAAGATTTCCACATATGATACTGAAAAAGAATGTTATGTAAGTTAACATGGATAGTCCGTCGAGCATATGTAAATCAAAGTTTCAATTGACTTTGTTGAACTTATGTTTCATCTTTTTGGAACAAAAATTATTCTCAATGTTTTCCATTTTCATTTCAACATTAGGAATAGAAATGCATTCCAGTTAAGATTAGAACCAAAATCCCGGACGCAGGGCGTCTATTTTTGGCCTAAAAAATGGCGGCCCAATATAATTTCGTCTTGACTTGACCCGACGCGATTTTTTTTTAGTTTACGGTTGGCTAGCAACTGCATCCGCTTTGTCCCGGCCCTTTGATAGCTCTAGCTCCGGTTGAGCAATGTTATGTATTAGACATGGTGAAGTAGGACATGTAGGTAAAGGTAGAGAAGGTTCCAACGATGAATTTGGTAAATAAACCCAAGATTCTTGAAAAGTTTAATATAACTATTAGAAATTAAGAAATATTTATGTTTATCGTGAGGATGATGTACTCATACCGGATACATATCGACACAATACTTTATCCGATACTCATGAACATTATATGGATAAAAATCGACCTAGATATCCCCGTATCAAAGAAACAAAACCACATTCATATTAATTCTTATAAATCAACATATGGAAATAGATAAAGGCAAAAACTTGTTTAAGACGGTCTCACGGATTTAGATCCGTGAGACGAGAGCCCTTATACAAAATTTTAAGGTTTTTTTTTGATTTTATTTTTCTTAGGGTTTATATTTGTTTTTTAGGGTTTATTTTGTTTCTTGGGTTTATTTTTAATTGATTTGAGTTTTTAGGATTTTTAGTTTTTTTAGGGTTTATTTTTATTTTTGGGTTTAGTTTTGTTTTTCGGGTTTATTCTTCATGGTTCATGTTTTTAGGGTTTATTTTTGTTTCTTCATGGTTCATTATTATTTTTAAATTTATTTTCATGGTTCATGTTCTCAAGACGGAGCCCTTAAGAGGTCCGTCTCACGGTTTAGATCCATGAGACCGTCTCACAAGAGACTTGCTCATAGATAAAATTTATTTTGTTCTTTGATAATTTAAGCATGTTTCAAATTTGTCTATGTGAATTATCACATTTAGGATTTGAACATTTAAGAAATTTTAGTTTTTATGATTGAAACATTAATTTTTAATTATACATTTTATACGTTTATAATTTTAATAACACAAAAATATATAATTTTATATGTGTATATATATTGTATCCATATTCTTAAAATTTCAAAATATGATGTATAATATAATTTTTTTACTTATAAAACAAATCGATCTGATTTCGATTTTAATTATTTTAAATTAGTTTTTTTAGTACAATTGGGGGAACTTGGGAAGGGGACACGCACACTCGGATGAGATTATTTTAAATTAGTTAAATATATTGAATCATCTTTTTTATTCATTGTTAAATTGAATTAGACTTAGAATTAGTTATTTTGATTTGGTAAAACAATTATAATCAAATTTAAAATTCTGTTAATAAGCTCTTTTTTTATAGAAAAATACGAAATACCATTAAAATTGTTGGAAACGTCCAATGGACAAGATTTAATCGATTCGGTTTATTAGATTAATCTCGCAATAATTTATTAGATGAATCTATCGGACTAACAAGGGTAAAACTAGCATGTATGAAAACTAATAGAAACAAAAAAGTTATAATTGTTGGACAAATCTCGTACCAAATTAAAACTTCAGTAAAAACTAATTGATTGCTTGAAGCGAAGGAAGGCGACTAGGTTTAAGTAAGAGATATTTTTAAATTTTGTTATTTATCTTGATTTAATAAAAAAATTGAATCATGTTTTTCATTGTGATTGAGACATTGAGTGAAACTAATTGAATAACATTGGCTCAGGATGACAATTTTGGTCATCGGTCGTGTTAATGTTTGATTTTAGGTTAATTTTGAGTTATGTTTAAAATACATCCAAAATTAATTAAAATCTAAAATATTTACGTCTTAGATAAATTGGTAATATCATATCAGATTCGTATCAGGACGTATTCGTGGTCTGATTTTCGTGTTCGGATTTATATTTTTCTCAATAACTTCGTGTGGTTAGGTGTCAGATTATCGCGTGTCACAAAGATTACCGTCCCATAAACATTGACAAAATTTTGTAAAAAAAAACTTAAAAAGGAAAAAGGAACAAAATAGGCCAACTGGCTGAGACTCCCACTGCCCTTTCTTTCCTCAAACCTCTTTTCCGCCATTCGCAAACCTCCCAAAAAGCCTCCGAATCAACAGAAAACGACACTCCAATCCCGGAGAAACGGGGTAGAAAACATGGAGAGTAGTGAATCCCAAAGCAGCATAATCTCGGCGATCGACTGTGGAACTGTCCCTTCTCTTGTATCCTCCTTCGTCGACACTTTCATCGATTTCTCCGTCAGCGGCGGCCTTTTCTTGCCTCCGGAACCAGAACCGGTTAAGAAGTCGAATAGTTCATTACAAACAGTGTTTTCTCAGCCCAGCCGCCTAATTGCCATCGGAGACCTCCACGGTGACCTTCCCAAGGCCAAGGAGGCCTTGAGGCTCGCGAATTTGATCGGCCCAGATGATCGGTGGTCGGGCGGCTCCGCCACCGTTGTTCAGGTTGGTGATATTTTCGATCGTGGTGGGGACGAGATTAAATTGTTGTATTTCTTCGAGAGATTGAAGAGAGAGGCTGCAAAAGCCGGGGGTTTGGTTATTACCATGAATGGGAACCATGAAATCATGAATGTGGATGGGGATTTTAGGTTTGCGACTCTGCAGGGGCTCAAGGAATTTGAAAATTGGGGTATGTGGCAGTGTGTTGGGAATGCTATGAAGAAAATGTGTGATGGGATTGATGGGAAAATGGTAGCTAATGTGTTTGATGGATTGCCTGATCAGTTTCCGGGGATTAAACCGGAAATTTTGAACGGAGCTAGGGCGCGTTTGGCTGCTATGCGGCCGAACGGATTAATAGCAACTAGGTTCTTGTCGAAAAACCAAACAGTTGTTGTAGTGGGGGACTCTGTTTTTGCTCATGGTGGATTGTTACAGAAACACGTACAATACGGATTGGAACGTGTGAACGAGGAGGTAAAGGATTGGATTCTTGGTTTGAAGGATAAGGTGGAGAATCAGTTGATTAGGGGGAGAAACTCCATTGTTTGGTTAAGGAGTTTCTCCCATGAGTTGGCGAAGGAATGCGATTGTTCGATGCTTGAGCATGTGCTCGAGACAATTCCCGGGGTGAAGAGGATGATAATGGGGCATACAATTCAGGCAGGTGGTATTAGTTCCATTTGTGGTAACCAAGCAATAAGGGTTGATGTGGGAATGTCTAAGGGTTGTGGCGATAAATTTCCCGAGGTTTTGGAGATAAATGAGAATTCGGAGCTTAGGGTTTTGACATCCAATCCTCTGTATCTAAAAGGATACGAGGCTTCTACGCCCGCCAATAAGAAAGACGGGTTTGGTTTGTTGATCCCTGAACAAAGATCAAGGCAAATTGAGGTGAATGCTTGAGTATTGTTGGGTTTTCTGAAGTCATATGGAGTGTTTGCAAACTCTAAGAAAAGTGATTATCAGCTTATGGAAAAAATAGTTGTTTTTTGCATCTAGAAGCTGATAATCGTTTTTTTTTGCATTCGCGGACACTCCCATAGTCATCTGTATTTGAAAAACATAAAGCTTCTTTGTTGTGCCATTAAGAAGGATGGGCTTGGTGCAATTCCAGAGCTTGCTTGCTAGGGGAATGAAGGTGAATGTTTTAAGAGTTCATGTTTTCAAATGGCTCAACCACATTAGGATTTAAGAATTATTGGAGTTAGAATTAACTTCTTTCAATTGAATGTAGTTGTCGTTTACTAATCGGCATAGATGCTCTTGAAATTGTCATCGGTATACATTTTGATTATCGGCAATGATTTGCAACATTGTTCAAAATTGTTAGAACTGTTCTGGTACTTATGATTTTAATACAAGCTAGTCTTTATTTCTGCTCCTGTTTTGTCAGTTTTATGTTCGAAAAGGGTGGCTAAATTGATGTATCTTTGGTTTGCACTACATTTGCATTTCACTATGCTGCTTATCTAAATCTCTACAAATATATCTTTGGACATCTGGATATAGAGTTATGATTCTGTCATATATCACTTAACTAGGATTGGAAATTAGATAGCCACAAGGCCACTACCCTTTGTGATTATTGTCTTATCAGTGTGATTAGAATTGTGATGCTGTTGGAAAGATATGCATATTGTGGTAACTGGTGTCAAGAAAATTGTTGATGATGTTCTGTTTATGGAGCCTTTGGTATTGGTGGAGATGGAGGCTCTTGAGATCGCACGATACGCCGTCGTTTGTAGGGGCGGCGGAAGAATCCTCCAGATACGGGATTTTGTGAAGCTGATCGGTCGTATATAGGGAGTGTTTGCAACCACTGAAAAAAGTGTTTCTCAACTTTTGGCTGGAAAGAAATCACTTTTTAGTGTTCGTTAATATCAACATTTGTTTTCGCTTCATTTAATCATAATCTAAAAGCGAGGCAAATGAGTGTTTTAGAGTTCGATTCTGCTTTTGGTCCTAACAAATAAGCACTTTTATAATTTTTTATCAAACTCAACTCTCTCGATTTTATTTGCAAACGCTACTAACTTTCGATTCTCAACTACTTTTATTTTTGTTACAATAAATCGCTTCTTCTAAAAGCATAAATTTTGGCAAACATTCTCATAGCAGACCAATCTTGTTGTCCAAAGTCATATCAGACTTGGGATGTTGGATGTTGAGCTCCATCTCACGATTTTTGACTATGAGACGATCTCACGGAAGACTCACTCTTTATTCTTTTGTTATAGGTTTATCTTTACATATAAAGTGATTAATCATGTTCTTAACATCATCAGATTTTATTATTAGATTTTCAAACAACATCATTAATGAACCTACCCCTTTTTCTTATGATCAAGCAACACTGTTAGCACACCATCACGAATCATGATGCTATTGAACCTTATGGGGCTGTTTATTCTTTTGGTTGGAATATGAAATGATTGATAAAATATAAGATAAAATACTATAACACTCCATGAACTGAACTTGATCATATACACCAAACTTGCCAAAATGTAACATTTTTTTCTCCTAATCAAATTGGAACAAAAAAAAAAGTCTTCATATAATGAATTTACATGGAAAAAAATTGATTCAGAAATTCTTATAGAGTTGAAGAAAATCGGCCAGGACCACACCGCGAACAATAATGGGCTGGTTTTAATTATATGAAGTGGGCCCAGAGAAGGACCGACCCAATACCTAGCTTGTGAACCCGCACGTCTGAAATCTGAATCCCTAGCAAGTTTTGGACTGACCCAACACCGAAGCAGACTCACTTCAGGCCCGAACAATTTCATTATTTTATTTACATTTATATTATTTATATGTCATAATAAGTTATCTGTTTTCAACATTCAAATTAAGTATTAGAGTGGCTCGAATTCAACTCGATAAATAAATAAATAATAAAATATGTGTTAAAAATATCTAATCGCTTTCGAGCACAAACTTAGCCCCGTTCACTTTGAAGAGTTAGATTTAATTTGATTAATTATCAAATCAAACTCGAACATAATTTTAAAATTTGATAATGTGAATAAAGAGAGAATTTGGCATTGAGTCTTGTAGAATTGCAGAAGAAATAAACTGAATGAATTAAAAGATGATACATCAATTTCTTAAATAAGTTGTAGTCTTGTAACTAACTTAATCGAAACCAAACTAACTTAATCGCTATTTGAAATGAAATACAATGAAATCTTGAATTTATTTAGCTACATTTGAATCTAATTTGGAGTCTTTACACCCCCTCAAGTGGAGCATGGATGTTTAACATGCTCAACTTGCTAATGAGATAATTGAGAAATGGTGGTGGTAGTGGTTTAGTAAATATGTCTGCCGTTTGTTGTGTTGAAGGGATGTGTATGAGTTTGAACAATCCCTCTTGTAGTTTTCCCCGACAAAGTAGACCATTTGATTGTATGTGTTTTGTTCTTTCATGATGGCATGAATTTTGTGAAATGCAATATGCACTTTCTTTGTCAGTATACATTAGTGATAATGGATGCTTTATGTGCATATCTTGAAGGAGATATGTTAGCCATTGTATTTCGCAAGTAGTCGAGCAATTGCCTGCACTCAAGAACGGCTAATGGTAGGTTGTTTCTTGGATTTCCATGAAATGAGGGAGTCCCCTAGAAAAGATCGCAAATCACCGATACTTCTCCTTGTTTCTTGACATCTAGCCCGATCTGCATCACTAAAACATTTCAAATGTAAAGGAGAGGTAGATGAATAAAAGAGCCCCTTTCCTGGGGTTGATTTAATATATCTTAAAATTCTATGAGCTGCTGCAAGATGAGTAGTAGTAGGTTTGGACAGATATTGACTCGAGGTTTGTATGCTAAAAAGACAGTTCGGTCTAGTTATGGTTAGATATAACATCCTCGCCAATTAGCCTTCTATCTTGGGAAGCATCGGTGAGGGAGAGGAATCATTACTAGAAAGTCGAGCTTTGCAATCCATAGGAGTAGTGCTTGGTTTGGAACCAAGAAAACCAGTTTCGTGAGTAAGTCTAATGCATATTTCCTTTGGCATATATGAATGCCTTTGGTAGATCTAGCTACTTCAATACCTAAAATGTATTTGAGAGTGCCGAGATCTTTTATAGTAAACTTTTCATCCAAATGAAGTTTTATTGCTTCTATTTTACCGATATCATTACCCGCTAAGATTATATCATCTACATAAACACAAAGAATGGTAATAGAATCTTCATGTGACATAGTAAATAGGAGTCGATTTGGACTATATGAAACCATAGTTAAGAAGACAAGAAGTTAACTTTTGAAACCATTGCCTTGATGCTTGTTTTAGGCCATAGAGACTCTTAGTTAGTTTGCATACCTTTTTGTCATTGGGGATAAATAACCTGGAGGAGGGAGCATGTATACTTCTTCATGTAGATCACCATGTAAAAATGCATTGTTTACATCTAATTGATGCAAAAACCAACATTTAGCTTTTGCTGCCAAGGCAATCAACAATCGACAAAAGTAGTTATTTTAGCAACAGGAGAAAATGTATCAAAATAATCTAAACTTCTTCTTGTGTGTAACCTTTGGCTACAAGACGAGCTTTGTATCTTTCAATAGATCCATTTGATCTATATTTCACCTTATATACCCATTTGCATCCTATACAATGCTTGTCGCCGGGGAGATCGAGTCATGATCCAAGTCCGATTCTTTTCAAGTGCTCTTATTTGACTTTCATAGCAGATCTTGCCATTCCTTTTGCTTGCTAGCTTGAGCATAAGACTTGGGTTTCAGAATCTGAAAAATTTGTCTTGAAAAAGCTTTGTGTTTGTTAAAAAGTTTGTCAATCGAAAGAAAATCTTGAATGGGATATTGTTTACAGAGATGATAGTTTGTCTTGAGTGTTGTGATTGAATAGAAGGAGGTATTTTACAATCATACACTTGAAGATAAGAAGGATTTGTTCTTTCTAGAAGACCTTCTTAGTATTGGAGGATTAGGATTAGAATGTTCAATATGAGAGTTGACAGGATCGGTTTGTACAACGGTGGTATTTTGTGCGGCAAGAAGATGTTGTGTTGTGCATCGCAAAGGTCATTTTGTGCATCGAAATAATTTGTGTAGTTGTAACAATATCATTTTGTGCATTGATATTTTGAAAATGACTAAATGACCGATCCTGTGCACTTGATAAGTCGAAATAGGAAACAAAGGAGCCAGGGGACACAGATTTTGAAGCAATCTCTTGAAAAGGGAATATATTTTCACAAAATATGACATGTCTAGAAATTAAAACTTTATGTGACTCAAGATCATAAAGTTTATACCCTTTGGAACCAAGAGGATATCCAATAAAAACACATTTTGAAGCTCTTGCTTGAAATTTGTGTCTCCGAGTGTTAGAGTAGAAACATAAGCTAAACAACCAAAAATCTTAAAATGAGAATAATCTGGCATTTTGTTAAACAGAATTTCAAATGGTGTTTTATTATGGAGAATAGGAGCGGGAAGTCTATTTATTATGTGTGCAGCTGTGAGAATGCAATGATCCAGAGAATGAGAGAGGAACTTTGGATTTGAAATAGTAATGCTCTAGCAACTTAACAAATGTTGGTGTTTACGTTCGACAATACCATTTTGTTGGGGTGTTTCAACACAACTAACTTGATGGATAATTCCATTAGAATTATAAAAATCATGTAGAAAGAATTGAGAACCATTATCGATCTTATAATCTTGATCTTCTTTTGAAAACCGAGTTAAGACCATGTTAGAAAAGGTTTGCAAACGAGGATTTAGTATCGATTTGAATTTGAGATAGTAAATCCATGTACACCTAGAAAAGTCATCCACTATTGTAAGAAAATACTTGAAACCAGGAATTAGAAATAGTAGAAAAAGGTCCCCAAATATCACAATGAATCAAATCAAATACATCATTAGAACTAGAAGTACTTTTAGAGAAGGGCAACTTTTTTCTGTTTAGCAAAGTGACAAATGTCACAAGAATGAAAATCAAAGTGTTTTTTCGTAAATGTCGGGAATTAAAGCCATTTTATTAGTCAAGTGTGGCCTAGCCTTGAATGCCATAGAAGAGGATCACGAAGATGTCAGAAGAAAAACGAGGTTTAAACAGGATATAGACCATCATGTTGTTCAAATGAGAACCAATCATCTTGATGTTTTCATGTCCGCAAAAGCAATGTGAGGATAGAAAATGGAGGGCATAATTGGATGATTGTGTTAAGCGAGAAACGAGAAATAAGATTGAAGGAGAATGAAGGTACACATAGAGCTCTTTGCAGGATAAGATTTTCGGATATTTTCACATCTCCAATGTGAGAAGCGTGGTAGTATTACCATTAGGTAAATGGATATATCAACTGGCATAACCTTGCTTGTAAACAATGAAAGATCACTGATCATGTGATCAGTAGCTCCGATATCTAGAATCCATTTAAATTTTGAAAAAAACATTACAAAGAAAGGTTGGAATTATACCCGGTCGATTGGTTGCATAAGTGGCTACATGTTGTGGCTGCTTGCAGATGAGAGGTATTTGCGGGAGTATGATTGATGTTAAGATCCTTTGCATAGGCTAAAAATTGTTCTACCATTTCCTTAGAGAATATAGGATGCAACAGATCGAGAATCTTCCTTTGGAGGAGAAGTGGAAGTAATGTGAGCCGCAAGTGACTCTTTAGCATTTCTTGGTCCTTTAGGCCCTTTCCATCCTGGTGGATAGCCTATTAGTTGAAAACATTTATCCACAAGTGTGACCACTATAACCACAATGGGTGCATTTAGCCTTTTTCTTGTCTTTAGGAACTGTGTATTTGGAAAAATTATTTTGTCTAGCCAACATGGCCATTGAATCCATAGAAGTGACAGAGTTTCTCGAATTGTGCAACCCTCTTTGTGCTTCTTCTTGTAGTAACAAGGAATAAACCTTAGAAAAGAGAGGGTAAAGGAGATTGTACAGTTGACTCCTTAATGGAGCATATGACTCATTTAAGCCAACAAGAAATTTGATGAGAATCTTGTTGTTGAGTTACGCCATTTGAGAGGGGATATTGCGAGCAGAGTCCACAAGAACACTTAATAATAGGCTCGTGACTTATATATTCATCCCACAATCCTTTAAAAGAATTATAGTAATTTGTAATAGAATTTGTGCCCCGACTAATAGAATCGAGAGCTTTGTCGAGTTGAAATACTCGGGGCCATCACTTTTGCATAACGCACTTGAGTTCATCCCATACTTCTGTGCGGTGGAAAAGTAAAGTAAACTTTGCACGATTTCCTTAGAGACGAGTTTAATGACCCATGACAAAGACCAAATTATTGGCTCTCTTCCAAGAATTGTGCAGCCTAGATAAGGGAGATGGCATCGGAAGGGATCCATCAATGAAAGCATTTTTGTTCTTGACACTCAATGCCATGGCAACAGCTCGACTCCAGGAAATATAATTGTCTCCAGTAAAAGAATCATACACTATTTCGCACAGGGTTATATTGGGATGAAGGAAATATGGAGAATTAATGTCATCAAGTTGATGAGTAGCAGCAGCAGGAGCAACAAGATCTTCATTGTCAAGACCTTCAGGCATTTTGTTCGAGTTCTTGATATCAAGAATATCAGATGAGTGATAAGAGAGAAAGATTGATCAACAATCTTTGAAAAAGAATCAGATATAAGATTGATCAACAATCTTTGAAGAAGAATCAGAGAGAAGATTGATCAACAATCTTTGAAGATACTCGCAGATGTAAATTGGAGAGATTAGGCGGAAGAAAAATCTCACGATACCATGTGAATAAAGAGAGAATTTGGCATTGAGTCTTGTAGAATTGCGAAGAAATAAACTGAATGAATTAAAAGATGATACATCAACTTCTTAAATAAGTTGTAGTCTTGTAACTAACTTAATCGAAACCAAACTAACTTAATCGCTATTTGAAATGAAATACAATGAAATCTTGAATTTATTTAGCTACATTTGAATCTAATTTGGAGTCTTTCTGAGATAAAAACTCAAATAAACTTAGCTCCGATTTACTTTGAAGAATTGGGGATGGATTTATTAAATTATATCGGCAAGTCAATAAGCAATTGGGGGATACGATCCGTCGATATATCACCGGCGGTGTTATTTCAAATAATTTGCTATATATGAATCCAATCGGAGGAGCAGGATGAAACTATCCCAAGTTCTTTGGCAATTATAAAGTGTGCCTATAAGTCCATTAAACTCTTCAAAATTAGTTGTCAAACTACAATCATGTCGGTTAGCCCACCCTTTCTCTCTCTAACTCTTTTCTCTCCCCCTTCTCTCTAACTCCCCCAAAAAAAAACCCTAAGTTTTCCCTCCCTCTCCCTTTGGCCCCCTTCCTTCCCTCTCTCCCTCCCCTCCCTCTTTCCCCTCCCCCTCCATGGTTTCTATTGGAGGGATACCAAATGGTGGTCCTCAGGCGTATGAAGGTGGCCGGAATTTTTGGTCCGGGCGCGGGTCGGAGCTTCACGGAGGTGTCTCGGAGCGGAGAAGACGATGGGTCTGCGGCAGAGATTTGGGAGAGGAGAGGCAATTTTTGCTTTTTTCTCTAGTTTGTTAGTATATCCGTTGTTTTCTTATTTTGTTTGTGTTTTCTTTTCTCGGTTGATTTGCGAAAACTCGTAGGCGGATCGAGCTTTTTCTTGTTCTGCAAAGTATGTAGTGGTTGCTCGTGCCCGATTTTAGTTTTTTTTGGTGTGTTACGATCTCCTTTTAAGTCTTTGCCAAGTCTCCCGTGGAGTAGGTAGTTTTGGGGTGGGTAGTTTTTTTTTAGTCCATGTGAATCAATTGGTTTTATCAATTCCTCGCAGCTCTTAGTTAGTCTTGTCGGCTCTTAGCCGTTGGCTACGATTGTAGTTGTAATTTTAGTTTTTGAGTTGTTTTAATATAATTCTATCGTTCGACAAAAAAAAAAAAACTACAATCATGTCCCAAATTATATATCCATGTCCGTAAACGAACAGAGACCTAACGAGCGAGGGTTGTTCGTGTTCGTTTGTTTATCATTTGTTTATTTTAAAGGGTTGCTTGTGTTTGTTTGTTTAATAGTCAAACATATTTATTTAACGATTCACAAACATGCCCATTAATTATTTATGAACAACTATATGATTATGAACATGTTTATGAAAAAAGTTAAATTGCGATTATTTATAAATAATCAACTCAAAATAAATTAATATTATGATAATCGCAAATATAAATTAGTTGTAATATTAAACCGAAATAAGCTTAAATAATGAATATTAAGCAATATATATAATTAGTAATTAAAAAAAATAAATGATAAACAAACATAATGAATAATTTCGTGAACATAATGTTCAGTAAATTTAGGACTAAAAAAAACACCTATGAAGTTTGGAGTAATTACAAAAAACCCAGAGATTTTTTAAATTTATCAAAAAAAATCCATGTGGTTGATTCCGTCTTATATTTTTCCTCTTCGTTAGCAAAAAAACATATCAAAAACCCCATGATATTTATAAAAATACTACAGTTGCCTCCTTAAATTTAACACATAATCATACCTGATGATTTTTTTTTGTAAAACATCTTTTGGTTTTTTGTAATTAGCCCAAACCTCGGGGTGTTTTGTAATTATCCCTTAAATAACCCAAATCGAACTCGTTCACCAGCTTTTGGTTGAAAATGGCGTTTTAGCCCAGATATTGAGATATATATACACTATACATACAAAACTAACCAATACTAACACCACTCTGACCCACAGCGGCATTTTGCCCACTCACAAATTCACATACTGCCGTAGTGCCGTTCGCTTTGTATTTCGATCGATCAATCAAATCGCAGAGGAAAACATGAGCGGAGCGGGGAAGAAGGTAGCTGACGTTGCATTCAAGGCCGGGAAGAATATCGATTGGGAAGGAATGGCGAAGATGCTGGTCTCCGACGAGGCTCGCAGGGAGTTCGCCACCCTCCGCCGCGCCTTCGACGAGGTCAACACCCAGCTCCAGACCAAGTTCAGCCAGGTCCGGTATATTACTTATCATATTTCCTTCTTTTTTTTCCCCACAGTTTATGCTCGTGTTTACCCTTCAATCACGTAGCGATTAACTTTTTTATGTGGCTGTGTTTGTGCTACTGTGAGAGTGTGTGATTTTCGTTTTTCTTAAAGTGGTTTCGGAATAGATCTGTTCATTTTATATGCTTCAATGAGATTGGGCTGGGTTTGGTGGCTTGATAAGGCCTCATTGCGTTCCCAGTTCAGATTGCAAGCGGCAATCTCATTTTAACACATTTATCTTTTATCAGATATAGACATAAAACCATTTCTAGTTCCTAGGTGAGGTCTCACGACAATGCTACCAAATGTGACATACTAACATTACTTTTTTGATTGCTGGACATCACTCATGTCAGTGCCAAAATGGAGGCTGTGAATGTGATGATATTAATGATTGGAATTTGAATTTGAAGATTGATACTGGAAATAAATAATGTGCTACTTTTGATTATTAATTTGACAGCTTAACAACCAGAAGCTCTTTTTTGAGTTGCTGGCATAGTGATTGGGCCCAAAAAAGTCATGTTAGGTGATAGGCTTCTTTCTGAGTTTTTTTTCTTTCCTAAGATGAGATTTCCCCTCTTTCACTTGATGTCGATTTATTAACTTAACTGCCCAGTTTGATACGGCTTGGATGAAGGGGAAGTGGAAACATTGGTGGCTCTAGAAGAAATCAAAAGAGGAATAATACATGTCAAGAATTTTGAACTGCTGTTCTGTGTCTACCTTCAAGAATAAAATGAGAACTTGTATGTGATGGTTATTGATGACGCCCGAGCCGAGCTGGAAGAAATTAATCCACGTCATCAATCCAGCACACGTCCGAGTAGGAGACTGCGGGTGACGTGAAAGAGCGGTCTTGTGGCGACACGTCCGCGAATTAGGCTCGCCCGCTCACCGAGCCCAACCGCAACACGGCTGCCGAGCCCCGAGCCCAAATTTCGACGGGAAACGCATGCGCGACAAACTCATAAAAATAATCACACGCCCATGCTTAACGCTTTATTGGTATCAAAAACTGCCACATGTCAGAAAGTTATAAAGAGAAGTCGACAAGTGGCAAGTTTTGGTCGACATGCTTGATTAGAGAGGACATGTATCTCTCTTTAATTCTTTTACTAATTAATGACTAGTTAGTGCAAAGATGACTATTGTAAACCCACTAACTCAAGGGGTATAAAAAGTCTGATAGGGAGAAAAAAAGAAAAGGAGTAAGATTGTAAAAAAGACCGACCCCAATAATTCGGCTCGGCATTATGCAAAAAAGGCAGAATTAGCCAGAAATAAACACACGTTACGCACGTTTACATTTCCACGTGTTAAATCTTTTACATATTTTTGCTTGTTGACCAAAACGTACGTCAACAAATTGGCGCTAGAAGGAGGGCCGTATTGGTCCAGTCAAAATTCCAAGCAAAAGCAAGTTAAGTGAAAACCAGGTAAAGTTTAAAGTTTAACCTTTTCATAATAGACAAAATGAGTCAACAGTCGAGAAATGCTCGTTTGACTGAAGAACAACATTTGAACAATCAAACCGCGGACTACTAATGGCAAAATATGCTCCAAATGAGAAGCGAGGGAGCACTACTTTATTTCCTTTCGCTCAGCTAATTGCCAACCCAACTTTTGTACAGCAAATGAACCAACTCATATCACAAACTCTCGCTACCACAAACTCTCAAGCACCTCCTCCACTCCTTGTAAATACTAACCCACTCAATCCACAACTAAATGTTAATATCAATCCTCAGTTCACGGGCTTCCTCGACGGCTTCCGAAGCGATTCGAGGTAATGAACGTGTCCGCCGCGATGTAAATCGTGAATGAAAGCGCCGCGAGAAGATAAGGAAGGACAAAGTCGTAGCGTAGTCACTACGGAGCAACACGGCATCGCCATGCCCACTCGGTGTTCGCCGGACGACCGAGTTGATCCTTTTCGCCCGAGCCTTGATCGATAAGTTCCGACTTAGGTTTAGGATGAGCGGGAGCACTTAGTGGTCAATCGGATCAGGGCCCAAAGCCTTTATGGCGAGCAGGATGTAGAAATACACCGTTTGCGCATCGTCGTTTGAATGAATTGGAAGGTGGTCCGGAAGCGAAGCGATCTCAAGACCGCCCCAAGCAATGAACCAACCCGGTTTGTTATGTCGCCATTTTCCCCTGGAATCTGGCGACCCCATTACCGCCTAAAGTTGAAAATCCCCCAGGTTGGTCTACAATGGGAAACCGACCGACCACTCACGTCCACAAGTACTTAGCATGGATGGGGCATACGATCCCTAGTGATGCCATCCTCTGCGCAGGCCTTCCCAGCGACTACAGGCGGCCGAGCCCACCGTTGGTTTAGGACCCTACCACGAGGATCCATTCGGGCATGGGGGATCGGCCTCGCCTTTACGACGCATTTTTAACGTCCAAAGTCCGAGCCACACCTAAGGACTCCTCGTGAACATCAAAAAGCGAGGAAGGACGAGCCCTTGAAAAGCTATATTTTCGGTTCAACAAGCAAGTTCGAGAGATGGAACCGGTGTCGGATGACGCCATTTTAATCGCGGCACGGCATTTGGACTTGCCCCGAGACTTGGTTTAACTACTCCATCCATGAATCTGGGGCGACCTGCGTGCAAGAATTTTTGGTCCGCGGAACGTCATATTTGCGCGGAAGAAGCCATGGTGGCAAATGTCGCCCGAGCATCGGCCGGGCGTGAGAAAAGACGGAAGAAAAAGAACCAACGGTTGGGTAGGGGTCGGGATTTAGACCATTCTCGGAAAACCCGACCACCGGATTTAGGGCTCGCCGGGAAGCGTGAGCCGAAGTTGTTGCCGACTGAGAGAGTACTTTGACCACACTCTATCGCCCATATGGAATGAAGTACGGTCCGAATTTGTTACCTCCGGCTCGGCTTTGAAGGTCGAGCCGACAAAATTAGATTCACGTCGATATTGGCCTATCATAAATCAATAGGTCACGATACCGATGAGTGCCGAGATCTAATCGAGAGAAATTATGCGGATTGTTCGGCAAGCGCGCCTTAAAAGATACGTTCATGAACTACGCCCCCATCGGCATCGCTCAGCGTCAATCCAAGCGCGTAACCAATCCGGCTCTCTCGCCACCCCCGCCGAAAAACTAAGGCGGGGAGATCCTCATGATGTCGAGTGTAAATCGAATCAATACTAACACAAACGGTGAGGATAGCCGCTCCAACGAGAAAAAGGAAAGCGATGTTAGACAGGTAGCCAACGCCGAAAGACAAGTTCGGGTGGCGGAAATCAAGGAAGGCCAACCCACCGGCCATTTTATGTTCGGATTCGGATGCCGACCAGGTGGTCCATCCTCATTCGACCCCCTGGTCATTCTCGCACCGCACCGATTTTGGGTATTAGGTCCACGAGAATTTTGATCTACTCGAAGCTATTCGTCGGATCATTTATGTCCGAGCTTTTCGAAGATTGAACGTGGACAATAGCTATATCCGTCCATGCAACGATAGATTGCGGGTTTTGGAGGAGGAAGGATAGTCCCGCCGGGAAGTTGATTTGCCCATCCAAATGGGACAAGGGTTGCGTAAACGGACCGTCATGACAACATTCAAAATAATCAACGCCGATTGGAGTACAATGCTATCATTGGGAGGCCATTGCTTTATCATATAAAAGCAAACCGTTTCAATATATCATTTTTGTATAAAATTCCCAACATCCGATGGCGAGGCTACACATAAAGGGAATCAAAGGAGTCACGAGAATGCTCTCTCAAACTCCGACCGGTAGAGATTAACGTGGTGGAACGAGGACAAACCCGGCGGAACCACACAAGGCGATCCCCTGCCCAAGGAGGAGTCCGAGCGAAAATGGTGATCGTTCAGGAGGATAATCCAGGCCGTCGACCTGGGAAGGAGCCGATGATGGAAGAAGAAAGCGAGCCAACGATCGAGAACGAGCGGCCATCGAAGATGAATTGCCCCCGCATATCAAAGAGGGAAGCGAGCAAGAAAAGAAAGCAGGCGGAACCGGAAGAGAACAGGTTGATACAATCAACGTTGGAAGGCCAAGCGAGGGGCGCCAATTGCGTTTTTGGGAAATAATCTTGACGTCTTCGCATGGACTCATGCAGACATGCCCGTAATTGACCCTAAGTATGCATGCCACCGCCAATATTGATCTAACGTTACTTGATTATCCGAAAAAAGCGTAAGCTCGGCCGACTGCAGACAAGAAGACGAGGCCGAGGTTAACAAGTTGATAGACAATCAATTCATCCGGGAAGCCCTCTATCTCGATGGGTGGCCAATCTGTTTTGGTAAAGAAGAAAGCAATGGCGATGGCGCCATGCGTGGATTTTACCGACGAATAAGCGCATGCCCTAAGACGCTTATCCATTGCCAAATATTGATTATATGGTAGATGCCACGGCGGACACGAATCGATGAGCTTCATGGATGCATACTCGGGTTACAACCAAATACGAATGCACCCAGGAGACGAAGAAAATACATCATTCTTCTCTGCTCGTGGAATTTACTGTTACAAGATGATGCCTTTCGGATTGAAGAATCTTTGGTGCGACCTATCAAAGGTTAGTAAATAAGATGTTTATGAAAATGATAGGTCACACTATGGAAGTCTATGTAGATGACATGTTGGTAAAATCATTTGTACATATCCGATTATCTAAACGATCTTAATAAAATGTTTGTTGTTTTGAGAGAGTACAAGATGATGTTAAACCCGAGAAAGTGTACGTTTGGGGTGGCTCGGGTAAATTTTTGGGCTATATGGTCAACCGAAGGGGAATCGAAGCCAACAGGACAAAATAAAAGCTATCATTGATTTAGAACCCCGAACTCGTAAAAGGGTACAAAGCCTAACAGCCGATTAGCGCCCTTAACCGATTCGTTTTGCGATCCACGGACAAGTGCAAACCTTTCTTTGAAATTATAAAAAAGAGCAAAAATTTTGAGTGGGTGAGCGAGCACTGATCGCTGAATCCCTCAAACATCATCTTTCTTCAATTCTGATTGCAAAAACCTACCCAAGGAGGACTTGTATTTGTACTGGCGGTATCCGAATACGCTATATCGGTGTTAATCGGTTAGATGGTTCTATTCAACATCCGGCCTATTACACCAAAAGCGTTACATGACGCCGAACTCGCTATTCACCAATGGAAAAATCGCTTATTCGCTAGTCATGCGCGCGCGGAAACTCCGTCCATATTTTCTAGAGCACAAGATTATAGTCTTGACGAACTACCCAGCTCAAGCAAGTATTACACCGACCCAATACTTCGACCTGGGATGATCAAACGGGCCGTCGAACTCGGTCGAGTTTGATATTATATACGAACCACGTCATCGCAATAAAAGGACAAGCTTTAGCCGACTTTGTGGCGAATTCACACCTTCCATACATTTTGGAAGTTATGGAAGACCAAGAATGGAAATTGTTCGTTGACGGCTCTTCCACCGCAGGTCGAGCAGGGGGCGGAATCGTGATAATCGATCCAAATGAAAAGTGCTACTCCAATTTGTTGACGTACGTTTTGGTCAACAAGCAAAAATATGTAAAAGATTTAACACGTGGAAATGTAAACGTGCGTAACGTGTGTTTATTTCTGGCTAATTCGCCTTTTTGCATAATGCCGAGCCGAATTATTGGGGTCGGTCTTTATTACAATCTTACTCCTTTTCTTTTTTTCTCCCTATCAGACTTTTTATACCCCTTGAGTTAGTGGGTTTACAATAGTCATCTTTGCACTAACTAGTCATTAATCAAGTAAAAGAATTAAAGAAAGACACATGTCCTCTCTAATCACAAGCATGTCATCAAAACTTGCCACTTGTCGACTTCTCTTTATAACTTTTCGACATGTGGCGTTTTTGATACCAATAAAGCGTTAAGCATGGGCGTGTGATTATTTTTATGAGTTTGTCGCGCATCGTTTCCGTCGAAATTGGGGCTCGGGGCTCGTGAGCGGGCGGCGAGCCTAATTCGTGGACGTGTCGTCGCAAGACCGTTGTTGCGTCACCCGCAGTCTCTACTCGGACGTGTCTTTGGATTGATGCGTGGATTAATTTCTTCCTCGGCTCGGGCGTCATCAAAGGCCCCCAAGTTTAATTCCGAGAGAAGAATTTATGAAGTCGGAGTTAAACTTTAATGCTAATGATAAACATTTAATGGGGAAACGGATTTCTCAAAGGTTTTGTTCATTCACGACATCCGTCGGCGTAGTGATTAATGCCCGAAAAGCGCATTAATTAGGTTGCCATAACGACAGATACGTGGCATCTTGTGGTTGGACCACCTTGCGCAGAATCGAAAAGCGTCGGTTCTATCGGTGGGCGTGGGGACGCGCGTTCTCCCGACATGTTTGACGGCTTTTGAGTTTAAAAGTCGCGTCTTTTCGAATAAACGTTTCGTTTATCGAGGGAACTCCATCTATAAATACCTCTGTTTCCCTTCATTATCTACTTTCGCAACCATTAACCTTTCGAAATGAAGTGGCCGACTAAAACCGAAGCGAGAAATTTCGGTCGGCTTCCAAAGTTCGAGACTTGAACTTAGGTATTTTTTCGAAATACTCTCCCTTTACCTATAAAATGTCTTCTTTTGAGGATAGTAGAGTCGTAGTTATAGTGTATAGGTTGAAATCGAAGATCCTCCTCCGAACCTCTTGTTTATTTCTCACCAACACGGCGATCTCCGTCTCACACCCCGAGCATTATTCAGATATCTTCTCATTCTTCTCGAGGTGGAACGTCTTTGGGAGCGACGCATACTATCTTTGATCCGACGCCATGATTTTTTTAGAAGGAAAAGCAGTGTATCGGCCGGGATCGGGCACAAGAGAGTTCAGCGAAGAATCACCAAGTGTTGATTTTAGGCGTACCCAGCAAGAAGAAGAAAATATGGACCCATCGGAGCGGAGCGTGATAACATGGAGCGGGTAGATGAACCTCCGGTGATTCGAGGCACGAGAGGCCACTAGGGCCCATGGGCCACCGTAATGGCGGACGGCTAGGCAAGGAGGAGGCCCTCGTCTTCGTGTCGAGCCTCGGTGGACGCCGAGTGATATAAACGATATCCCGAGCATCGATGATTCGGGAGGTGGAAGAGTTCGGCATGAGGTACCGTATTCAAGTGGCATCAATTTTTGGGTGGGTACCGGACGGCACAAAAGTTCCCAGTACCCACCCGGAGTTGCTTGGCCGTATTTGCCGACCTTTTATACGGGTTGAGATTTCCATTACCGCTTTCCTTACGCGGTGGTTTTGCAAGTGGGGTATGCATCCGGCCAGTGCATCCTATTTCTTGGGGCGGGATCATCGGCCTCCTGGTGATGTTTCACCTGGAAAAATATCCTCGCCCCAAATTTAAGGAGATGAACGAGCTCTTTATATGGCGGCGACTCCTTCATCTCGGGGCCACCGTCCGGGTGGTATTATGTACACACCGACCGGGGTATCCGGACGGCCAGTGGAAGGTCTCCTTCATCTTTGAAGGAGTGGAAGGATAAGTGGCTCGGGTGAGCGGCGAGTGGCAAGCTCGCGTGGGAGATGGAGAAAAGGGAAACCGATTCTTCATCCCCATCGGACTTTGTTTTTAGTTCTGATAAATCTTATCTTTTTTCCTTTTCTGCTTTTGTTGTTTGTTGTTTCCTTTTGTAATTGACTTTTGTCTTTTTACCTTTATAGAGAAGGGCATCAAAGGGGCCTCTGTCGGCCACCTTTATTCAAGGTGGAAAACATTCGTGCTCGGGGCATCATGGACATGCGGATTGAGAGGTTGGCTACCGAGGCCAACTCGCCGCTTGCTTGGTTGGCTTGAGGCTCGCTCGCCACGACCCGACCGAGCCGAGGGGCGGCTCGGGATGAGGCGGTGAGCGGGGAGGTGGAGGTTGAGAGAGAGCTCAGTGAACCCTCCGTGTAATGAAGAAATGACGGCCCATTCTCCGGGGAGCAACCGGCGAAAACAGAAGCGAGAGCGAGTCGCGCCGTCTCTCGCGACGGCTAGTCTTGTGGGTAGAGTAGATCATCTGCGCTGTTGGCAAACGCAGACTCGGGAGCCGAGTGCGCCGCTCGAGGTAAACATTGTATTTTTACACCCTTTTGAAATGTTATTTCTTTTCTTCCGACGACCTATTAACGGTGGTTGCTTTTTGTAGGGCGTGGCTTGGATTTGCGTGCACGCCGCAGCAGCGTGAGGAAACACGGCCGCTCGGCGAACTCGGGCGATTACCAGTCGGTCACCACCCCCGTAGATGCGGAGGGCTTTCGGAGAGTGATATCCGGCCAGAACGTCCCGTGATGGGTGCCGGGAGCGGTGGAGCCTCCTCTTCAAAGGAGAAGAGGAGGGATTGTGATGGAGGAGCACGGACAGATGAAGGGGTTGGTCAAACGGGGGGAACATCTCGAGCAGGCCCCGAGAAGGGGGTCCGCGAACTTTCTCGGATGACTTCGGCAGGAAGGTCACTTCATCCCTCCAAGTCAAGTGAGAGATGAATATTGCGAGGAATGATTGGACTACACCTCGATGGTTTGTTGAATTTGTTCGATGTGCCACGCCGATGGAGGAGCAATCGAGAGTTTTACCGGAGGCGGGTCGGCCGCGATGAGTGTTCGGCTCATGCTGGACAAAAGGCATCGAGCAATTATGCTCGGAGATCAAGCCGAAGAACAAATTGAGACGCTACGGCAAATGTCCGGGGCGGATGATTGGGCTCTTATGGCATGCAATGGGGGAACTCGCGAGCTAGAGAAAAAAATATGCCGATCGGGAAAGCAAAGACGGGGACTGCGGGAGGCTATGCTACCCTTCGCGGGTACAAGAATCGTTAAAGACCCAGCGGATGAAGCTACGGCTCGGGCCAACTCGAGAGAGAAACCGCAGCAGGGCGCGAGCAGAGCGAGATCGAGGCCACGGGGTTGAAGAGGAGCTTAGGGCTAAGGTTGTCGAGTTGGGAACGTCTTTGCGCCACGCTTTGCCGGGCGAGGAAATGGACAAAGCGTCTAGCCGATGTGCAGAGAGGCCGAAAGAGACTACTCATCGGCAAATTGAGGAAGCTCGCACACAGCCGTTGAAGCACAAGGACTACGAGGAGTATGCATTTATGTTAACCGCGGCCACGCGACCGGCTCGAGAGAAATTCTCGATTTGGTTAGGCGGGCGTCTTATTGCTTAGCTTGAGGAAGATCGGCCCTCCGGGAGGCCGATCTCGATACTCTTTGGCCGAACTTTGCCGGGGCTCCTAATGCTCGGGGCTCTCCTCCTCCGGACGTGGATGAAGTCGCCTCCGGGTGCCGTTGAGATTCCGCCCCGCTCGGTCTTGATGTTTGCCTCTTTTTATTTGCATGCTTTCACATGTACTCGTAGGTAGGTAACTTGGCCGTGCTTAAGATGTAATGGGTTCCGCCTCCTTATGTAAATACTTTTGAAGTAGAAATGAATCGTTATGTTCTCACTTTGTGTATGTGTTTCAAGCTTTTTGCATATGCTTAGCTCTTCTCCTTTTTGTAAGATTGTTGCACTGCCTTCTTTTTCCTTTTATATTCCCAAGTATGGGGCTCGGTTCCCGTCTTGAATAAGGGGCTTTACTTGCTTTAATTGATTCTCGCACTCGGTATATGAACCCGATCTTTATTTTGTTTTTGGTACTTGGTGTATAAACCAAGTCTCCATTTTGTGCCTTGATGTGTACATCGAGTCTTTATTTTGTGCTTGGTGTGTAACCAAGTCTTTGATTTGTGTTTTCGATGCGTAACAAATCTTTGATTTGTGCTCGGTGCATAACCAAGTCTTTGATTTGTGCTCGGTGCGTAACAAGTCTTTGATTTTAAGGATAGATCCCTTGTGGGCGTGTTACCTTTTTTTTTTTTTATCGTGCAAAGGATGTACCGAGATGACTTTTCGGCCTTCGGCTTAAGCCTCAGCGATTTTTTCATCGTCCTCGGCACATAGCCGAGTGAATAAAAACTTCGTTTCCCTTTAGAGAGCTCACGAAATATCGATGAAAGGATAATTCCTTGGAATCTATCTGGATCATAAACCGAGATCTTTATTTATAATACCGCTTCGGGTATGCTACATTCCATGGATGCATAAATTTTCTCCACTCAAATATTCTAATTGTACGCCCCACCGCGGATAAGCGTGGCTAACCGAAATGGGCCCTCCCGGTTGGCTTCAATGGGCCGGGTTGAACGCCTGTTATCTTTTTCAACACAAGATCGCCGACCGAAATCTCCTTTCCTTTACTTTGAATTGTAGTACCTTTCACTCCTTTGTTTATACATTGCGTTTTCCATCTCAAGATCGCACCTTTTTCTTCGAGTCTGCTCTAGCTCGATCTGACGGCCTCATTGCGATCTTGAGAAAAATTTGCAGGGAAGGTAGGGCTCCAATCTCAACTGGTGTTTCTCCGGTGGCCGCTCGATGCGTTGTTTCAGTATGACCATAGTACACCAGGGTAGTTCCTCCGCCAATTACCTTTAGACTCTCCAATCTCGTCTTCAAGGTATACTTGAGTATTTCATTCCATATGGCCGATGGAGTGTGGGTCAAAGTACTCTCAAATGGGCAACTTCGGCTCGCGCTTCCTGGCGAGCCCTAAATCCGGTGGTCGGGTTTTCCGAGAATGGTCTAAATCCCAACCCGACCCAACTTGGTTCTTTCCTTCCGTCCTTTCTCACGCCCCCTTGGCGGTGCTCGGGCATTTCTTGCCATGCTTTTTCGGCGCAAATATAGCGTTCGCGCGGACCAAAAATTCTTGGTACGAGGTCGCCCGATTCATGGATGGAGTAGTTAAACCAAGTCTGGGCAAGGGCAAGTCGGCCCATGGCTGCGATTAAAATGGCGTCATCTCGACACCGATTCCATCTCTCGAACTTGCTTGTTGAACCGAGAAATATAGCTTTTCAGGGGCTCGTCCTTCCCCTTGTTTGATGTTCACGAGGAGTCCTTAGGTGCGGCTCGGACTTTGGACGTTAAAAATGCGTCGTAAAGGCGGAGGCCGAGATCCCCCATGCCCGAATGGATCCTTGTGGTAGGGTCTTAAACCAACGGTGGGCTCGGTCGCCCAGTCGGTGGGAAGGCCCGAGAGGATGACATCACTAGGGATGCAGTTCCATCCATGCTAAGTACTTGTGGGCGTGAGTGGTGGTCGGTTTCCCATTGTAGAGACCAACCTGGGGATTTTCAACTTTGGCGGTAATGGGGTCGCCAGATTCCGAGGAAAGTGGCGACATACATAATTTGGTTGGTTCATTGCTTGGGGCGGTCTTCGAGATCCATTCGCCTTAGGACCGCCTTCCAATTCGTTCAAACGACGACGCGGCGGTGTATTTCTACATCCGTTCTGCCCATGGTAGGGCCCTGGATCGATTGACCCTAAGCGCTCCCGCTCATCAAGGAAACCGAGTTGGGAACTTATCGATCGAGCCGGGCGAAAAGGATCAACTCCCGGTCGTCCGCGAACACCGAGTGGGCATGGCGATGCCGTGTTAGCTCCGGTAGTGACTCGCTACACGACTTTGTCCTTCCTCATCTTCTCGCTGCCGCTCTTTCGTCACAGCGGACACGTTGTTCATTACCTGGAATCGCTTTTGGGGCCGTCATAAGGAAGCCCGTGAACTGAGGATTGATATTTACATTTAGTTGTGGATTGAGTGGGTTAGTATTTACAAGGAGTGGAGGAGGTGCTTGAGAGTTTGTGGTAGCGAGAGTTTGTGATATGAGTTGGTTCATTTTCTTTGTACAAAAGTTGGGTTGGCAATTAGCGAGCGAAAGGAAATAAAGTAGCGCTCCCTCGCTTTGCATTTGGAGCATATTTTGGCCATTAGTAGTCTGGCGTTTGGTTGTTCAAATGTTGCTCTTGATCAAACGAGCATTTCTCGATTGTTGACTCATTTTGTCTATTATGAAAAGGTTAAACTTTAAACTTTACCTGGTTTTCACTTAACTTGCTTTTGCTTGGAATTTCGATTTGGACCAATACGGCCCTCCTTCTAGCGCCAATTTGTTGCGTGCGTTTTGGTCAACAAGCAAAAATATGTAAAAGATTTAACACGTGGAAATGGTAACGTGCGTAATGTGTGTTTATTTCGGCTAATTCGCCTTTTTGCATAATGCCGGCCGAATTATTGGGTCCGTCTTTATTACAATCTTACTTTTTTTTTTTTTCTCCCTATCGGACTTTTTATACCCCTCGAGTTAGTGGGTTTACAATAGTCATCTTTGCACTAACTAGTCATTAATTAGTAAAAGAATTAAAGAAAGACACATGTCCCTCTCTAGCTGTGCATGTCACCAAAACTTGCCACTTGTCGACTTCTCTTTATAACTTTTCGACATGTGCGGTTTTGATACCAATAAAGCGTTAAGCATGTGCGTGTGATTATTTTTATGAGTATGTCGCGCATGCGTTCCGTCGAAATTTGGGCTCGGGGCTCGGCGGTAGGTGTTGCGGTTGGGCTCGTGAATGGCGAGCCTAATTCGTGCGACGTGTCGCCGCGCAAGACCGTTCCGCGTCACCCGCAGTCTCCTACTCCTGGGACGTGTCTTTGGATTGATGACGTGGATTAATTTCTTCCGGCTCGGCCTTCCCAGGTCGGCGACTGGATTATCCTCCGAACGATCACCATTTTCCGCTCGTACTCCTCCTCGGGCAGGGGATCGCATTGTGTGGTTCCTTTGGTTTGTCCTCGTTCTACCACGTTGATCTCTAAGGTCGGAGTTTGAGAGAGCATTCTCGTGACTCCTTTGATTCCCTTTATGTGTAGCCTCGCCATCGGATGTTGGGAATTTTATACAAAAATGATATATTGAAACGGCCGCTTTTTTATATGATAAAGCAATGGCCTCCCAATGATAGCATTGTACTCCGAATCGGCGTTGATTATTTTGAATGTTGTCATGACGGTCCGTTTACGCAACCCCTTGTCCCATTTGGATGGGCAAATCAACTTCCCGGCGGGGACTATCCTTCCTCCAAAACCCCGAGAATGCTATCGTTGCATGGGCGGATATAGCTATCGTCCACGTTCAATCTTGAAAAGCTCGGACATAAAATGACGAATAGCTTCCAAAGTAGATCAAAATTACGTGGGAGGAATACCCAAAATCGGTGCAAGAATGACCAGGGGGTCGAATGAGGATGGACCACCTGGTCGGCATCCGCATCCGAGAACACAAAATGGCGGTGGGTTGGCCTTTTGATTTCCGCCACCCGAACTTGTCTTTCGGCGTTGGCTACTGTCTAACATCGCTTTCCTTTTTTCATTGGAGCGGCTATCCTTTGTGTTAGTATTGATTCGATTTACACTCGACATCATGAGGATCTCCCTACCCTGGTTTTCGGCGGGGTGGCGGCAGAGAGTTACGCGCTCCGGATTGACGCCTGAGCTAGTGCCGGTGAGGGCGGTAGTTCATGAACGTATCTTTAAGGCGCGCTTTGCCGAACAATCCGCATAATTTCTCACGATTAGATCTCGGCACTCATCGGTATCGTGACCTATTGATTTATGATAGGCCAATATCGACGTGAATCTAATTTTGTCGGCTCGACCTTCAAAGGCCGAGCGGAGGTAACAAATTCGAGACCACTGTCTTCATTCCATATGGCCGATGGAGTGTGGGTCAAAGTACTTCTCGGTGCGGCAACCGGCTCGCGCTTCTTGGCGAGCCCTAAATCCGGTGGTCGGGTTTTCCGAGAATGGTCTAAATCCCGACCCGCCTAACGATCAAATGAAAAGTGCTCTTCGCTCGGCCGCACGATTCGGTTCCCGCAACGAACAACGGCCGAATACGAGGCACTTCTCGGGCAAAGCTTAGAGATGGCGGCTTCTATGGGCCTAAAACAACTATTGGTACACAAAGTGATTCTCGGTTGGTTGTTCATCAAATCATCAGCAAAGTACGAAGCAAAAAAGAGCAAAAATTGCACAATATTTGGACTTGGTCAAGAAGAGATTATCACACTTTAAGACAAAAGTCTTACATGTGAGCGAGAACATGCGGGACATGATGCTTATCTCGGCTCGGTTCCGGCCCAGGACGAATGCCATCGCGGATGTCATCACACAACTGGCCGCCTGGTCACTTGGCGCAAAGAAGATATATACAATCGAAACCGCCGAGTAGACTGGATGACCCCAATCGTTCAAAAGATCAGAGAAAGGAGTTCAACTGAAAACAAAGTCAAGCGAACACTACGAACCCAAGCGGCTCGGTTTACACTAGTAGATGGCATCCTATACAAACGAGGATACTCCGTCCCACTCCTACGGTGCCTTTCCGAGAGCAGGATGCGATTATGCACTTCGAGAGGTTCATGAGGGAATATGCGGGAACCACGCGGGGGCCGATGTTGGCCTATAAATTAATACGGCAAGGATACTACGCCATCCCTAAGAAAGGATGCAACCGGCCTCGTCAAAAGATGCGAGAGGTGCAAAGATTTGCACCGCAGTCGGATATCATCACGAACAACTTACCTCCGTATTTAGCCCAGTGGTCGTTAGCAAACGGGAATGGACCTCATCGGACCACTCCCACTGGAAAAGCGTCAAGTATGCCGTTGTGGCGGTGGATTATTTCACAAAATGGGCGGCGCGAGCTCCGCAAAAATAGATGAGGAAAAGATTGTGAGCTTTGTATGGAAATCCATTATCTGAGATTCGGAATACCACATTCGATTGTTACGGCATAATGGGAAACAATTCGATAACCGAATGTTTGAAATTTTTGTGAACGTTTCCACATCAAAACTATTTCTCAACTCCATACCATCCCCAATCGAACGGACAAGTTGAGGCCGTTAATAAAATACTCAAGTATACCTTGAAGGCGAGATTGGAGGAGTCAAAGGTAATTGGCGGAGGAACTACCGGTGTCTTCGCGGGTTATACTGTAACAACGCATCGAGCGCCACCGGAGAAACACCTTTTTCTTTCGCTTATGGAGCCGAGGCGGTGATTCCTGTTGAGATTGGAGCCCTACCTTCGAATTGCAAATTTTTCTCAAGATCGCAATGAGGCCGCGCACCGAGCCGAGCTAGACCTCGGCGAAAAAAAGTGCGATCTTGAGATGAAAAACGCAGATGTATAAACAAAGGAGTGAAAGGTACTACAATTCGAAAGTAAAGGAAAGGAGATTTGGTCGGCGATCTTGTGTTGAAAAAGATAAGCAGGCGTTCAACCCACCCATTGAAGCCAACCGGGAGGGCCCATTTCGGTCACCACGTCTTATCCGGTGGGGCATACCGGTAGAATATTTGAGTGGAGAAAAATTTATGCATCCATGGAATGTAGCATACCCGAAGCGGTATTATCAATAAAGATCTCGGTTTATGATCCAGATAGGATTCCAAGGAATTATCCTTTCATCTGATATTTCGTGAGCTCTCTAAAGGGAAACGGAGTTTTTATTCAGCTCGGCTATGTGCCGAGGATGCAAAAATCGCCAGGGGCAAGGCCGGAAGGCCGAAAAGTCATCTCGGTACATCCTTTGCACGATAAAAAAAAAAGGTAACACGCCACAAGGCGGATCTATCCTTACAAATCAAAGACAAGTTACGCACCGAGCACAAATCAAAGACTTGGTTACGCACCGAGCACAAATCAAAGACTTGGTTACACACCAAGCACAAAATAAAGACTCGATGAACACATGGGCACAAAATGGAGACTTGGTTTATACACCAAGTACCAAAAACAAAATAAAGATCAGGTTCATATACCGTACGAGAATCAATTAAAGCAAGCAAAGCCCCTTATTCGGAAGATCGGGAACCGAGCCCCATACTTGGGAATATAAAAGGAAAAAGAAGGCAGGCAACAATCTTACAAAAAGGAGAAAGAGCCAAGCATATGCAAAAAGCTTGAAACACATACACAGTGAGGAAAATAACGAGTTCATTTCTACTTCAAAAGTATTTACATAAGAGAGAGGGGAGCCCATTACATCTTAAGGCACGGCCAAGTTACCTACCTACGAGTACATGTGAAAGCATGCAAATAAAAAGAGGCAAACATCAAGGCGAGCAGGGGCGGAATCTCAGCGGCACGGGAGGCGACTTCATCCACGTCCCGGAGGAGGAGAGCCCGAGCATTAGGAGCCTCGGCAAAGTTCGGCCGAAGAGTATCGAGATCGGCCTCCGGGAGGGCGGATCTTCCTGCCGAGCAATAAAGACGCCCGCCCTTAACCAAATCGAGAATTTCTCGGGGTGGTCGCGTGGCCGCAGTTAACATAAATGCATACTCCCGAGTCCTTGTAAGCTTCAACGGCTACTGTGCGAGCTTCCTCAATTTGCCGATGAGTAGTCTCTTGGCCTCTCTGCGCACACATCGGCAGACGCTGTCCATTTCCTCGCCCGGCGCGGCAAGAAGACGTTCAACTCGACAACCCAGCCCTAAGCTCCTCTTCAACCCCGTGAGGCTCGATCTCGCCGCCGGCCTCGCTGCAGTTTTCTCTCGTAGAGTTGGCGGCGTAGCCTCATCCGCTGGGTCTTTAACGATTCTTGTACCCGCTTGAAGGGTAGCATAGGCCTCACTGCAGGTCCCCGTCTTGGCGCTTTCCAAATCGGCATATTTTTCTCTAGCTCGCGAGTTCCCCAATTGCATGCCATAAGAGCAGGGCACATTGCCAAGGCGTCTTGAATTTCTGAATTTGTTCTTGGCTTGATCTCGAAAGCATAATTGCTCGATGCCTTTTGTCCGGCATGAGTGGAACACTCATCGCGGCCCGACCCGCCTCCTCGGTAAAACTCCGATTGCTCCTCCGGCGTGGCACATCGAACAAATTCAACAAACCATCGAGGCGTAGTCCAATCATTCCTCGCAATATTCATCTCTCACTGACTTGAAGGGATGAAGTGACCTTCCCTGCCGAAGTCATCCGAGAAAGTTCGCGGACCCCCCTTTAGGGGGGCTTGTTCGAGATGTTCCGCGCCGTTTGACCAACCCCTTGATCTGTCTGGCTCCTCCATCACAATCCCTCCTCTTCTCCTTTGAAGAGGAGGCTCCACCGCTCCGGCACCCCATCGTGGGACGTTTACGGCCGGATATCGCTCTCCCGACCCTCCGCATCTATAGGGTGACCGATGGTCGCCCGAGTTCGCCGAGCGGCCGTGTTCCTCATCTTTGCGAAGGCGTGCACGCAAATCAAGCCACGCCCTACAAAAAGCAACCACCGTTAATAGGTGAGAAGAAAAAGAAATAACATTTCAAAGGGTGTAAAAATACAATGTTTACTCGAACGGCCGCACTCGGCGGCTCCGGAGTCTGCGTTTGCCCAACGGGCGCAGATGATCTACCCACGGGACTAGCTGGTCGCGAGGAGACGAGACGACGCAGCTCGCTCTATTCTCGCTGCTCCCCGGAGAATGGTAAAAATCTTCTTCACACCGGGAGGGTCTGCTGAGGCTCTCTCTCAACCTCCACCTCCCGCTCGGCCCGCCTCATCTCGAGCCGCCCGGCCTCGGGGTCGGCGGGCGGCAGAGGCCTCAAGCCAGTGCGGCCAAGTTGGCCTCGGTAGCCAACCTCTCAATCCGCTTTATCCATGATGCCCCGAGCCTGGATGTTTTCCAACCATCGAATAAAGGTGGCCGACAGAGGCCCCTTTGATGCCCGGATTCTCTATAAAGGTAAAAAGACAAAAGTCAATTACAAAAGGAAACAAATAAACAACAAAAGCGAGAGAAAGGAAAAAGATAAGACTTATCAGAACTAAAAACAAAGTCCGATGGGGATGAAGAACGGTTTCCCTTTCTCCATCTCCCACGCGAGCTTGCCACTCGCCGCTCACCCGAGCCACTTATCCTTCCACTCCTTCAAAGATGAAGGGAGACCTTCCACTAAGCCGTCCGGATACCCCGGTCGGTTCTCAGACATAATACCACCCGGACGGTGGCCCCGAGAGATGAAGGAGTCGCCGCCATATAAAGAGCTCGTTCATCTCCTTAAATTTGGGGCGAGGATATTTTCCGGTGAAACATCACCAGGAGGCCGATGATCCGCCCCAAGAAATAGGGTGCACTGGGTGGATGATACCCCACTTGCAAAACCACCGCGTAAGGAAAGCGGGTGGAAATCTCAACCGTATAAAAGTGTCGGCAAATACGGCAAGCAACACCGGTGGGTACCGGGAACTTCGTGTCCGTCGGTACCCAAAAATTGATGCCACTTGGAATACGGTACCTCCGCCAGGAACTCTTCCACCTCCCGAATCATCGCATGCTCGGGATATTGTTTATATCACTCGGCGTCACCGAGGCTCGACACGAGGGCCTCCTCCTTGCCTGGCCGTCGCCATTACGGTGGCCCATGGGCCCTAGTGGCCTCTCAGCCTCGAATCACCGGAGGGTTCATCTACCCGCTCCATGTTATCACGCTCCGGCTCCGATGGGTCCATATTTTTTTTTCTGATTGCATCTTGCCTAAAATCAACACTTGGTGATTCTTCGCCGGAACTCTCTTGTCTTTAGTCCGGCCGATACATTGTTCCTTCTCTAAAACGGCCATGGCGTCGGATCAAAGATAGTATGCGTGCGCTCCAAAGACGTTCCACCTCGAGAAGAATCTGGAGAAGATATCCGAATAATGCTCGGGATGTGAGACAGAGATCGCCGTGTTGGTGAGAAATAAACGAGAAGGTTCGAGAGGAGGATCTTCGATTTCAACCTCTACACTATAACTACGACTCCTACTATCCTCAAAAGAAGACATTTTATAGGTAAAGGGAGAGTATTTGAAAAAAATACCTAAGTTCGAAGTCTCTCGAACTTTGGAAGCCGACCAAATTTACCGCTCGGTTTAGTCACTTCAGCTCAAAGGTTAATGGTTGCGAAAGTAGATAATGAAGGGAAACAGAGGTATTTATAGATGGAGTTCCCTCGATAAACGAAACGTTTATTCGAAAAGACGCGACTTTTTAAACTCAAAAGCCGTCAAACATGTCGGAAGAACGTCGCGTCCCCGCCGCTTGATAGAACAGCGACGATTTTTCGATTCTCTGCGGGTGGTCAACCACAAGATGCCACGTATATGTCATTATGGCAACCCAATTAATGCGCCGTTTCAGGCATTAATCACTACGCGACGGATGTCGGGGAATGAACAAAACCTTTGAGAAATCCGTTTCCCATTAAATGTTTATCATTAGCATTAAAGTTTAACTCCGACTTCATAAATTCTTCTCTCGGAATTAAACTTGGGGGCCTTTGATGATGACGTCCGAGCCGAGTGGAAGAAATTAATCCACGTCATCAATCCAAAGACACGTCCGAGTAGGAGACTGCGGGTGACGCAAGAAGCGGTCTTGCGACGACACGTCACGAATTAGGCTCGCCGCTACGAGCCCAACCGCAACACGGCTGCCGAGCCCCGAGCCCAAATTTCGACGGGAAACGCATGCGCGACAAACTCATAAAAATAATCACACGCTCATGCTTAACGCTTTATTGGTATCAAAAACTGCCACATGTCAGAAAGTTATAAAGAGAAGTCGACAAGTGGCAAGTTTTTGACGACATGCTGATTAGAGAGGGACATGTGTCTTTCTTTAATTCTTTTACTAATTAATGACTAGTTAGTGCAAAGATGACTATTGTAAACCCACTAACTCAAGGGGTATAAAAAGTCTGATAGGGAGAAAAAATGAAAAGGAGTAAGATTGTAATAAAGACCGACCCCAATAATTCGCTCGGCATTATGCAAAAAAGGCGTAATTAGCCGAGAAATAAACACACGTTACATGACGTTTACATTTCCACGTGTTAAATCTTTTACATATTTTTGCTTGTTGACCAAAATGCACGTCAACAGTTATATATTGGTTGTGACTTGTGCAATGCCATCACATATAAACATTTTGTGCTACGAGACAAAACAAAAAAAAGGCCTGTAACCAATTGTTTAACATCTTGCCTAAATGTAGAACTATACATTAAGTTAAGAGGGAAATAAGCTTTACTTTCTCCCCTCGGGGCATGCGTGTTGTGTATATATGTATGCCCATTGTCAAAAGTCGGACGATCCCACCCTCCACACGAGGCCTTGCGGTTCTCGATCCTCGAGGCTATCCTTATCCAACGGGTTATTGACTGGTTTATCCTTGGGCTCAAATCAGGGAAACGGCTCTAGAGTCCTGATTCCAACCAGTTTGTGTAGGGGAGGACAAGTCCCTTCTTCACCGTCATGTCCAAAGACCAACGACCAGCTCCCTGGATTTAACCAAGTTGGCATACCTGAACTCCAAAGATTCTGCACACATACTATATGGTAGGAATGGTTCCATGATCGAGACATGACATATCCATTATTGAACTTGGTGCATTTCCTCATACACGGCCCAACCACCACTCATACGGTCCACGTGTTGCTCCTCGGAAACCAACGAGTTCCCTTGACTTTAGTATGCCCTCATACCCCCAGCCGAATCGAGATAAAGAGAGGCTTTCTTATGATCACATAAATCGCTCCTTGCCTATTGCACATCTTAGTGCGTGCGCTTGACGCACCCGCAGAAGATAAATGTCAAGATGGTTCTTTTACCATTTCATGGTCCGAGCAATTCACCTTCTACATGAAGCCCATGTGGTGCTCTGAACCTTGAGGCCAGCCTTATGCACGGGCACAAATTAGTTTCGCCCTCCCTTGGGCTCATTAGGGGAAAACCATTAATTTTTACTTGATATTCTTATGAGTTCATATGTCATACATGGGTGAAAACACTGTTATTCGACCTTTGAGTTGAAGTTCTAGTGATTCTCGAATGCAACTATTTGGCTCCATATGACAAATTAGACAAGGGAGAGATTCTTCTCGCTGAAGATATGGCCATAGTTGTCCTTTAATCCTATATCCTGGAGTATTGTGTTTCTTGTTTTCTTTTTTTTTTTTTTTTTTTTTGCTTAAAAGAATTTGGTATTCTTTATGAAGCATAAGAAGACTAGAAGGCTAATAAACTACATGGGACTAGTATTGTATGCCTCGTAATGTGAAAATCCTACTTGAACTTTGCTAATGGTATTTTACCCTTTCATTGTTTAACAAACACTGATAATCCTCTGTTACTAATTGCCAGAATGTGTGCTGGCCCTTCTTCGCTTTTGGAATCAATTAACTTACATGCTTATTTTGTAAATTATAGACTTTGTATTACTGCGTCTTTAATAAATATGCAGGAACCAGAACCCATAGATTGGGAGTATTACCGAAAAGGGATTGGCTCTCGCTTGGTTGATATGTACAAGCAAGCTTGCGATGGTATGTGCTGTTTTTTGCTTTGGTTTTCATTTCTTATTGCTCCCTGCATTCTGTTAACTGAATCTTCTTTTCTCAAGTATTCGTTCCATATTAATAAGCAACTTCCTGAGTTAGATATATGTACTCCTGCTACAAGATTATATTTTTCTAACTTCTCTGTTGCCTGAACGTTAGAAGCCATATTTCGAATCCTTCTACGGTAAACAAGTAATATGAGAGTTGGTATTAGACAATTCGGTAATATTTGATTGCATCTCAGATTGTTACTTGCTGCTAATAAATCAGGTGAGCTTCAGGTTTTGAAGTGTTAGGCTCATGGATATGTTATCATATTAAATAATACCAAAGGAAGTTCCTGTTTGAGGTATTTTATACCAATAAGAAAACTTGAAACCAAATAAGAACATCTGACCCCGTGATACTAAGTAGAGTTTAATATGGCGAAGGTAGGGGGAAAGAAAGAAAGGCTTACATTTGAATGATCCGATGGGAAGGTAAGTTGATGCTTAAGTTTGTGGCGCACATGCTTCATAAAGTAATAAGGTTTCCACTTATTTCATGGCCATTCCCCTGATAACTGATTGGTGCTTCACTTCCATTATCTTCAAAGTTAACACAAGTAAGGGTTACCTCATAGCAAGTTGAGGTATCTTGACATGAATTCGTTGCCATCTTCCGTTCTCGTCAAGGAAGTGTTGACCTGTAACCCACATGTTAAGTCTTCATGTATGTATCTGTTACATTGCTTCTTAATTTTAATCAATCTACATTTTCATCACATGGTTATAAAAAATTGGCATACGATATCTCTGTTGCTTGAGTTTTATTTTGAAATAATTTTACCTAAATAAGGATGTACATGATACGCAAAGGCTGAATCTGATCTGTGCAGAGAGTCTGGTAACCATCCACTAACAACACAATATGATCGGCAAAAGCTAACGCCATAACTGAACCACAAAGATTCAATTCTTCGTTAGCCCTCAGAGATGTTGGTCATACATCCTCACCAATGTTTGGGATCTGGTTTAAAATTATCACTATTTTTTCTTCATCTGATTTGAAGTTCAATCACCTGATCGTATTTTATATTTTTTATGCAGAAGTTAAAATTCCACAGTATGTTGACAATGTCACACCTCAGTACAAACCTAAGTTCGAAGCTTTGGTGAGAAAAATCATTAATCTTACTGGTTTCTACTGCTACTTCTCGTAAACTTTGGAATATCTGCATCTCTTTCTCTACTTGATTTGCCTAATAAATGTAAGAGCTTTATTTTAGTACGACAGCTTCAGCACTGAGAAACTTAAAATGCTAATTGTATCTGGTTGATTAAAGCTACACGAGCATTTATAAAGCTTCATATTAAATATATTTTAAAAACAAAGGTCCATGTAACTCGGCTTTTAGAATATTTATGCCGTTTCTTGAAAGTAACCTTTTATAGTTACATTTCGGAAGTTCTGTCTATTAATTTTTCCATAAATTACAAATCACCTTTGTTTTACTCGAAAGATCACATGTAAACTTTTATCGAGGGGCATACCGCCTGAAACAAATATAGTGTAAGGCCGTTTTCTTTTAATAATAATCAGTTTGCCACACGACAACGAATATTACCTTTCTTACATTTAAGTTCTCGAGTTGCAGTTGGTAGAGCTTAAAGAAGCGGAGGAGACATCATTGAAGGAATCCAAGAGATTAGAAAAAGAAATTGTGGAGGTCCAAGAGTTGAAGGTGATGAATATATAACTTTTTGCATCCATCCTATATTTTGCTTCTCTTTCGACCCATATGTTTAATTTCTCATACTATTTTTCTTGTTTTGACTAAACAGACGAAGCTTAGTACTATGACAGCTGATGAATACTTTGAGAAGCGTCCTGAACTCAAGAAGAAGTTTGACGATGAAATTCGAAATGATTACTGGGGCTATTAGTTTTTAATCAGGGCAACAGTTCTTGGAGCCATTTTCATCGAACATTTTTGGGTTCAGTAAATAAATTTTTGAGATCAATAAGTTAAGAGAGGAAAGGATTTGTTGTCATTCAATTTCCTGGGTATTCCATAGAGATTGTGGACAAGAATATTGTCCTTGGGATGCTTATTGCAGTCACATACTAGCATGAGCTTTTTTCAGACTGTATTTTACTGGATATGATCTTCTATTCCAAGATGATGTTTCATCTCCTATTCCATCGCACTTTGGACGGATGATTGACACGTGTATAAAAGTTATCATATTAAAATCCCACAATTTAGGGGCGCGATTTACGCTCCAAAATTAATATGGTAACTTCTATACACGTGATAATCATCCGTGCGATGGAATAGAGAGATGAAACACCATCTTGGAATAGAAGATCCCATCCGTATTCTACAGACTTTTTTACATGTGCATCCAAATTATGAAACATTTCCTCAATATATGTGCATTTTTTGATAGTATTTGTAGATGCTACTATTTATACTTCGTGTGGCATCTACCACTCACATGTCATTTTTTTCCTCGATACAACATGTCATATTGTTTAGAATATGACTTACACACCAAGTGTACATATGCATGGTGTAACGTAGATAGTACTTGTTTTAAAAGTGTGAGGGTAAACAAATTGGTCTTCCTATTAGTTAGCGGTTTAATCTATTGGACCAATTCAACTGTGATCCAACTGACCTTATAAAAATTAACTCCATAGCATATATAATAAATATCAAATAAGAAACATATATAATTAAGTTCAAAATATAAATAACCAAACTGAATACAAAGTATAAACTCTTTAAAAATAGATAAAAATAAAACACTAACTCTAATATAAGCATATATATACATAATGCTAGAGATGCCCCAAATTAAAGATTAAAGTTTAAACTTGAAAAACAAAGAAGAAAATCCATCCATAAAAATAAATTAGCATATAACTAAATTAGAGTAGGTGCATATGTGTCACACAAACTAGCATTCAACAATCAACCCTATTAAATAGGGCTGACAAATCGTTCGTGCGAACTGAAATTTAAGCCCGTTAACAAATAAAACTTATGATTTTTTATATTATTTATATTTGATAAGAGAAACATATATTCTAATAAAATATTAATAAAAACAGTCAAGTACAAATTGTTAATTATTAGTAAATTACCCATATAAATAGTTAATTACCAATAATTAAAAAAAAAATATCGTGCCTTATTTTGATGCCAACCCAATATCAGTCCGATTTTTATCGTACCTTATCGTGTTAGTCCGATAATGGCCCAAAACCCGATAAGCCCCGGCCCAAACCCATAATTTCGTGTCGTATTCGTGTCGGTCAATCGTGTTGTGCCTCAAATTGCCACTCCAACTATTAAATGCATATCCAAATAGCCCGTTTAAGCTCTGAGACAGTTTAAACAGGCCACAATATTGCGAATTTAATTCTAATTCTACCGAGTTTCAAACTAAACGTGCCACTATCAGGCTAGAAGTCAAATTTTCCAAAATTATAATATTTAAATCTAAAATTTTAAATCGAAACATATATGACATTTAGAGTTGAGGTATTCATTATAGAATAAAAAGACATTCACAAATTTCAAAAATAAAACTATAATAATAAAACCTAAAGCGTTATATACCCAAGGGCAAGAATAAATGGAAAAAATTCATACTTGTGTTTTTTCCCTAAATTAATACTTATTTTATTGTAATCACTCACGTGGCTATAAGCCAAAATTTTCAAAATCATATATTTAAATCTATAGATTAATTCTTTAAATCATACATTTAACACACTATTTAGAAATATAATTTATATCCTGAAGAATCTAATCAATCTTCGTGATATTTCTGATTTAGAATAAAAATCAGAAAGCTAAATTAAGTAATGGACAAAATAAATAAAGAGTAAATCGTATGTGAGACTGTCTCACGTATTTAAATTCATGAGACGGATCTAACTCATTTTATAAATCAAAGCAAGTTAGATCCAAATTCAAATGAATTAGCTAATACGGGTCATTTTAGATCCGTCTCATGAAATTAATCCGTGAGCCCGTTTCATATGAGTTTTTGTCATTAAAAAAATGGACCAACCCAAGATTATGGGTGGGCTCGGGTCGTATTTCGCCCGGTTTTGTCGGGTAGCAAAAAATGGACCGGTTTTTCTTTTACTTTTTATTCTCTCTTTCTCATATACTTCTCTCTTTTATCTCATTATTTTTGCTATCGTTGTCTCCTCGCGATAAGGTGTTTGCAAACAAAGCAATCTAGAGGTTTGGGGAGGTTTGCCCTAATTCAATTTCATCCTTTTGATTTTTCCCGTAAAATTGAAGAGTGAGGAGGAATGATTTATTTTGTCTGTAAATATCCAATGTTTTGATTTGATTAAAGTGAAAATAAAATAGGTTATAAGAAAAATCTCGTACAATATTATTGTAACCAAGAATTTTATAATGATGAAGTAAAAAAATAAAATCTAAATATGCTTTTTAAAACAAAAAATCTAAAAAAATTATATGAGATAATTGTTTAATTTAATATTATTAATAATGTATTTAGCCATTTACTTATTTTAAATTGAATGGAGATTAATTTATTTCAAACATTAGTTTTAAATAAAAATAAGTCAAATTATTAATATTTTTTCGATAGTAGTTATAAGATATTTGATGTATACGTAACACTATTTTTTCGTATATTAAAATGGTCAAATAAAAATGTGGGGACCGTGAATCAATGAATCGAGTTATAGATAGAGAGAGAGAATCACGCTCGTTAACATGTGGGGACCGTTTATTAAGTAAATCAATTATAGATAGAGAAAATCACGCTCATTATTGTATTTGTATATTTAACATATATTTCTTGTATATTTAACACTATTATGATGTATATTTAACATATTTGTCTTTGCATATTACAATTGTCAAACAAAAATATAAGTGTACAACAACATATAAGTATACGGTAAAACACATATAAGTATACATAAAAACATAAGTATACATCAACATAAATACAAACATCAAAATTAACTATTTATACAACAAAACACATATAAGTATACATCGAAAAACATATAAGTATACATCAGTTTACATTTCCGGCCCGACAAGTGGGGCAATTAGTGTGTGATCAAAGCCAAGTATCGATACAAGTAATATGAAAAGGTGTGATTACACTTTGGCGACAATCTAAGAGTTTCATCATCTTCAAATTCATTCAAACAAACAGAGCAATCCGTGCTTTCAATCAGATTGTCCCATTTCTTGTAATTGACGATCGTGATTAGGCTTATAACAGACGATTGAAGCCTTATTGTTCTTATATACCATATAGGATGGTCAACGACAGGCCCGTGATCTTCATCGACAAAATCATTTGGGCCACCGTCTTCTTCTTCGGGGTGGCGCCGCAGTGATTGCCACCGCTTCCGGGAACTGTACCAGTTGGAGTAGAATTTGTAGACAGTGTAGCAAGTGAAGAAAAAGAAAGTGGTGGCGAGGCCGGCGAGTGAGACGGTGAGGAAAAGAGAAAGGTCATGGGCTTTATCCGGTGGGCCGGTTGAAAACGGCGATAAACCGGGCGCCAAGGCGTCGGCGGCGGTTGGCGGGAGCAGCGTCTTACAAGAAGGTGGGCAATAGCTATACATGTAAATGGACAGATTACATATGGGTTTTTGGCTTCGTTGCAAAATAGTTCGCAAAAGTTAGATATACCCGGGTCAACTAAAATATAATTACAATATTGCCTTTACACATTTAAAATAAATTAAAAAAAGCTATTAAATTGGGTAAATCTCAACCATCTAAAATTACAGATTTGTGGACAAGATTAGTCCACACCTGTCTCACTCTAATTATGTGGTCTCATTTGATCCTATCCCTATATATTATTGTATAAACTAATCTCAAGACTAGTTAATATGTTTGATCTACATAAGCACATCTTATATGATATAAATACTTATAAATATACGTTAATTATCAACTAAAATGACCCCAAATTTAGTACTTGTTAGAAACCGAGTATATATGTTTTGTGCACATAATGATAGTAATATAATTACAGTTCATCAAGAAAAATAATGTCATATTTCAATATTTTTGAAATTAGATTTTTTTCATTTTGCGTTCTACATTGAATTATAGATCGAATGCCCGGTATGACATCGAGAAGCTCGGGGACGGATTGAACAACGACTTTTAGGGATGCTAAGGATCTCTATCATTGGTTCAATGAAGCCATCAAGCACGAAAAGCAAAGGAGTGTGCTAGTGAGTCCCAAGCAAAGGAAAGAAGGACATGAGAGGCATAGAGATGACTCAAGGACAATACCGACTTAGTCCACGGAAATGGATCTTCATTGGCCTTCTTTGTCCCGCAGATCGGTTACTCTCCTTTGAAGGAGAAGCCCGTTTGAAGGCAAGTCATGGTATCCGGATCGGACATCGAAAGGGAAGGCCACAAGAAGTCGCATGTGAGAATCAAGGCAGACGACCCCAAAATGGGCTCCGCTAAGTAGGGAGAATCGAAACTTGAGAGTCACCGAATCTTTGAACTAAGGAGGCGCCCGGGGATGATACGTAAACATCCACAGAGCTAGAACTTGCACCACAAAGGCTTAGCCTTGCTACGCTTTGAGTTTCCATCTCCATCATCACCTTTCGGTTTATCTTGCCGCTTATTTGGATTCTTACGACAAGTAGCGAGGAATGGCCAACAACATTGCATTGCGGGCAAAAGTAAGGAAGATACTCGTAGGCGAGTGACACAAACGAGCAAAGCCCTTGACGCTCAATCATAACCTAGTCTTGTAGAGGTTTGGATAAATCAATATCGACCAATCCTCACATCGACGAACCATTAACTCCGGTAGAAGCGTTCATCAATGGGAACTGAAAAGTCATCCCCTTTTGTTTAATTAAAGTAGAGTTAAATAACAAATGAGATTAAATAACATTTCAAATTATTATTATAGAAGACAACATGTCAAATTTAACAATGATATGGTTCAAGGGTATTTAGGTCCATCGATATATTTTTTTGTTGGTTTAGGGGTATTTGAAGACTTTAAGTATATATAAGGGGTATTTTGGTATAAAATGAATAGTATAAGGGGTAAAAATTATTTTACCCCAAACACCCAAACAAAATATATCTATTTAATACATAATAAAGTGGTTGAATAAAAAAAGAAAAATAGAAAAATGAGACAAAAGTATTATTTTGAGCAAATCTTTAACAATTCTAAATAATTTTGTCCGTTCAAGCTTATCAAAAGCTTATATTTTATAATAAATATTTCATAAGGTTGCAGATCATCTTGCTTCATTAGGGATAGACAGTACATGCTTAACAAAATTTACTCCGTTATTCCTTCTTTTGTTTGTAAACGGATAAGTTATAATAGATATTCCATCTTAATAATAAATATTTCATAAAAAATGCAGTTTTAGATTGTTAGAAAAAAGTAGAAGATCAAAAGTATCGCTTTAATTACATTTTATCATGAAGGATAGAATACACTAACTTTTATATGTTGGATATATATCTAATTTTGAAAACAGAGTGAGGGTCATAATTTTAATATAATAATAAAAAATAATATAATATAATAATACTAGTAATAATGATAATAATATATGATTATAGATATATATCGAATATATGGGTCCCAAATAGTCGTTGCCAATATCATCACCTTTTTATAATTTTGATTTTCCCTCTTTTTTCATTCTCATTCATTTTCCGAAAGTATCCAAATATATTTTTCATATTTTGTGACAAATAACTGGACTTTTTGCTAGGCAGTGAAATATTTATCTTGGGTGGCGGCGCACACTGGTGGTAATGCTCGTCCTATTTTTGTTTTTAATTTCAATTTTTATAAATTCATGTATGAGCTTTATTATTCATTGTATATTGTTAACTCACTTTCTTGTGGCAAGTCCTTTCTTATTGAAAACTAAGTCCTTCTACCATATACCATGAGTTTATATAATACTGCTATGTTGTGTAATCAATTTAAACTTTTGATGGAGTTAAGAAGTTGTGAAAATGTGTTTCTTCAATCATAGATTGTACCATTATCTCAATGTCTGATCATTTGCAAATCTAAAAAATTTAAGTATTTTACTGTCATTTAATTTTGTCTTATGTATGTATTACATATGATATATGTATACAAATTATATTACAAATAACTGGACTTTTTGCTAGGCAGTGAAATATTTATCTTGGGTGGCGGCGCACACTGGTGGTAATGCTCGTCCTATTTTTGTTTTTAATTTCAATTTTTATAAATTCATGTATGAGCTTTATTATTCATTGTATATTGTTAACTCACTTTCTTGTGGCAAGTCCTTTCTTATTGAAAACTAAGTCCTTCTACCATATACCATGAGTTTATATAATACTGCTATGTTGTGTAATCAATTTAAACTTTTGATGGAGTTAAGAAGTTGTGAAAATGTGTTTCTTCAATCATAGATTGTACCATTATCTCAATGTCTGATCATTTGCAAATCTAAAAAATTTAAGTATTTTACTGTCATTTAATTTTGTCTTATGTATGTATTACATATGATATATGTATACAAATTATATTACAAATCATTGAAGAATACTTAGTTTAGACATCATAAGCCATATGATGTCATTCAAGTCATGACTAAGGTTGTGTTTAGAAAGAGACATTTAGATTAAAAGATAGTTTAGCGCTAGATAAATATTTTCATCAATTTTATTTTTTATTATATATTCTCATTTCGGTTGGTATAGGATGGAACGATTTCCAAGTTGTCTAAATTTGACATTTATAAGTGGGCATCATTTAAGGCATGGCTAAGGTTATGTATGTTTAGATAGAGAGATTTAGATTAATAAAAAAATTGACATTTTAAGTGATATCGATATTAGATAAATTGAAAATCCGCTATAATAGTGAACAAATAGCTCAAAATAAATCATAATTACTTATATCGGTTTAAGTGGTTATAGATACAAATCTAGAAGATGATGTATAATATGTACAAGTTAAAGTGGTCGTAGATGCAAATCATTTCAGTTTAAGTGGTTGTGGATGTAAATATTTAGTTTAAGTGGTTGTAGATGCACATCATTTTAGTTTAAGTGGTCGTAGATGCAAATCCAGGAGAGTATGTACAACATGTGCAAATTTAAGTGATTGTAAATGCAAATACAGGAGATGATGCATAATATGTGCAATATTTTGTTCTCATATCTCATTTCTTTTAGATTTGACAGTTCCATTTTTAGTGTTTTGTTAAAAGTTTTGGTGTTTGTGTTAAATCATGCAATTTTCCGGTTGTAATTACCTTGTTGTGACTCAAATTATTTATGCATTCGTGACTCAAATTCTGATGTTAATAAATAATTGAAATATAGATAATAGTGATTTTTTTATAGTGGGAAAAAAGTCAAAAATATGTTTCAATTATAAATGATAAAGGATGATTCGTGTAAATTGTAACTTGAATTTATCCAGATATGTCCGATGATTGTATCACTATTATAGATTATAAAGTTACCAAATCCGTTTGACCATGCTTCTAATTCGAATATATTAACAATCCAAGTAACAATGTGTTATTGATTATGTATGCAAGTAAAAATTAAACAAGTTGTAAAAAAACATTGTGCAATATTATTGTAACTAAGAACTTAATGGTGATGAAATAAAAAAATCTAAAATATGCTTTTTAAAAATATAAATTTATATGAGATAATTTTTTAATTTAGTATTATTAATAATATATATAGCAATTTCTTCATTTTAAATCGAATGAAGATTAATTTCTTTCAAATTTAGTCTTAGATAAAAATATGTCAAATTATTAACATTTGTCTCATAGTAATTATAAGATGTTTTGCTATATATCTTAATATTTATTTTTTGTTTTACAAATTAATTGATAGTCTAGTTAGTAGTTAGTATGTTTGACCTATATAACCACATCTTATATGATAGAGATACTTATAATATAAGTTAATTATCAACTAGATTGACCCCAAATTTAGTACTTATTAGATATCATAATATATTTATATATATATATAATGCACATAATGATAGTAATATAAATATAGTTTATTTAGAAAAGATAATGTTATTTATCTATATTTTTTAAATTATATTGAATTATACATTCTATATTGAATTATATATTTATTTGTTTAATTTAAGTAGAATTAAATAAAATATATGATTAAATAATATTTTAAATTAGTATTGTAGAAGATAACACGTGAAATTTAACAATACATATAGTTCACGGGAATCTTTGTCATCAATATATTTTGTGTTGTTTTAGGGGTACTTGAAAATTTTAATAGTAGCGGGGGGTATTTAATACAAAATGGATAATACAAGGGGTAATATGAGTTTACCCTAAACGAAATATATCCACTTAATACATAATAATAATTAATAAGTGGTTGAACGTGAAAAAAAAAAAAAAAAACGAGACAAAAATAAGTTTTGAGCCAATCTTTAACAATTATATTCCCTCAAAAAAATTATAAATACTATTAACCTTTCAAACTCATCAAATGCTTTAATTTTATAATAATTATTTCAAAAAGAAGATGACGCGGTTTTAAATTGTTTAAAAATGTTAGATATAAGTAGAAGATCAAAAGTATAGCTTCAATTAAATTTTATGAAGGAAAAGTATAGCTTCAACTACATTTTATGAACGATAGAATAAAGTAACCCATAATTTATATCATTTCTCATCTTGGTCAATCGTTGATCTAGTATAGCTTCAAGCGCGGCTTCCTAGCCCGTTCAAGCGAGTCTTTAAGTGTATTGCGTTCAGCTCGCAACTATTGATTGCGGTGATCATACTTGTTTTGCCTTCGAATATTATCGCATCTTGTCGTCTTTCTTGGTATCTACGCAAATTTTTTTTTTTCGAGCGACCTTCTCATTTCTCGATGCTCTGCAATATGTTCAAGACCACTCAAACAAGACACATGATTGACTTTGAAATACATCTCCTTCACTCGCTTTCCTAATTTGATTCCATGCCTTTTGAGTTGCCGACAAACCTTCTATTACAAAGACATCTCCCATTTAGTTGCATTAATTAATAATAATAAATTATTCGACTTATTTCTTGAAACTTAAGATGTAATACCATCAAAATTTTAATATACGAACCCCAATTTCATATAGCATGCATGCATTTCGTATGAGGAAAACACATCATTTTCTTAGTGTAGCAGATGTAGTAGTACAATTCATAGGCCATAATTTCACAATAATATGCTTATAATGTTTGGAAGGTCGTTTTAACATGTATTGATATGGTTTTAGATGTATAAATTAATTTTCATCTCTCTTAAGTTAGTCTCGCTCCTAGTGGTAGCTAAGTTAGTCTCACTCGAAAGTGTTTGTGTGTGATTTGAGATGTATAGATTGATTTATGTCGTTCGTGGTAGCTAAGTCAGTTTCATCCTAAAGTTTTATGTGTGAAGATGTGGAAATATGGGTGAGTAAAGACAAAAGTTTGGATGGATTACGGATGAACTCGTGACCCCTATTTATACTACTCTACATTCTAAATGACGGTTGTGATCGAATTGATCTAACAATTGAGATAAATATTCTAGACTTCTATAGGAATATTCCCAAAATATATTTACAATATAATTTACAAAGAATTTTCTAAAAATTTCCTACAATCTCTACAAAAGTCCATGCACAAATTTAGAAAGTTATATGTACAAATAAGTCTAAATATTAAGCCAAACAAGTGGTCTTGGATAACTTGGACTTATGCTTATACCTCTTAGCTAAATAACAGTGCAAATTTAGTCCAAATCTGATGGTCCAATACATTCTCCTCCACCTAATTCGATGGCGTGCTCGTCCCCTCGAACCCCTCGAAGTGTTGGAGTTTAGGTTGGAATTGTCAAGTCTTCATCAGTTCACATGGTACACATCCTAGTAGAATACTCCATCGTTGAGATGAAATAGGTACCAACTTATAAAAAACACCAAACTCTAGGTATTGAGTTGGAAACTTGCATAACTCGATCACCAAACCAAAGAAAAGACCTATAGTTGAGATCTTTGAAAAATCAACGTCCCTACGAAAAATAACAAATAAACTAGACTGTAACAAAAAAATCAGAAATTTATTTTTTAGAATTTACATTATTTGCTCCAAAGTTCTCCAAAATCACATTTTTCTTACCCAATACTTCAAAATTTTAAACATTTTGCGTTAAAGGTTTTTCAATATAAATTTTTAACTCCATAAATTCAAAATTTCCAGTTTTAAACTCCAAAATTTCAACATAATAATTTTACCCCAAAGTTTTAAAATTGAGATCTACCCCTTAAATTGTAAATGGGCGTTGCGATTATGACCGGTCTTTTTAGTTCTAAAATTACAACCATGCCGCTTGTAAGTCCAGCGGCTACGATAATCTAGAGGGGGTGAATAAATTATCTCCATCTTTTCGATTATGCCCTCTTTTTCGAACCAAATACGCCAAGACAAGAATAAAGGTGCGGAAAGTAAACAACACGCGTCGATTTATAGAGCTTCACCCCACCTAGGGACTACGTGCTCTATCACCCCAAAGATATCAGGGATTGGTTTCGAAAAAGAAAAAGAATTTTATTAATTACCACAATTAATACAAATTCAACTTACAACAACACCTTGAAGAGCACCACACTCTTCTTCAACACCACCTTTGAGATTACCACAATCTCTCTTAAAGATTACTACAATCTCCAACGACACCTTGTGAAGATTACCACAATCTTCAACCTTGAAGAATACCAAATTCTTCAACACCTCGACAAGAAGATTACCACAATCTTCTTACACCCAACACCTAGATCACCCAAGTGTGTTCTTACCACAAGAACACTCACAAGGATATCTTGTGTTGAATGATAACCCAAATTCAAGATTACAACTCGATAACGAATGATACAAATATGAGTGCAAGTGTAATCAAGAATAGCCTAGATCTCAAGAATGTGAAAGTGATAAGCTAGGCAAATTACAACAAGAATAATGACAATATAAGATCAAGTATTTGCTTGAGTATTTCTTGTTGTGTTGTATTGTTCTTTCTTATTATTTGTGCTTCAAATCTTCCTCTATTTATAGGAGATGATTGATCCTTGATAGGCTCCTCTTGGAATCGATATCTACAAAAAAATTGCAATTAAAATCAAGATTATAGTGTTAGAAATCAATCCCATAATTTAAGGAAAAGGTCACGCACAACGGTTAGAATTTTTCTTTGTCAAAACATAGGGCGACCGGTCGCGAGAGTAAATAAGATTTGAAAAGAATGCAGCAAAATTACAACGGGAGACCGGTCAGGGGTGTGGTCGACCGGTCGCCCCATGTGGACCGGTCACCCGACCTATTTTGAGAGACCCGTGAGTTCTGTTTCAAGAAACTCATTCTCGTGCATTGTCGCTTTTTGAAGGACCTGGCCGACCTCCAAAATGAAATGTTGTCCGATTTTTGTCGAAAATAAACCTCAAGAAATACTCCAAAAATTAGTAAAAATATTTTAAACCGATCGGAAGTATTTTGGACAACATTAGAAATATAGTTTTGATGAAGTAACACATTAACACAAAATCATCAAAAGTGTTGTCCGATATAAACTCCAAGAAATACTCCGAAAAATAGTAAAAATATTTTAGACATTTAATCGGGAGTATTAGGACAACATTTAGAAACATAGTTTGGATGTAAAAACCCATTGATATAAAATCATTAAATGTGTTGTCCAATTTTGTCGAAAATAAACTTGAAGAAATACTCAGGAAAATATTAAAATCATTTTAAATCATTTAGGAGTATTTGGTCAACCTTTAAAAATATTATTTTGGTATAAAAACAAAATCATCAAAATCATGATAAAACCATTTATCAAACAATCTCCCCTTTTTGATGATTACAAACCAAAACAATTTTAACGAGGTCGATTTTGAAAACAAAACAATTTTACGGTTAAAAAGAACTATCCATTGTGAGCGACAACATTCCACGCAATATAATCACAAGGATGGGAGTAGAGATTTTAAAACACATATAGCAAAAGCCCCCTATCAACATGCACAATAAGAGTAATAAAGAAACAATCAACTAAAAGCTAAAAACTCAGCTTTTACATATTGATCTTAAGTATCAAGAGCTTATAAGCTCCCCCTGTCAACAAAACATCATTAGACAAGTATATAAGTCCATAATACAACAACTGGACTAAGTATAATCCACAACTTATGGCTTTAAGAAGCCATAGCTTATAGCTTCTTTCTCGAGCTTATTTTAGCTTCTTTGAGCTAATAAGCTTATAACCTGTTTCTCCTCCTTTGGAATCATCAAAAAGAATGTTAACACGATAAAAACATCATATAATCATATCAAAGTTCGCAACAAAACTTATATATCGAGCTATTTGAACAAAAAGCTTATAGACCAAATATGAGGGAAAAGTCGATCATACGACTAGTAGAAGCTTATGAAAACTCATTTAATTTGCAAAAACATGATCTCTATAAATATATAAGACATTTGAAAACGAGAGAATCATGTAGGTGATGAATTTTTCAAAGTGAAACATTTTATCGAACACTTGGCGGACGTCAAAGATTGAAAATGATATATATAGCCTTTCTAAATGTAATCGAGGCCAAGTTTTTCATCACCAAATTAGTTCAACCACAATACAATACATCATAGATAACAAGCTCATCACAATCATATGAGACTTCCATAAAAATATAACAAATAAATCACAATCTCAAGGGTTCAACCCAATTGAGCAAAGGAAGTAGAATTCTTACCGTTCAATTGGTAAAGACGAGCAATGATGAGATTTATGCAACAAAACTCATTTGGAGTGAATTGTGTGTGCAAATGACAAAGGGGTCGAAATAGAGAAGAAAAACATCAAAATGGCAAAATACAAGAACAAAGATGATTTTAATCAAACTTACACAAGTGGGCGGCATCGGTCGAGTGGTGGTGGGCGACCGGTCGACTCCACCGGGCAGCCCACCTGGTTCGATTTTGTTTTGAAAGTCCGAAATTTAATCCAAAAATCCGATTTTTTGCCCCTAAATTTTAAAACGTGCAAAATGCAATCATAGATCTTATTCAATATGCATTATGCCTTAATCAAGCTCGAAATGAGGTAAAATACTCGGCGGTGAATGATTAAAAAGTCACGAGTTATCCTTGAGACGGAATTAAAGACATCTCAAATTTTTGTTAAACATGCAATCCCTTAGAAAAAGATATCGAATCTCAATATGTTTAGTTCGATTATGACGAACCATATTTTGAAAAATTATTATCACCGGACTTGTTATCCCGAAAATAAGAATGTTTTAAGACTATGGACACAACAAGTCATAAGAAAAAGTGCCTTTCAAATATTTGAAAACTTTAATGAGATTCGTTGGGATAGTTTTTGAAGTCGAGCATATAGACGTAAGACATATGGAATGTCGAGTCTATGGGAGTAATAAAAGTGAATGAACATACCTCGAATTTGTTTGTCGACCGATATGCCTTCCTCAACCTTTGTCAATCTTTACATGGTAGTCATAGAGGTTGAGATGGTTCTTTCTTCTTCAATGCCTCACTTCTTCTTTTGTATACTTTGAGTGTGGAATATAACCACCTTCTTGGCATTGTTTAACTTGAATTCCAATGAAGAAATTGAGCTCCCCTCATCATGATCATCTTAGGTTCACCTTGCATTGACTTAGAAAAATATCTTGCACAAATATTCATAAGTAGCACCAAATATAATTTTGCACAAGTAAACAATCTTGCCATTTTTTAAAAAAAAATAGATTAACTTTACCTCTTGTAAAATCATTTTGCAAAAATAGCTAAGTCTATCAAACCGTACATGGGGTGCTTGTTTTAAACATAATAAGGCCTTTTATAAAAATCATTTTGGCCTATAAAAATCTTTCAAACCCGGTTGTTTTACATAAACTTCTTCTAGAATAAAAACCGTTTAGAAAATGGATTTAACATCCATTTGGTAAAGCTTGAATTTTTTTTTAAACAAGAATGGGCAAGTAGAATACGAATAACTTTTTACGGGTGCAAATGTATCATCAAAATCAATACCTCCTTCTTGACATTACCTTTGAGCCACTAACCTTGCCTTGTTCATCAAACTTGTTCAAATACCAAAAATTTCTGCAAAATCTCAACAAAGAATCTTGCACAAGAGCATAGTAATATCGAATGATAGAAACACTATAGCAAGTAACACATACTATGCTTAAAGAAAAATCATCAAGAGTGTAATACAACATGTAAGTTCAAATAAGCTTATAGAAAGCTATATAAGGTCTCTTTTAACTTTTTGAAAATCCGAGAGCAAATAGTTGAGACCTCATTGAAAAGAAGTATTTGAAAAAGAGTTGGCTAAGCAAATATGTGCAATCAAATATCGAATAGTGCCTTTAAAAAAATCAAAAATCCTTTTAGTGACACTTGTATGAAATAAGCATATAGGCATATGGCACAACATGTATCGAGTCTATGAGATAAATAACAATGGTGAACGTGCCTCGATATCTAAATCATTTCTTGATGGATTATGAGAAGATAGCCAATGGAGAAGAGATATAAGTCCTACACAATTCTTAAAACAAATGTTGCCCCAAAGCATAGCAATAGAAGTGTAGGCTTAAAGCAATAAAAGATATCACAAGTATATTATGCATTATAAATCCATAAGAGATAATGAGCATACAAGACATTGTAAATACACAAGAGTTTTAAATCATCATGAAAGGTCTTCTTTTTCAAAGAATTTTAAAACTCAAATATATATTGAAGACCAAAAAAAAAATATTTGAAAACTCATTTTGAAAATTAAGACACAAATAAAAACATGCATAAAAAATAAAACAAAATGTATATTTAAATGGGGAGATACGGTTTACCAATTTCGCCATTTCCATGGGTTGTGTCTTTCCCATTGTTGATGATATCTTCCCTTTGAAAATCATCTTGTTGATGATGGCTTCTCCAATTGTTCCATCTCCAAGCATTATGGCCTTCCCATTTTTGAAAGTGTCTTTCTCTTGGAAATTCATTGTGGTGATATTTTCTCCTTTGATCAAATGAGATGGTCATTTGATGCCTTATTCGGTATGAATATTCCTTGATTCCACGGGTACCTAATATGACATTGCTTTGTGGTACCCTCAAGTGTTTGGGTCCTTTAGGATTAACTTTGAGACTTTTAGGTCTCCAACAATAATTAGAGCTATTTCTAGCCCGACAAGTATTTACCGTATGACCCTTTCTACCGCAATAAAAGCAAGTAACGGTTTTAGGAGCATAATGACCAACATACATAGGGACTTGATTTCTTTTAACATAATTAACAACACTAGGCTTATGATCAAGTCCTTTTTCAATTTATCACAACTATCAACAATATCGGTCATTTTATTTCCAGACTAAGTTGGATTTTGATAAATCCTTTTTTATGCAATTAATATCCTCAACAAGAGTACTATTATCCTTTTCAAGGTTTCTAACATTATCAAGTGTGGTGGTGTGAGCACATGATAGTGATTCGTAGGAAGTAAAATAAACTATCCTTATCATTTTTCAAAATATTGAATTCCTTTTTCAAATTTTTGTACTTAACAAGTAAACTTTGGAATTTATTTTGAAGGTCATCAAAATCATTTTGCAAATCACTATAATCATTTTGTATAACTATATCATAGGAAGTAGAGGGTTTAAGACATGCCTCGTTTTCTTCTCGATGCCCATAAGACATTGTTCGACTACTTCATAGTTGGAAGTTGTAAAAGGCTTGTTCCTTAGATTTGACCTTGTATCCCTTTGAGAAGTAGATGTTTTTGAGTTGCTCCTATCATTTGCATATACTTCATGAATGGCTTCTAATTTTTGCCATACTTCATCACCGATCGAATTCCTATAATAAGATCATATTCCAAATTGGTAAGTGAATAATATAAAATATTGAGAGCTTTACCATTTAAGGAGATGGTTTTCTTTTCTTTATCATTGAGCTCCTTGAGAGCTTTGGAGGTGTACGGTGTGTCTTTCATCGGAATGTATTCTCCATTGATGACGATGTTCCAAATATCAAACCGCAACCATGTAAATAGCATTCCAATCTTTCTTTCCAAAATGTAAAGTTTTTGGAATCAAAACGAGGTTGTTTGGTGGTGGAGGTGCCGGAAAGGTGAGCTTCATTCGTAGCCGATGATCGTTTCTCTTCACTCGCGACGTGAAATGATTTTGCCAAAGAGTTTGGCTCGATACCACTTGTAAGTCCAAGCGGCTACGATAATCTAGAGGGGTGAATAGATTATCTCCATTTTTTCAATTATGCCCTTTTTTTGAACCAAATACGCCAAGACATGAATAAAGGTGCGGAAAGTAAATAACACACGTCGATTTATAGAGCTTCACCCCACCTAGGGACTACGTGCTCTACCACCCCAAAGATATCCGGATGGGTTTCGAAAAAGAAAAAGAATTTTATTAATTACCACAATTAATACAAATTCAACTTACAACAACACTTGAAGAGCACCACACTCTTCTTCAATACCACCTTGAGATTACCACAATCTCTCTTGAAGATTACCACAATCTCCACGGCACCTTGTGAAGATTACCACAATCTTCAACCTTGAAGAATACCAAATTCTTCAACACCTCGACAAGAAGATTACCACAATCTTCTTACACCTAACACCTAGATCACCCAAGTGTGTTCTTACACAAGAACACTCACAAGGATATCTTGTGTTGAATGATAACCCAAATTCAAGATTACAACTCAATAATGAATGATACAAATATGAGTGCAAGTGTAATCAAGAATAACCTAGACCTCAAGAATGTGAAAGTGATAAGCTAGGCAAATTACAACAAGAATAATGACAATATAAGATCAAATGTTTGCTTGAGTATTTCTTGTTGTGTTGTATTGTTCTCTCTTATTATTTGTGCTTCAAATCTTCCTCTATTTATAGAAGATGATTGATACTTGATAGACTCTCTCTTGGAATCGATATCTACAAAAAAATTGCAATTAAAATCAAGATTATAGCTGTTAGAAATCAATCCCACAATTTAAGGAAAAGTTGCTGTTGCACAACGGTTAGAATTTTCTTTGTCAAAACATAGAGGCGACGGTCGCAGAAATAAGATTTGAAAAGAACGCAACAAAATTACAACGGGAGACCGGTCCAGGGGTGGTCGCCGGCCGCCTTCCCAGGGTGCGACTGGCCGCCCACCATGTGGACCGATCACCCGACCTATTTTGAGAGACCCGTGAGTTCCGTTTCAAGAAACTCATTCTCGTGTACCGCCGCCTTCCGGCCGACCTCCAAAATGAAATGTTGTCCGATTTTTGTCGAAAATAAACCTCAAGAAGTACTCGAAAAATTAGTAAAAATATTTTAAACCGATCGGAAGTATTTTGGACAACATTAGAAATATAGTTTTGATGAAGTAACATTAACACAAAATCATCAAAAGTGTTGTCCGATATAAACTCCAAGAAATACTCCAGAAAAATAGTAAAAACATTTTAGACAAATCGGGAGTATTAGGACAACATTTAGAAACATAGTTTGGATGTAAAAACCCATTGGTATAAAATCATTAAATGTGTTGTCCAATTTTGTCGAAAATAAACTTGAAAAAATACTCCTAGGAAAATATTAAAACCATTTTAAATCATTTAGGAGTATTTGGACAACCTTTAAAAACATTGTTTTGGTATAAAAACAAAATCATCAAAATCATGATAAAACCATTTATCAAACACCGCTTTGGGTTTCTATTGAGGAAATTGTACTTTGGTCCCATAAGAAAAGAGGTTAAGCACTTAGTCCCATGTTTGCTTTTTTGGTCTCAATATATTTATTTTAGCACATTGGGTCCCGTATGATTCCAAAGTTGTAATTTTAGTCCCAAAACTAACGGAAAACTTAATCGACCATTAAATCTATTCTTATGTGACCAAAAGTGCATTTATCCAAAAATTAATCAAATAAAAGAAATAAAATTATTTGAACAATCTGAAAAAATATCTAATAATTCTGAAAATTTGTTTCAATAAAATTTAAAATCATTTGCAATTTATTAAGAAAAGTTATAAAAATCCAAAATCATTCAAAAACCTAAAAATAAAAAAATATAAAATATGATAATTTGTTTAAGAAACTAAAAATACAACGAAAAATCAAAATTATTTTAAAATCCAAAAATTATATAAATAAAATATTGAAATTGCTGAATAAACTTTAAGTTTTTAGAAACAATTGACATTTATTTAAAAATATTTTAAATTCCTTAGAAAAACTCAAAACTCTTTTTAAAATTTTGAAAACTGTTTTAAAAATTCTGCAATTTTTCTAAAAATATCCAGATTTTAATAACCCGATTTTGATATAATTTTAAAACTTTTAAACAAATTTTATTTTTTTAAAAATGAAATTCAATATTTTCTTTAATTTTTAGATATTTTTAATAATTTTTGGTTTGTAAAAAAAAATTCTATCTCTTTCCCCTTTTTGGATTTTATAAAAATCAGATTTTTGGTAAATTTTTTCAAATCTTCAATAGTTTTCAGTTTTTAATCCATTTTTCAGATTTTTAGACAAATTTCCATACTTTTAAAATTTTCCAGATTTTTACTTTTATATTGATTTTATTTTTAATACTTGAAGTAATTGTCAGATTTTTAACACAACTTTTAGTGTTTTAAACAAAATTTCAGATTTTTAAAACATCGTTTAATTTTAAAAACAACTTTTTGAAAATAATTTTGAGTTTTTTATTTTAGAATTTTAAAATATTTCAAGTAAATTTCAAGGTTTTAAAAGTTAAAACCGTGTATATATATGTTTTAAAAATTTTCATATTTTAGCTTTTGTAATTTTTGGATTTTAAAATAAATTCGATTTTTTTTGTTTTTAAATAAACTATCATATTTTTATATTTTAAAATATTTTTTGGATTTTATATAACTTTTTTTAATAAATTGCAAATAATTAAATTTTGTTGAAACAATTTTTCCGAATTTTCAAATAGTTATTTTCTTTTTATTTTTAATTAATTTTCGGATAATCGCACTTTTGGTCCCGTAAGAATAGAGTTAACGGTCGGTTTAAGTTTTCCGTTAGTTTTGGGATTAAACGCAATTTTTGAATCATATGAGACTAAATATACTAAAATAAATCAATTGGTACCAAAAAAGTAAATTGTGGGACTAAAAATGCTTGACCCTTTTTTTTTATGGGACTAAAAGTATAAATTCCTCGATTTCTATTTAATATTTTAAATTGCATGTTTTGTTGTAAGTCAATATCAATGGGGGGCGGTGCGGTACGGTTCGAGAAATTGATGTGTTGATCAAGAGTTAGTTAACCATTGATCCGAGTCAACAGTCCGACCTTAACTAGATTTCAAGGTTGGGTGGCGCTATTTTGCACCTCATTATTTGATTAATACACCACATTTCTACATACACCCCATCTCTATTTTACAAACTCATCTAATTACTAAATACACCACACCTATATTTCCAATTTTACCCTCCAAACTAAAAAACCCAAACTAAAAACCCTAACTTAAAAATCAGCTTTTTTGGGGAAAAAAACAGATGAAACAACGTTTTTCCGAAAAAAGTGTTTCACTTTTTTCATGAAAAAAAAAAAAGTGGAAAAAATAAGCTTTTTTGAAAAAAAAAAGTAGGAAAAATCAGTTTTTTCCAGGAAAAAAGAGAAACAGCTTTTTTGGGAAAAACGTTTTTGGAAGAAAAAAACAGATTTTTTCGGAAAAAATGTTGTTTCCAACGTTTTGGAAAAAAACAGTTTAAATGATTCAAAAAAGTGTTTCAGCTTTTTTCGATCGTACTAACTTGTTTTTATTTTATTGAGAGATCATAGTCTTTTTAATTTATGACATTTTGGTAAATATTGGGAGTGGGTGTATTAATCAAATCTTCAAAAAGAATAATTGCCATCCTTCAAGGTTTCCTAACCCTTGGAACTTAACCGTCAGTTTCTAATAATTTGTTTTATTTTTTCTTCTTATTTATCGAAATTATTTTCAGAACAAAAAAATAATTTAAGGGTTGACCTTTAATCGACAAGGAATCGCCATGAAAGAAAATTAGTTTCTAATTTGTTTTATTTTTTCTTCTCATTTATCGTTGATTTATATTTGAGGTATATTAAATCCCTCAAACTAAAAACCCTAGTCACTGCTTCAAATTTTTTTTATTTTAATACATCAGAAAATTTAGAAGATGAAGCCCATTCACTTTGTTTAACATTGAAATTTTAGCAAATACTTTTTTTATTTCTTATAAAATTTCGGTTTGACCGAAAAACCGAAAAGCTAAACCGAGAAATTGTCGGTTTTAACCGAATCTGTTAATTTACGATTCGGTTTCGATTTGGTTCGGTTTGATTGAATGAACAATCCATAATTCGAACCCAACCCATATGATGCATCCTCTGATCCTCAGACCTCAGTCACCTAGACATATGTCAAACCCGCAACACTCTGAACGCGACTGTCACTGAGCGAGAGATTGATTCAAACCCGCGAAAACTCACACTCGACTCGACCATGGCGGTGGCGTTTGCAAATTACGCCCAAGCCCCCCATCACAGATTCCGTTTCGTATTTTGACATAGTCTTTTTCTGTATTTTTGCCTATTTATAGTCTTCTCTTCACTACTTGCTGTTGAATGTCGGTTTCGCAGAGAATCATCTGTAATTTCTCTCATAACCTGTGCTCTCGCTCGACATCTCCTTCCAGAAGCTTCCTTTTCTTTCGCCAATTCTCACTGCCCCTCACTCGCTCCTCGAGCTTTTTCTTGACCATGCCCCGCAACCAGGTATCCCATGAATTTCCTGTTTGTTCGCGTGTTTAGAAATATGGATTTGTGAATGTCATGGTTTATACAGGTTTTTAAGGTTCTTAAGGTCATGTTTGGTTGTGTTTCCAACCCCTTTTTTCCACTTTCCAACTATTTCGAAAATGGATTTATGTTTGTTTCAAAAGTTTTTCAAGTAAAAATAAAGTCATTTCCAGGTTTTCACTTTTATGGAAAATATTCTTTTGAAAACACAACCAAACAATTTTTCATTCCAATTACGCAAAACCTGGTAAAAATACACTACAATCACGCAAACCTATGTCAAAAATAAATTTGAAAAGCTATCACCAAACATATTCTCATTTTCAAACAGAAATTCCGACAACAAACCAAACATATTCTCAATTCTCACACGAAAACCAATAAAGTTTGAAAATTCATTTTCCAACACTAAACCTGGAAATTGACTTGGAAACACATCCATACATCCCCTTAGTGTTTATGATATGTGAAAATTTGTTTTTTTCTTCTATGTTTGTGATTATTTATAGTGCCGATGATTGCGTGGCGATTCTGTATTGTCCGCGGTGTTCAATTATTAACAATATAGACTTGTGTTGTTTGTTTCTATATATATATATATATATATATATATATATATAGGCTAAATTGCATTTTTAGTCCTATATCATTGGTCCAGTGGCATTTTTAGTCCTTTAACTATTTAGAGTTAGTTTTGGTCCTCGACAATTTTGCCCTTATGGCATAATAACATTTTTGGTCCTTTATCTTTCGGAAGATAGCAATAATAGTCCTATAACTCTCGAGAATTAGCAATATCAATCCTTTCATACCATATCTAGTTTCAATAAACCCAAATTTCATAGATTATAGGAATTTGCTTTTTCAAACCTATTTTGTTCGTGACATTGTTACACCTACTTAGATCCAGTCTCTATTCAGAGGTTTTAAATGGATCATGCCAGGTTTCACTTATAAACTCAATAGGACATACTTCGCAAAATTCTCATAATACTAATAATTTGATTTCGTACTAAGATTTTGTTAAAACGGATCTAGTCCATCACGACCATATCGGCCCAACATGATTCCGTAAAATTAATAAATCCCTTAAAATTCATACTTTCTTTGACCGAAAAACAACAGGGTGAGATGGCTCGCAACACCACCAATCGGAAAATTACCGCCCCGGATCGTTTGACAAACATCTCTCACTTTCAACCTCACCTCGGGAAGATGATCGCAAGTTATCCGACTCCTTCAAAGAATTATTCAACATAGCCTTGGTTCGTTTTCTACCGGGCGTATAAGTAATTCTTAAACGGGATGAATTAATGGAACATTATGAAGACATGTTGAAGTAAAAAGTCCTTTTTTATTAAGAACTTAAAGAAATATTTATTACATTAGTAATCTCCTTTTGGGAGGAGAATATCGGTTTAGCCTCTCATAGATGAGGCGTACACTCGTAAACACATAAAACTTAAAACTAAAATACTCAAACTATTACAAATTTATCACTCAGATTTTATTGTAAGAAAACTAAGGAAAATGTTCGATGATCTCAACTTCCTTCAAATCCTCGCATTTTATAGAGGTAAGTCCAGGACTTCAAAGGCGGACTTCAAATCTTGCCGATATCTATGACATCACCGCTTACGTCATACCCACATTATTGTCTCGCCAAATTGTTTTTCTTTTTCTTCCGTGTGACTCACCCATTTCATGTGAGGTTTGTCGGGGAATCTTTTAAAATTTTAGTTTGCGTGGTCCCCGAGGATAACGCGTCTTGTGAGTTGGGCCCTTGTCCTTTCCAGTGCATGATCTTGCTTTCGGTCGGGTTTGGGTCGGAATCCTTTCCCAAACTCCGGCTCCTTCTCGTCGGGGCATGCTTGACAGATATGGTCGATCCAACAACCACACGCACCATATTTGCACTTCCGGTAAGTTTCTTTGCTTTAGGAATCTTGTTCTCCCGCAGAATTCTTCTCTTTGTCTCGAAAAGCTCCTCTGCGAATCTTGTTGTTGATCCAGTCATTGAATTCAGTAGAAATTATCCATTTTGAATTCTGAAAAACTTAAATGGATATTTGACTTTGTCCATTTCAATTAGACAAACCCAAAGACCCCATGCTCGCCGTGTGAAGCTTCATCTTCGGAAATTGCTCCTACTAACACTAGTCCTTCTTAGGTGAAGCCTTTTGATATATTTTAAGGCATTTCCATCCAGGTCTTCTTAGCTTGATGAAATGAAAAGCTTCATTAAAGCCTTTCTTTGCTAGTTCGGGAGCCGCACCGATAAAATACAGTTCCAAAATATCTCCTCCGGCCAAATGTGGATTATCGCCCAAGTCTCATAAATCGCTTCCCAATCCATTTCGGTAATTTTGAAATTTCGGGAATCAGGGTGATATTGTATAAATTGAAGCTAAAGCTCCAAAAGTATACCATTCTTGAACTTCATTTGGATGACTTCCTAGTTTCATCCAAACTCGGGATACTTGCCGAGATATCAACTATTGTTTTTTCGGATTGATACCTCTTTTTGTAACCAATTTCTCCCATTGTCTTTGATATACCTACATTGGAGAAATCTTAATCTCGTCGATTTGGACCTTAGATTTGCCTGTCATGCGTGGCCTAAGATCCAACTCTCCTCTCTTTACCCCGCAGGTCTTGGGTTGACTTGAAGACTTGTGTTGTGACATCGGAGCTTCAACATTCGTTACGATTTGTACACCTCGGGGGATGCATCACCGCAACACTTGTGATTATGGTACTTGAATCCATAACCTCCGGGTTAGAGCTCCGTTCTCTATCCGCCCCTTTTTGCATCGTAGGAGATGCGACTGAGAGGAGAGGCTTTGCGGTAGCTTAAGAACAATTGTCTCGAGCGAATCGGCATGCTTGTATTTGACTAGAAATGGATTTGGTCACTGTTGAAGTCGCCCATCAACTTCGCATTGAGAATAACGCCCCAAAATATCGCTTCTTCTAGACTCTCCAGGTTTTCCCCGAGATGTCTTACTCGTTTAAGGACCTCACAAGAACGCGCGCCCTTCCATCCATCTCGTGTCAAAAATCGCAAGAATATTTTCATGAGATTTTATAATGACAATATCATAATCATAATATTGACATTCAGCTTGCCATCTAAGTAATCGAGCCTTTTTTGGTTTTGATTCAGATTCATCGATTTCAATTCCGAGGAATTCAACTGCCTTGTTGCGATTACCACCTTTTTTCCGAAAGCACTAATCCCTTTTTGTGACACACATTTGAAAATATCTCCAAATGTTTGAGGTGCTCCTTCATGTTCTTTGAAGCGATAAGAATGTCATCAATATATACGAACATGAAAGCGAAATAATCTTTGAAGAGATTATCCATCTTTCTTTGATATATTTGAGGTGCGTTAGCCAATCCCATAGGCATCACGTCTAAATATAGTGTCCCTGTGGTGTAGAAAGTCAGTAAACTTCTTACTTTCTTCCTCCATCTTAACGGTAGAATCCGGACTTGCAATCAAACTTTGAGAATATCTTAGCACCTTTGATGCGATTAACGGATGTTCTCTCGCCGGGATATAGTATCCATCGAACTCCAGGATGTTATTAATTCCCTTGTAATTAATAAAAGTCTTCGCTTTCCTCTTTTGATTTTTCCATGGTTTCGACTAAGAATCCTGGGATCCGTATGGAGAAACTCTGGTGAAATCAACTTAAGGTCCAAATGTTCCTTAAGTATCTTCATATCCTCACGATCCTCCCGATTTATAAGGATTGGTTTAAATCTTACGAACTCGTACTCTTTCCTGGTTTAACCTTTAAGGAAGCTTTAAGCTCGTTCTTGTCCCACCATGCCAAAGGATTTTCATTATAATTCCTTTGGATTTTCTTTTTGATATCCTCGAGTGATATTTGTTCTTCTATTGTAATATCACTCTGCGACTTCTCCATTACGCTCATCATCAATTCAAGAATAGCCTCTGGAGGTACTCGTTCTTCTCCTTGTATTCGAATGGATACAAGTTATTATCCGTATATTTTCTTATCCTTGTAATTCGATCCGAATTGTCTATAGGATAATAATGCTTCACCAAATTTCCTTCGATCCGCCATTTTGGATTTCGGAGGTTGGCTTCATCACCACGCTTGTCGCGAAAATTAATAGGCATTTTTCTCTAAAATGCTTGCCGATCTTTGGACAATAATCTTATGATCACATAATGTTGTGAAAATAAGTCTTCTTGTCTCATTTTCCGTGTGAATCGCTTGAATATTTGTAGGAAATTATTTCCTAGCAAAACATCTGCTCATGTATCATGGAAATAGATTGGTGGCATCTTTACTTTGTACAAGGGGCATCGTCGCGCCTCCGATCATGATTTTGCTTGTTTAATTCCCTGTTAAGAATAAGAATTCTTTTAGAGAAATCTCTTCCTGCAATAGCTGGTAAATCTTCTCCAATTTCTTTAGGAAAAACCCCGCTTTACAAAGACATATTCCTACTGAATCAATATAGGCGTAAATACTCACTTGTACTCAAAGATATAACATTCCGATAGAAATGTATATGGAGAATGGACTAGTAGTCATCTCGATTTTGTAATCTTTCCCAAGATTTATGATCCTCAAGAAATTCAATTCCCAAAGATCAATTGTTCCGGGATTTTCCCCGCAACTCATGTGATAGTAAGCTCAATTTCTCCTATCTTGAGGCTTCTTGATACCTTCCAACTATTGGTTGTTGGAGATAATATAGAACATCACAAGGAAAAATATTATCCTTTTGAGTAATGTCGAATATTACTTCAACTTCTCGCCAACCTTCTCGGACATTTCAGTTCTCTTCTTTGTTTTGAAAACATCCGGGATGCGCTGAATCGTACTTGGTCTCTTTTTCTTCCCAACGGCCGCTGCTCACCATTTCGCCCTCCCGCTGAAAGACATCCTTCTCGGGCTCAACTCTAAGACTTCGACTTTTGTTGAAGATCGGTTGATCTTGAATTATCATATCAATCTCCTTTATAGTTGGAGAGTGAATGATTTCTCGTAGAACCACCCTGGAAAAGTCCTCGAAGAATCTTGGGACTTCAATAAATTCCTTTCTCGGGAATACTTCGGAATGATGGGTATTCGAGAGAGCATAGGAAATCTTGTATGTGATCGAGTAAGGCCTATTTCCTTCTTTCATCAAATCCATCGATGGCTCGTGTTACTCTAGAAAACCATAGGCAAGTGCACCTATCGTTTTGTAGTATAGATTATTGAGTACCGAGTGTCATTCCCACGAGGATTATAAGTACTAATAATTACCGTCTTTTTGTTATCTAATCTAGTAATTTTCAGAGTTTTGTTTGTTAAAATGGAAAATGAAAAATAGAGAATTTAAGATAATTGCAACTTACAAAAAGAAATCAAATAAAAAGAGATTGTAGAATGAGAAATCAAGAGATAGAAATGTGTTGAATGTAAATCCCTCTAGAATGTTTTTGTGATTCAATCAAGATAAAAATACAACCATAAGCCCTTAAGCAAAAACCAACCTCTTTTAATAAAATCTCATGTTATGTGGACCGTAGAAATTCGATTTAAGTTAAACCCTTTCTCAAGGCGAAAAACTCCTAATCTCAAGTTGATTAATCGAAATCTCTTTCTAGTTAAAACCCCAAAATTGCATTATAACGATTTATGAATTCCCATATTAGGTTTGACCCTAATTCGGAAGATTTATGTCGCCCTATATCTAGGATTGCATGCAACTCTTTTCACTTATATAGGTTCTTTCCACCATAAATCTCTCGATTATCCGATGAGGAATAAATATCAAATTAATATACCGGAAATATCAACTTGAATGAAATAAACATGATATAAGTGAATCACACAAGACATGAGAATTTTATTAAAAACATACAAACCTTAATCACAAATCCATTCTAAAGTTCATTACATTCAAACACTAGTAATTTAGCTACTCATGATTTTGACAAAAGAATAAATTACACAAGAAGATTTAAGTGTTGTAAACATGGTGTACTTATCTTTCTCAAAATCTCAATGACTTCTTCCCTTGATAGATGATGTTGATCCAAGCCTTCTTCTCCAATGTTGCTACAAGCTTACTCCTCCAAGACCTCTTGATCCCAATTCCACTCAAAATGTTAAACACAATGAATCTCTATATGAATGAATATTACATGAATGAAATTCCAACTCAAACTCTTGGCTTTTATAAGCACCATCTTGTGAAATACCATATTAACAAATGCCCTATTTCCATGCTTGTTAGTTGAATCATTGTGTGCACATTCATGGTTGAGTTGGTTGAATCATTGTATACACATGATCATACTTCACTTCCATTGGTTGAGTTGGTTGAATCATTGTGTCCACATGACAATTGAGGAGGAAATTGAGTTTTGGTGCAGCAAGATGAGGTGTGAAAGTCGCTTTCAAAGGTTGTCAAAAAGCAAAAGTCTCCATTATTTCGGCCAAAAGAAGAAAATTTGTTGCCGTTTGGAGAGAAAACACGGTCGTGCTTTAAAAGCACGGCCAGGCCGTGTTTTCTTCGCAAAAATGGGATTTTCTGGCAGGGTGTGCTTTTAAACACGGTTTGGGCGTGTTTTGATGATTTACGTGTGAAACACGGCCGTGCTTTGTAAGCACGGCCCGGCGTGTTTTTCTGTTTTTCTTATTTTTCTTCCTTTTGAAGCATGGCCATGTTTCCCAACACACTAGGGGTGTGTTCGCACGAGATGAGTCTTCTTGCCTTCTTTTAGACTTTGTTTTACATTCGTATTTTCATACGAAATCATACGAATTTGCTTCAAGTCTTTACCTTCATCATTCAAAACAAGCCAATGTGATTTTTCTTGATTTTATTGATTAATGAACTAAAAAGTTAGAGAAATTATCTAAAAAGATTTAAAAAATGTGAACAAAAATGCACTTATCATCCACTCTTTTGAAATCTTGATGAAGAGTTAGGACTCGTTGAAATCTCGATCTCCCAAATTGTATGTAATTCTAGGATAGACATTGAATGCTAATTTTCCCGCATACAAATTTTCTCAGAATGACTCCAAGGCATGAATCCTTGAGATGTGAGATTCGCTTGTCAAAAATAGCCGATCGAGTGGCGAATCTATTCCTTCCTTGAATGTTGCTTTAATAATGACTCTTATGGCTCCGATGTGAATCCATGAGAGTGTATTTGCAACTTCTCTTTTAACTCGCTTTTGATCTCCGTATTTCTCTAATAGGGACCAATCGCATCTCGATCAAAGTTCTAGGTAAATTCCATCGAATAGCAAATTCTCCCGGTTGTTACCCTCGTGAATAATTTGGTGTTTTTCGTTACAAAACCCAATCTTATTCAACGCTTCTTCTCTATTGCTCCAATAGTAACAACGTCGTATATCCGGAGCTTTGGATCTTCCTTCATAATTCTCATAAGAGTCTTATGAGAAACCGTAGTGTGAGAGAGGAAATCGACATATCCTCCCCGATTGTCTTTGAAGAATTTCTTCTTCACTCGATTCCGAGCCGAGTCACTTCCATCGCCGAATAGATCTCTTCTTCATAGATGCTTTCATCCGAGGGTATGTCCTCAAATTGATACACTGTATAAGATTTTGATAATAGATGACTTCCTCGATTTTCGGTGTAGCCTCGAATCGCCTCGACTCCTCGTTTTTGATTGTGGACAATCCGTTGAGATATGCCCTCTTGCTCCACATGTCCAGCAATTACAGGTCTTTGAAACTTTCATTTGCTCCGGTGTGAGCACGCCGAAAGTTCTCCTTCCCGGTGTTCTCATTGTACTTGCTTGATTAGACCACGATGAAGAGGCTCTACTCCCGCAGGCCGGTCTTTGCCCCGTTTTGTAACTTCGGGCTTTTTGTTTTGACAAAACGTTCTAGTCTCCATGAAGACTGTTTCTCTTGTTGTTGTTCCTCGGCGGTATGGATGGCTTCGCTCCTTCTTTTTGTGCCACTCGTTGACCTCCCACAATTGTTGGGATGTCATTATCCACGCAACATAGAGGAACCGCTTTGTTAATTCCTCTTAATCTCTTGTAATTCTTGTACAGAGTGATTGGTAACACCATTCGGATAACTTGGCTTTTAGGAAAGACATTTTTCGGGACTCGGAATCTTGGCAAAGAATAGTTGTGCGACTTCATTTTCTTCAATCTTGGATTTCCAGGTATTCGTGAACAACTTGATATATTCGTCAATATGACAAATATCATATAACTCAAGGCTATAGAGGGCTTGTTTATAGCTCTTTCTTTTTTTCATCCTCTAATCCTCGAAATATCTGTGCCGATGTTTGGATTTTGAATAGTTTCCCATACCATCGACAATTCCTTTAAGTGATTCTCCGATGTGACCGAACCTTTTGTACTAGCATCGGTCCTATCCGGCAATCTTCACCGATCCTTCAAGACTCATTTCAAGGAGTAAAATGAATGAATCCTTTGTAAGATCGAGGGTTCTGCTGAAAATTCTCATGGCTTAAGCCCATTCATCAATGAGAACTTCTCTATTTTTAAAATCAGGATGTCCAGATTTAACATCAACCTATATGGATGTATTGGGTCAGGTGCGATCTTCCATAAGGCGTCGATAAACATTTGGCCTTAGGTAGGTTGTCAATTTCTGCGCAAGAGGTTTCAACCTCCCGTCCCCGAAAGTAGATCACTTCCCGGTCGTGAAATCCCCGGCGTGTGGCATCCTCTCATCCCGAGCTCCATGATTCGAACCCGTACTTTCTTCGACGTTAGGATTAAGCTGGTGGTGGTGGTGGAATTGGTCTTCCCGCTTTGGATCATAGGTGACCAATGTTCCATCTCCTGTGTTCATCTTTAAATCTACAATTCCTAATCTGCGAAGGATTACGCAAGGTCATGTAGATCTTTAAGATTTATCTTTTCCATATCCATCTTTTTTAATTTTTGATGGATTTTCCTTTGATTAGAGCAATGAGCTTCTCCTCATCTCTGTCATTTTTCGTATAACGGTTGGTTTCCTTTTTGGTGTAAATAGGTACTATCCCGAAATCTATACGCTTTTCCTCCGGAAGAACTCGCCCCCTGTCCTCCAGGTTCTTGACTTCGTTTCGAATATCATGAAGGAGTTCAAGAGTTTCCTTCGATATTTCACCATCGTCTCCATCTCAGTTGGATCGATGAACTTGTCTTTGGTAGATGAATATGGCGGTTGCCATATTCCCGCACCGCGTCTTACGGACTTCTCTAAGATCTTGGAAAACTTAGATTTGTCGGGAAGTATCTCGTCCACTCGGGTACTCCGTAGGGAATCATTGTTCGATGGGAATTTTCATGAACCGTTTCTTGAAGGTTCATCAAGTGAACATATAAGGTCCAGTTAAGCATCCATAATCGCTTATAATATTCTCGCTCGCATTTTGTATTGCGCTTAAGGTTTCCCGCTTCGGCTCCTCCCTGCCTCCTTTTCTTCATGTTGGTATTCCCAATATGAAACCCGGTCTAGGTGTTCTTGTGCATACATCGTCAATATTTGACGATATGTCCTGTAAGGGGTACATCTCGGACATCGGTCCAGATCCATTTTCTCGGAATAATTCTCCTCACCAATTGTTAATTACATAAATATAATAAATATAACTAAAAGTTCTTAATAAACCGGCTCGATACTATTTTGAACACAATACTTAGTCAAATCAGCCATTAGTATGAGAAAGGGTATAAAGAGTATTATGAAAATATGAAATAAACCCGGTGGACCAATTTTACCAAGACTTGAAACTTCTTGGACTAAAATTGCCCAAGTGTAAAACTTATAGGACCAATTTTGCAAAAACATTTAAACTTATAGGACTAATTTTGCAAACTCAATACTTAGAGGACCGAAATTGTAAATCGTTCATAGTTACAGGACCAATTTTGCAATTTACCCATATATATATGTGTGTGTGTGTGTTTTTATATATTTTGCAAGTATTGATCAGTGATCTAGCTGTTAATTTGGTCTGAAATTTGTATTCTTAAATGCACATGTTTGAATTTGGTTACGCTATTGTTACTTCCATATTGGTATTTCGTTTTATCGGGTTTGAGAATATGTGCATTTTGATTATATTGGTGTACCCAACTTACCCTTTATGACCTTGTACTCTTGCAAGTCATCTACTTCCAATGTATTTATTCCTTTAAATTTCGTTCCTAATTTGATCAATGTTGTGAATATCAACGACGGGGAGGTTCTAAAGAGCACAGATGGGTCGAAAAGCCTAAATCCGATAGCCCATCTACCTCATTATTGGCATCGGGAGGTTCCTCAAGTGCAACCACTGAAGATCTCACCTGTCAAATCATGCACTTGTTCGTGGACAAAAATCCATATGGAAGCCCACCAAGTCATATGGAACATTATTAAAACTCAATAAAGCCCCAGTTGATCAAATAGAAGTCTTGGATCATGGGCTCAAGAGTCTTAAAGCAATTCTTGATGAAGGATCAATATAGCCAAGTAACATGCTATTGAAATTCGATATAGAATCGAAGAAGTTGCAGCAGAAAGGGAAGCACATATTGAAGAAAATCAAACTGATACCATATTAATCTTGAGAGAAAGAAAGCAGGGGAAGAGTAATTTCATTATGGCAAAAGTACTATTACATTGCTGGTTTAATATAAATATATAGACAATCATGTGATAACTAACTTGAACAATAAATAACTAACTAAACTAACTGAAACTAACTTCTAACTGATATACAAAATGACAAATTAATTTGATGTGGGATCTTTACATATGGATTCCCAAGTCATATGGAACAATATTAAAAGTCAATAAAGCCCCAGTTGATCAAACAAAAGTCCTGAATCATGGGCTTGGAATGGAATCTGCCGAGAAACCTAATGCTGTTTTGAGTAAATTGTTTAGTGGTAAACTATTAGAAAATTTCACCGTGGACAACTCAACGTACTCGCTTGCACAAGTTAGAGCAACTTGTTATCCAAAATTTGAAAATGAGAAGTCTGATCAGGAGGTAAACTATTACATCTACCTTTTGTTATTTGGAGAAAAATTTCAAGTGAACTTTTATGATTTAAATGCTTGACATAATTGTATAGATATTGGTGAAAAATTATATTTGGCTATTCTATAAATTCTTCAGCACTGGAAGTTATATTCGGTAACAAAATTTTTTTAGTGTTGAGATGTAAATGCTCAACTTGTTTCTAATGCCATTCTCGCAGGTAACCAAAGGCCAGAATTTCAGAATAATATGCCTAGAATGTTTGGAAGCTCGTTTTAACATGTATTCATATGATTTTAGATGTATAAATTAATTTTCGTCCCTCCTAAGTTAATCTCGCTCTAGTGGTAGCTAATTTAGTCTCACTCAAAAAGTGTTTGTACAGATGGATTTACATGCGCGTGGCAGCTAAGTCAGTCTCATTCTAAAGTTTTATGTGTGAAGAAGTGTGGAAATATGTCCGAGTAAGAAAAAGACAAATGTTTGGACGGATTACAGATGAACTCGTGACCCCTATTTATATTACTTTACATTCTAAATGAACGGTTGTGATCGAATTGATCTAACGATTGAGATAAGTATTCTAGCCTTCTATGGGAATATTCCCAAAATATATTTACAATATAATTACAAAGAAATTTCTAGAAATTTCCTACAATCTCTATAATAGTCCATGCACAATTTTATAAAGTTCTATGTACAAATAAGTCTTAAGTATTAAGCCAAACAAGTGGTCTTGGATAACTTTGACTTTGCTTATAACCTCTTAGCTAAATAATAGTGCAAAATTAGTCCAAATATAATGGTCGATCCATTCTCCTCCACCTAATCGGCATCGTCCTCTTCGCCTCGAAGTATTAAAGTTTAGGTTGGAACCGTCGAAGTCTTCATCAGTTCACATGGTACACATCCTAGTTAATACTCCATCGTCGAGATGAAATAGGTACCAATTTATAAAAAATACCAAACTCTAGGTACTAACTTGGAAACTTGCATAACTCGATTACCAAACCAGCAAAAGACCTATAATTCAGATACTGAAAAATCAATATCCATAAGAAGAATAACAAATGTCTGGACTGTAACAAAAAATTCAGAAATCCATTTTTTAGAATTTACAGTATTTGCTCCAAAGTTCTCCAATATCACAATTTTCAACCCAAAACTTCAAAATTTTAAATATTTAAAATTGCTTATTGATATTTTAGTACCTGAATTACATGCATTTTTGCGATTTGGGATCCCATACGTGCGATTGACCAATTTAGTATTCAGACTTCACGGGTTCTATAAATCGGTGCCCATTTCAACTTGAAAGGATAAAAAAACCACCACAACTCGAACAATTTTCTAAACTTTTATAAGATTTTATTTTGATTCATTCACCAAAGCACAGATTTCGACGCAAAAACTAATAACTTTTAAAAAATTATTTTGCAACACTAAAAACCATAAATAGACATGAAAATATAATCGTATAAGACTGTAGGTTTAATTAAATATTATATTATGGTCGTATTTGTGTATGAAAATTTTAATACACCCCAAACTCTAGTTGCCATGTAAAATGAAAATATATTTAGAAATTTCGTACATACATATTTTTTTGGAGCATTGTACTTACAATGTTAACAAATTGTAAATTCCAATTTAATGATCATGAATTTCTAGAGAGGTTTTAATTGGAAAATTGGTGATTTTAAATTTTCAAAAGTGAAAAACTAAAAAGGAAAAAAGAGTAGATTAACTACAATAAATTTTGAGTAGATATTCTGTGAAACGGTCATATCGTGCAATAAAACAAAAAATCATACTTTATAATGCAAAAAATAATACTTTTAGGTTAAAAAATTAATAGATTGTTTGTTCAACTAAAAAAATATGCTTAGACCTAATATTACTTTTTAACTTAAAAGTTTTACTTAAATTTTCCACCGCACGTGCGGTCGTTTCACACAAGTTTTTATCACAAATTTTTGGCATAATTGCAAATTTAACCCTATAATTATAAGGGGAGTAAATTTTGGTCATGCGAAAAATACGAATTTTCAATTTGCCCTGTACCTTGTGAAAAAAAATCTCAATTGTGATCCTTTTTTCGTTGGAGATACAAAAAACTTCTAAAAACATAATTGTGTCGATTGCCACAGAGTGTTGATGTGTAGGGCAGGAAATGGGCCAAGCCATTTCGGCAAGCGGCGACCCGTTTGGCCAAAAAGAAAATTCGGATTGGGTATGGCATAAACTTTATCGGACCGCTATTTTCCAGGCCCAATCCATGAAAATACACTAGAAACGATTGGGTCGTCATGATCTTTTCTAGCCAAAGCAGGCCAAATAGACCCTGTACCTTTTGAGCCTACAAAATTGAAGTTCAATCCAGGCATTTATCTTGGCCAAGACGCCAATCCAAGCATTTGAGGAAAAAACGATGTATTTTTGGTGGTGTCTATTTTTATTTTTGTTGTAGTGCAATTTTGACAACTCTCTCTTCGCCCAAATTCCGAATCAACCAAAAAGCATTCTTCTTCGGGCCAATGAATTAAGTAGTGTCCCCAAATTCTTATCTTGGGCTTGACTGGACTCCTCAAAAACCAATCAGGGCTTAGGGGTCGTTGTTTGAGCACAATCAATTCCTTGATCCCAATTCTTCTTTTTTTTTTTTGTGAGTGCAAAAAGAGAAATTTAGGGAGGGAACACATGCACTCGAGATCGAATCCGATTTATTCGTCCTTGCAACGCACGTCTCAAACACCAAAACTCAAGGTTGATCCCAGTTCTTTGTTTCTATTTATACGAGGAATGATTTGATTTGTTTCAATATTTTTTTTTTTGAGTTACGCACACACACTTCATTGGGGATTGAACCCCTGACCTCCTCCCATACATTGGAGGGAGTGATACCACTAGACCAAATGGCTGGTGGTGATTTGTTTCAATATACTTAATTTCATCCTTTTTGTGTGTTGCCATTTTTTTTCTTTCAATATGTCGGGTACCCGATTGAGTTTTCGGGCAGAATTTCCACCACTCGGAAACCGACCCAATTATTAATAACTTGATATCGAGTAACCCGAAAATCGATTAACTTTCTTTAAAAACGGACCCGAACAAGTATTTTCTTTAAAAAACCGACCCGATCGTATCGTGTCGGGACCTTAACCTGATTAGGTTAAATCGTTCTTTCGCTTTTCTTAAAGTTCAATCGTTGATTTATATTTGGTGTATATTAAATCCCTCAAACTTTACATCAGAAAATTTGTGTCGAAGAAGATGAAGCCCATTCACATTGTTTAACATTGAAATTTTAGCAAATACTTTTTTAATTTCTTATAAAATTTCGATTTGACAAAAAAAAAAAAAGAAAAGCTATACCGAAAAAATTTCGGTTATGACCGAATCGAACTGTTTAAATACGGTTCGGTTTTGGTTTTGATTTCGACTAATCAAATTTTTGGTTCGGTTCGATTCAATTTGGTTTTGACTATGAACTAGAACAACCCATAATTCGAACCTAACCCATATTCATCCTCAGTCACCTCGACAAAATTCAAACCCGTGATAGCTCACACTATGGCGGTGGCGTTTGAAAATTACGCCTAAACCCCCATCATCGATTCTGTTTCGTCTTTTGACATTGTCTTTTTCTGTTTTTTTTTGCCTATTTATAGTCTCCTCTTCACTGCTTGCAGTTGAATGTCGGTTTCGCAGAAAATCGTCTGTAATTTCTCTCATACTCTGTGTTCTCGCTCGACATCTCATTCCAGAAGCTTCCTTTTCTTTCGCCAATTCTCACTGCCCCTCACACGCTCCTCGAGCTTTCTCCTGACCATGCCCGCAACCAGGTATCCCATGAATTTCCTGTTTGTTCGCGTGTTTAGAAATATGGATTTGTGAATGTCATGGTTTATACAGGTTTTTAAGGTTCTTAGTGTTTATGATATGTGAAAATTTGTTTTTTTCTTCTATGTTTGTGATTATTTATAGTGCCAGATGATTACGTGGCGACTCTGTATTGTCTGCAGTGTTCAATTATTATCAATATACACTTGTGTTGTTTGTTTCTATATATATATATATATATGTGTGTGTGTGTGTGTGTGTGTGTGTGTGTGTGTGTGTGTTTATATATATTTTGCAAGTATTGATCAGTGACCTAGCTGTTAATTTGGTCTGAAATTGGTATTCCTTAATGCACTGGTTTGAATTTGGTTACGTTATTGTTACTTCCGTATTTGGTATTTCGGTTTATCGGGTTTGAGAATATGTGCATTTTGATTATATTGTTGTACACAGCTTGCCCTTTCTGACCTTGTACTCTTGCAAGTCATCTGCTTCCAATGTATTTATTCCTTGAAATTTCGTTCCTAATTTGTTTGATATTGTGAATATCAGCGAAGGGGAAGTTCTAAAGAGCACAGATGGGTCGAAAAGCCTAAATCCGATAGCCCGTCTACCTCATTATTGGCGTCGGCAGGTTCCTCAAGTGCAACTACTGAAGATCTCACCAACAGGCTTAACACATTGAGTGTTGCAGAGAGCAAAGAGCAGTCTGTTGTTCCAGTACCATCATTACAGTTTGGCAGCATTGGGCTAGCAAATCATGCACGTGGACAAAAATCCATATGGAAGCCCAAGTCATATGGAACAATAAGTGAAGCTACAGCAGTAAAAGTTGATAAAGCCCCAGTTGATCAAACGAAAGTCTTGGACCATGGGCCTGAAACGGAATCTGCCCAGAAACCTAAATCTGCCGAGAAACCTAATGCTGTTTTGAGTAAATTGTTTAGTGGTAAACTATTGGAAAATTTCACCGTGGACAACTCAACGTACTCGCTTGCACAAGTTAGAGCAACTTTTTATCCAAAATTTGAAAATGAGAAGTCTGATCAAGAGGTAAGATATTACATCTACCCTTTTGCTATCTGGAGAAAACAAGATTCATAATATAGTCACTTTGAAAATTTTGAGATTATAGATTGGCCCATTTAAACACAACATTCATTGTTTCAAGTGAACTTTATGATCTAATTAATGCCTCTACATAATTTTGTAGATATTGGTAAAACATATATTGAGCTATTCTGTATATTCTTCAGCAGTGGAAGTTATGTTTGGTAACAAAAATCTTTTAGTGCTGAGATGTACATGCTCAACTAGTTTTTAATGCCATTCTCGCAGGTTAGAACAAGGATGATAGAGATGGTAACCAAAGGCTTAGCTACGTTGGAGGTACGCCACTGACCTTTCTTTGCAAGCTTATTCTTTTCTTTTTATAGAAATATTTCTTGTTAGATTAATATTGGCTCTCGTATTCTCTTCCCTCCTTTTGCTATCACTCAAATTAGTTGTTTATTTACTCTATCCTACTCAATTATATTGCTCTTTTTCCATATAGGATTTCTGTAACGTTTACTATCGACAGGTTTCACTCAAGCACTCTGGATCACTTTTCATGTATGCTGGACACGAAGGAGGAGCATATGCCAAGAACAGCTATGGGAATATGTAAGCCCATTGTTGATGGTCCTTGTCCTCTTCCACTTTCGTTTTTTTTCCCTGTCTTCCATTCTACCCTAGTATTTATTTGGTATAGTTGCATGATGTCGACATGAATGTTATCAAATTTTATTCTTGAGTCATGATGACACAAGAGTTTCTGATATTTCCTTTTGTAGCTTATATTTCTTCATTATTAGATATAGTAATTATGAAATTCTGCTATTGATTGCTGAGTATCGAACCTGTTTGTCCACACTATGACAGTTACTGGGAGTATCGCTGCTTTGACAATTGCATTCTCATCCGATTAACCTTCTATTAAAGAATGTGAGCCTCTGCTTCAATATGCATGGGTTCTATTATTCCAGCATCTCGTATAGTTAAATAAAAATCTCTTTAGACTCATAGGCATAGTATTGAAGATCGTCCACATTCTTAAGAAATTTTAACTCCTGGATCATCAGTCATCACATTGGTCTTAAATGATGATTGCGTGTGACCCAAAACTGGTTGCTTGTGATAGAACAATTATCAGACTCAAATACTAGGCTTAGACTATTTGCTGTTGTTGGGTAATCCCCGCTGCTTATGTTCTATGTCCTTTTGCATAGCGTACTGAGGGGTGGAGCTTCAAGTATGAAATAGAAAAGGAAAACAAAAAGGCAAAAGTAGAATAGAAAGAAGATGATACAACAAGATAAATGTGTTGTAGGGTGTGTGGAAAAAGTTCAGAACACTTAAAATAACAAATGAGACTAGTCGAACTCTAATTTAATATAAAAAGAGTACCTAAGCTAAGAAATGAATGAAAATACAACTTGACACTAATTAAGTATTGTTCCACATTTCTCTTGTCTCTGACTGTTTGCTTCAAGTGGGACTTTAACTCTTTCAGGCATGCATTGTATCTGAACCATTATTTGTTATACAGGCATTTTGCACTAGAAATAAGAAAATATAGTAGGTGATTTGAGGTCCAATGGGTCTTTATGCATTTCATTTTCTGTTTTAGTAAAGCTTTCTGAATTCCATGTATCACAGTTACACTGCTGTTGGCGTGTTTGTACTTGGACGCATGTTTCGTGAAGCATGGGGTTCACAATCCACCAAGAAGCAAGCTGAGTTCAATGACTTCCTTGAGGTAAATCTGGTTGGATGATTATGGTTAAATTTAAGTTAAATTGCTGAAGTTTTGCATTCTTTTGTTTGCCTAACAGTGGAGACATTTGGGGTTTTAACATGGCATTGTTGGGGAGTGTTTTAAAAGAATAAGACTTGTTATCATTTCACTATAGTAATTATATAGCTTTATAGATCATTTATCTTTTTTTCATCCTATATTTCAATTAAGGTACCCTCTTATGTCTTGATGACAGCATCACTATATGAATTGCACAATTCTTAGATGTACCTCATAGTAGTATATGAGCATGTGCAAAGATTTTGATGCACATATGCATGCTACACATTCATTCTTCAGTGGTTTCTCCTACTGATCTCAAAATGAACTTTACCTTTTTTGTTGTATTTAGCGGAATCGCATGTGCATATCAATGGAGCTGGTTACTGCTGTATTAGGAGACCATGGACAACGTCCACGCGAAGATTATGGTGAGGGGATAAGAAAATATGCTTCCTGATTCCTTGATATTGACTCCATGTTCCCTGCAAATGGAAAAAGCACCATGTTCTTCTATTGCGTAGTTCCTTCAAATAAGTAAAAGACTGTACTTGTGTAACACTTGTTGTTCAAGACTTCAATTGGATACTTACTACGGGCATTGATGCAAAATGATTATGAAATTTCTCCAATTTTATTGATTGTGGGTGACAGCGAACTTATTTTCTTCTAGTACACAAGGTTGAAGGACACAATCACTGTTGCCTCTTTTGCTTACCGTTCAATTTATATATTCCTGCACTTTCGTGAAACTATGAAATGTTTTCATTTGAAGTCGGTGTCATATTTATTTATGAGTTTGTTCTATGTGCCTGCATATTGCTGATACTTTTTTTTTTTTTTTGCCTGCTGCCAGTGGTTGTGACTGCAGTCACCGAGTTGGGTTGTGGAAAACCAAAATTCTATTCAACTCCTGATGTTATCGCGTTTTGTAGAAAATGGCGTCTACCAACCAATCATGTGTGGTTATTATCAACAAGGTGATCTTTAGTTTTTTATCATTTGAATGTTTTTTTCCCTGCATCAGATTGCACCTCAAGATTGACTAGAAAGTTTCTTAGTAGACTGATTGTATACTTGTCTTTTTATTTATTTGTTCTTTCAATGAAGTATGCGTGCAGTGTGCTCATGCTCACAAATTTTTGGGTTTGATTAAATGACCATTTGTAAAGTACATTATGTGTTATTATCTCAAGCTTTTTCCTACCCATATTTTAGTAGAAGAGTAATACTCGGGACGTGCCCTGAAAACTTTATGATGACTAAACCTGTTGCTAACATGGATTTAAAACTCACCGAAGGAATTGGATGTGTACCACTAACAGCATCAATTAGCTAAACTAGGCAACATTCTCCAAAACAATTCCCATGGCTTGATTTGGCTAGCGTCTTTAACATGCTAAGTTAGTCAAGAAACATTCGACAACAAAAGACTGCTAACAGAACATCAGAGGAAAAATAGAAAGAAGGTAAGTTAGAAAACTGGTCAGTCCTTGGGTCTGTTCTGTCAAATCTTTGAATCTCTTTGGCAAAGTATATTGTGAAGTGATTAGGGTGGAAAAACTTGACAAGTTCTCTTTTCGAAAAATCTGCTTTATTATTATATCCAATTTCTTTTGTTTACAATGTTGAGTTCTCCCTCTTTGTTTTGTTGAACTGGGAACAGTTTGATTTGCTATAAATAACTACTGCACATGGACATCCATAGATATACATGCCTGCCCCAATACTTGATCATAAGGCTTGGCCAGCCATCATCGTTGCTTGTTTGAGCGAGCCCGAATTCCTTGTTTCTAATTAGTGGTATTCGACATTAGTTAGAGTTAATGTACATGTTGTGTCAGTGTAAGTGCAGGTAATTTTACGTTAGAGATTTTCTTTGTGGAGCTGAATGAACGATGATAAATTTTGTAGATTAAGACAATACAGGGGTAGACGTATTATTTATTTGTCTCTTAAAATGCATGTTGAGGTCTCATACTTCTCAAGAGCTGATGAGGTATTTGTGGCTTATTCTTTGATATGTTCTGCTCTTCTCCTTAGCCATTTTCTTTACAAACATCAACAACTTAAATAGGATGCTTTAGCAAATAGTAAACTTAGCTATTTCTAAGCTGAAATGAGTTGACTGTTAACACTTCAAGTTAGTAGGTTGGCTAATTTGGTATTTCTGGTATATTTTTTAGAAAGCAATAGTGGATGTAATATAATTTGGATAATTTTGTTATTTATGTGTGATGAAATTCCATGTTTTTATGACCATCAGAATTTTTGGAGAGTAGGCTCAGTTATGAGTATTTCGAAATGTGGCTTTGCCAAGCCATTTGGTTGATTATCAGAGCATATTTCCAAATTTGATCAAATTGAGGAAGTCCTAAACGTTGTGATGCTACTGTTGTATAACCACACTTCTTAGTTGATCTACTATTAGTTAATGAGTTGGTGTAGGCATTTCTTTTTACTTTTTTATGTTTTTTATTTTTATTTTTCTTAAAATTCAAACCTTTACAAAGGGGTTGTAGGGGAGGGGTGAGGTTTGAACCCTTGGCTCACCTCTAATAGGTGAGACCAAGTACCATCTCTCCTAGTGAGAGATGGTTTAGAATTAGACATTTGTTTTATATTATCATCTTATTCATTGTTTTTTTATTTTTTCGGCTGGGTAATATGTATCATTGGTTCCATTTTGCTATACTGGGAAAGATATAACTCTGTATCACTAGTGCAATTCAAAGAGTAACCTGCTACTATCAACTGAAATTGTACAACGATACCATCCGATGATTTTCTTAACCAAACTATTGAATATTTGAAACATAAGTCACTACTTCGGAACATCCCATGAGGGGTCATGAGACATTGAACTGACCACATGCCCATGAGTCGAAGTTGTAGTCGATTGAAAAAAATGCTTCTCAAATATTCAAATTGTAACATTCCTTCCCAAGCAATCTGACTTGCTCAAGACCTTGGGCTCTGTCATTAGAGCAATTAGAACTGTCTATGCCCACCATCTCTTCCTCGGCATTGGTTCTACTTCGAATGAACCCATTTACTTTGGCTTTTCTCAGTTATTGTTCCAATTGCTTTGTGCCCAGAGCCCTAAGTATGGTTTCAATTTTTTTCACCTTTTTAATACCAATGCACTGTGGTTCAACTTTGACTTGGTCTTCAGTCCGGGTACCCACAAAGGTAAATATTGCTAACTTGCTATACCAAAGCATACAGTATGATTGGCCATTTAGCTGATCCAATCATTTGAACCAGTGTGTGACCCTTGCTTTTGACCTTTTACTGCTGTTTTCCAATGTTGCTAACAATGTTTGACCTTCGTGGAGGTCTTTGATCTCTCAAATTCCAAGTAAATTACGTTAATTCTTTGTGTCTAACAGATTATATCAGGAGAAATAAAGAAGAGCCAAACCATGTTCCTTCTTAATAAAAGAACTCGTTCTCTTTTTGTAAATTGGAGTGCTTAAAAAACATGGTAGATGGTAGCATATTGTTGCATAAGCTTGGAGGTCCTAGGAGCCTGTCTAACATTCTATTGGCCCCGTCCAACACACGTACCATTGCAGTGAATTTTCCTTTGATTGATAGTTGTTGGGCGTTTTGCAAACTGTTGCCATTGTGCTTGCTTTACTTTGGCTGGTTAAATTTGATCATATATCTTGTGGTTTTAATTTCCTATGCTCTTATAAGTTCTTTCTCCATTTCAGGAAGTCAGTGACATCATTTTTTGCTGCTTATGATGCACTTTGTGAGGAAGGAACAGCCACATCTGTATGTAAGGCACTTGATGAAGTTGCAGATATATCTGTACCTGGTAAGATTTATATTGAGATAAAAAATGGAACTTTTCCTAAACATTTGGGGCCATTTTGTTGCATTTATCAAATTTTCATGTTTTAGTTTTAGATGTCAGCTGATGACTATGACTCTGTTCTTGCTTTGGGTGAAGTTGATTGGGACTGATCTGCTGAAGTGTCATTTTCTATTTGATATACTATGATGACTTCACCCGTTGCTAATCTCTGTTCTCAAGCTACTTTTATAACCTATATCAGTACAACTAAGGCATCTTTTATCAATCAGAAAGGCGTCCTGCTATGCATCTTGATGATTCAACCCTTTAATTAATCTGTGGGGTCATGGGATGATTTTAAGAATCTTTCTTTTTCTAATTGAAATGTAACGTCTTCAGTAATGAGTTGTGTACAGTTTTGTGTGATTATATAGCCAGACCACTTTCATTATTTTATTCAACTTCTCAACTTCTTTTGCCTCTCTTCATTGCCTGTGCCCTCACTCCTGGTGTTTAGTTGATCTAATGATTCTTCCATCTTCACAATTTGCTTTACCACCAATCAGTTAAAATCCCGATCCTGCGTGTTTTTGTTTTTATTCCCTTGATATGAGTATTATCCATTATTTTCTTCTTATGAATTAATAAACCAATCAGGAAACAAGATAATGATTGGCCGATAACCTTGTAATTTATAATGCAGTTTGAAATTTAATTTTGTGTATCCTCATATTTCTTTGTCTGCACTCGTCCGTCTTTGACTTTCATGCAAAAGACGATCGTTCTTTATTCCTCACCTGCAGGATCAAAAGATCATATAAAGGTGCAGGGTGAAATCTTGGAAGGTTTAGTGGCTCGGATAGTAAGCCCTGATAGTTCAGAACATATGGAGCAGGTTTTAAGGGACTATCCGCCTCCACAATTGGAGGGAGGTAAACTGCTTATATAAAAGTTTTTTATTTTCTACAGAAAATAATACAAGAGGGACTTTATCAACCCATATGTTAGTGTTTGCGATGTCATAAAAGTGGTATTATTGTTGAAGCCATTAATCCAGAAGAAAGGGTCCAGAAATTAGCATTAATAAGCTTTTAAGAGATATTGTTCTGCTTTCCCTTGTGTATAGCACACCCTTTGGTGGGGGTTCAATTTGTGTTTTCCTTACTCTTACTAAACATTACCAACTCTCGTCTCCAACAACTTATACAAGAACAACTTAAGCTTTTATATGAGGTAATTAATCATTATGGTACCAGAAACATGTCAAACAAAAGGTCTTGCTGTCCTACCCTACTCAATTATGCACACACAAATACTCCAGCCAAAACAATTCCATGTGCTGGTCATCAGAGAAAGGAAAACCGCATGCCGTATTAGATTTATTAAGTATTATGTTAAACAACTATTGTCTCTAACAACTTAGCTTTTAGGTTTGGCGGTCATTTAGTATTTATTAACTCTTAACAATTGTGTCATTTAAAAGATACAAGATTAGAATTTACTTTGAGGTCGTGACTTATTGTTACCCTCCTTGCGCTCCTTGCGTTGAGTCATTTTGGGCTGAGGTAGTTTATGGATATTCTGATATATGATTTTGAGTGTTGAGATACAAATCGTGAGTCAACATGCAATTAGACACTGTTGTTTCTTTTCTTATATGACTAGAGCTTTTTTAAAAAATAAAATATTATAATCTAAGTACAATATTAACAAGAATTAAGTTAAAAACTAAGATTTATTTACCTTAACACTTTAATACTAAATTTTCCATATGGTCATACTCTTTACTTGCACGCTCATATTTTCACTAGTTCTTTATAAATGAACAAATGGATCAGCAATTTTAATTTTTCTTAATTTTATTTTATTTTTTTTTTTCAAAAATAGCTTTGGTTGTAATGCAACTGTACAAGGATTCCTAGTTAAATGGACAACGAACGGTCTTCATGAAAATGTTGTTGCCTTGTTGGTGCTTTTAATTTCCTTGTCAAAGCGTGATTTAATTATGTTTCTCTCCCTACCTTTCCAACCCGATTGTGACTCACCATACTTTTCCTACTGTTGATTTGATTCTTGATCTGTGTATTTGTGGGTAAATTGTATACCAGCTGATCTCGGATCCAGCCTGCGGGAAATATGCGCCGCAAATAGAACTGACGAGAAGCAGGTGATTGTGATATTTCTTCTGTCAATACGTTAATTTTGCACCTATTTAGAAATTGTTCTTGGAATCGTTCATATTCTTTTATTTATTTATTTTCTGTTACAATTTACAGCAAATAAAGGCACTTCTTGAGAGTGTCGGTACCTCTTTCTGTCCAAATTATTTGGATTGGTTTGGAAATGAGGCCTCTGATGGTCATTCAAGAAATGCAGATCGATCTGTCCTGTCAAAGTTTCTACAAGCACGTCCTGCAGATTATTCCACTACCAAATTACAGGTGAGCTGCTCTTCTTGTTACTTACCACTGGTTTTGGGAACTGTGAGGAACTGATTTTTTTCGGAAAAGGTGCATGGTAATTGTTGGAGCAAATGCATTTAGAGGGTGTTTGGCTAAGCTTATTTAAAACATCTTATAAGCTCCTACATCGATAAGCTGTTTTAGGAGCTTATAAGATGTTAGATCTTATTTTAAAATAAGCTGTCAGAATGTTTGGATAAATAAGATAGTTGAGCTTATAAGCTGTTTTTATATCTTATAAAATTATTAAGTATATTTTTGTCTTTTGAATGTTTAAATTAAGGAGCTTATAAGCTCTTTTAAAAAAGTTGGGATGGAGGTACTTTTTTTTTAGGAGCTTATGAGCTCTCTGACAGTTTTTTTTTAGAGCTTATAAGCTCTTTTGGAAAAAAATTACCAAACACATTTTAAGAGCTTATAAGCTCTTAAACATCTTATAAGCTGTTTTTAAGAGCTTATAAGCTCAGCCAAACACCCTCTTAATTTTTCATTTTTACTTCATGATCCTGGGGATAGGAAGGTGCAACAACTCTTTATCAGCTAGCTGATGCTTTTCCTTTGGCTTTCAAACATGGCAATTGTATTCTCCTTGGTAGACGAGAGGACTGATAGTTTCTGCAACTGAATTTATTATGTTGGTGTGCTCAAGTATCTTGATATGTAATTGTCTTCTTGTTCAGTGATATTAGCTTTTATTAACCTTTTGCATCAGGAAATGGTTCGGCTGATGAGGGAAAAGCGCTTCCCCGCTGCTTTTAAGTGTTACCATAACTTTCATAAAATCGACTCTCTGACAAGTGATGATCTTCATTTTAAGATGGTTATTCATGTCCACAGTGATTCAGCTTTTAGACGGTACCAGAAAGAAATGAGGTCTGCTTTTTGAAGTCCATATATCTATTATATGCCTTGGCTTCATTCATACATATAAAACAATTATTGGCATTATGCATAAAGTTCACCTCCTTTGGATTTTTATTGTGAAAGATGGCATATTGCAGGTACAATCCAGGATTGTGGCCACTATATCGAGGTATATAAATTAACTTATAATTCCAAACAATGTCTCTCTCTCTCTCTCTCTCTCTCTCTCTCTCTCTCTCTCCACGTTCTCTTCATCGTAGACCATAACCTACGATGCATTACATGGGGCTTCTATGAGTTCGCTATACAACTATTGTAAAATCATATTTTCGAGTCATGGCCATCTCTTGATGTTTGTTGACGTGGTGTCAAATTAAGGATATATATGCTTGGGTTAACACTTTGCACAACTATTTTGGATTCAAAAATGGTAATAGTTGTTGATATACTGCTTGATTTTTGTTGACTTATGAGGATAGCATTTTTAATAATGTCAAAGTTAGGGTATATATGCTTGTATAACCTCTTTGCATAATTATTGAGGACTTAAATGTTTTTTACATTGTCAGAAAACTAGTATGGTGGTAGTACTGAAGAAAGTGAGATGCGGAGTCATTAGCAAACTATAAAAAGGATATGGTGCCACCTGCTTCTTTAAAAACAGGTGTGGCATTCTATTTGACCATTGGGTCTTCTAAAACTTGGACTATAGTGCAGCTACTTATTCTAAGTGAAACATTCACAGAAGAAGATGGTATTTGATCAAGATAATGGCTGAATGGCAGTTATCGCCCGTGATATACCTTGTATTTTCCTTGATTTTTCGTGCAGGGGAGTAGTGCTGGAAATTTTAATAGGAGAGTGCCTTATTACCCTCTCCCAAGTTCTCAATGATATAGGTAGTCTTATATGCTCACCTAGTGGGCTTAAAAGACTATTTCTAGAATCAAGCAACTTCTCTTAAAACCTATCTTTGATGACGATTTAAAAGACCATATTTGTCCTATGCTCATTTTGTGGAGCCACGACATTGGAATGTGCTATCCGCTCTTCTTCACTCTTTGATATTACCTGCAAAAAAAATGTGCTTCTAATTGAAGTCTGTCTTGTTTTCCTAATGCCTTTTTTAGAAACGAAGTAGGTTCAGTAATTCAATTTGGTTATGCTAAGTTTGGAAATGAAAATGTAAATGAGTTGTATAAGAACTGTGTCCGATACCTCCTCTCGCAGGGAGGGGTTTACTTGCGAGATTTGTGAAAACAGTGAAGGGTTTGAGCAGATTTCATGACATTGGATAACTTAGCTACTTTAAAGAACCATTGTTAGTATTTGTATGCCAAGCATTGGTAACATTGGTGCGTATCTTATCTTTGGCGTTAGCCAGTTTCTATGACACAGTTTTAATCTGTCGCGCAACCCTTTATTGGTGTTCTCAATGCAACTCATGTTTTCAGAGTTTGTTGCCTTAGATTTATTTTGAGATACAGCTATACATTTCTTGATTTCGCTTTCTCTGTATCTATATATACACACAACATCTCTCTCTCTCTCTCTCTATATATATATATATATATATATAATCTTTCACACACAGTGATTGGTTTATCTATCATTTTTTCCTTGTTATTTCCTCCTCTTTGGTGTCCGTTGCTTAATTTTTGGTATTCGTTTTTCACTCAATGCTTGCAAATAGGCAAGTTTGGAAATCAGCTTCTAATTATTCTTGCTTTCCCAGGGTTTTTGTAGACCTAAACTTATTCAAGGCTAACAAAGGAGAGCAGCGGAGTTCACCAAGGAAACCGATGTGGGTAGTGGCACAAATGGTGCAACTGCAAAAGAAGGTTTAGCCGATGAAGATGCCAATCTGATGATCAAGTTGAAATTTCTCACATATAAGGTATGAGATGATTTGGCTTGCATTCATCTATTACTCAGTCATTGTACTTCATATGATTATTTATCAATCCAATTATTTTTGTTGTTTGAGATGTTATCTGAAGTCGTGTTTTGATCTCGCCGTACTGATACATGGCCAATGGATGATGTTAGGCTGTATTTATCCTTACAAATGTCACACTTCATCTGCTTGTGGAAAATGCACGGCATGATAAATATGAATAAGTTATCCTCAATAACAGTAATATTTTCTGAAAATGAATGGGTGAATCTTACAAAAGCGCCATCCCTGGCTGTGGTACATTGAAATTTTAGTTTAAATCTTGCTCTGAAATGCCCCATGATATAATTCAGCTGAAAGTGATGCACACAGATTGTCTTACGAAAACATTGTTATTTGTTAAGCAAGATGCACAGATCAAAACGTGGCACTCTGCTGAAAATTATCTGACTGTTTTCATTTCAATGGTATGAGTTGGAATGGGCTGGATTTAGAAAGGGAAAGGAGTGACCAATTCATGGAGCATAAAGTAAGCAATTATGCTTTTATGGGAGTGATTAATGGTATTCTTTTAAATGGCCCGAGCCCCGGGGGAAGGGGGTGGTTGGATAGTGGCGTTAGCCGCATCGTTCCTTCATGCTACAATTTTATCCTACAAAACTATGAACACTAAAATGGGTATGTAACTCTTATGGAGAAAAGTGGCCTGGTTAATTACATATACATTATTTCTTTCTGTTTTATTCCTGGTAGGATTGGTTTCAAGATTTTCAATGGCAGGCAAGCTTTAACCTTGCTTTATGAATGAAATATTACAGAAACCAAGAATAGCCTGCTCTTGGTTTTTCTTGATGAATAGCTTCGATTGTGATGTCAGTGTTGGCTCTATATCTAAATGGAGAACAAGAGTTTACGTGCCAAGAGCAGTATTGCAAATGTTTTCCCCTTAATGTCTTAAAATAAACTTAAAACTTAGGCAGGGCCGCAGTCCGGTTGAAATTTAAGAAGATATGCTACATTTTGCCCCTAAGAAGAATTTCTCAACTTTTATTTGGTTGCCCACGAACTAGACTCATGTTGGCTGATGTCTCATCTTGAGTTACTTAAGTTGCAAAACGCAGTTTCTAGTTGCCAGGTCATGGAGGAAAAATTGAAGCATCTTCTTTAAGAAGGGAATAAGTATAGAAACGTTCTCTAAAAGATTTCCGTTTATCAGCAGCTTTTTGCTAGGTAAATGTCACATAACGCCTGAATGTTGAGTGGAAATTTACGTTCTTTTCTGGGAGGGACTAATAGGAGGGAGGGCTTTTTCAGCTGGTGCGCAGGAGTGCACTTGCGTTCCCTTCACTAATAGGGGGTTCTTGTGGTTCTAATTCTATGTCTCCGCGTTTTTGGGTCCTCTCCGTGTTTTCGGGTCCTCTCCGTGTTTTCGGGTCCTTTTACTTTGATGTTTTTGGCCCGAAGTGAGAGCTTTCTAGCTAGTTTAGTGGATGACATGGCTGCACTTGAGCTCACTCAAGAATGGGACGTATTGAAAAAGGGTAGTTTTGTTAACTTGTTTCTCCTAAATACAATCCGTAAATTTTGAAAAGGATAATTTAAAATCACAAGGAATGACGTATTTGTAGCGGATGTCTCTTTTTTTATGATAGAGAGTGGAGTTGAAGAAGAGGGTCCAAGTAGCTTAGTGAAAAACACCAAGCTATGTATGTAACTTTGTTATTTAGTTGTGCATCTGACCTCTATTTAGTTGCTAGGCATTTGACGAGCAAATCTTAAGACCGGGTATTATCAGTACGTCACCCTGTTTTATCTTCGAATATTGAAATCCTTTCTTTTTATTTTATTTATTCCTCCACCCCCCACCCCCAAAAAAGACAGAAAATTCAACACAAGGAACTTCAAATCACATGTTTTATGTGGAAATTGCCATACAAAAACGTTCATGATGAAGAGAAAGAGCAGCTACTAAAGTTAGATGTTAACCCAATTGTTTGATATATGCCCCCTCTAAACTCAATTGAATGTTAACCCAACGAACTGAGTTGAGATTTCTTTAGGGAAAGAGCAGCTACTAAAGTGAGATGTGGATGGTGCAAAGAAGTGAAGTAAAAATCTAGCATTAGTTCCTTTTGTTATTATTTAACTTACTCTATTTTCTATTTCAAATTAAAGGTACACTTCCTAGTTTTAGAATTCAATTGTTAAGTTGAACCTTCTTTTTAATGAATATGATGCCCATTCTCTAAATCTTTGATTGTTTAGTTTATATTCATCTTTGTTAATTTTATTCTTCAACTCTCCCAAGTTGGCAATGTATGATTTTTCAGAAGAAAAACAACACTGAGGGAGTCAACTTGAACTCAATGCTCAAGAAACTGCAAAAAATATTTATTTTAAGGTTTTTTAGAAGGTACTTAAAACTCTTTTGGAGAGATTGGTATATGGTCAAAAGGATCCTTTTTTCCGTCAAGAGCACAATTTCGTCAAAGAAAATTGGAAAAATTCTCCCGCTGTTTATTTTTTCTAGATTGGTCCAGCGATTTTGACTGTTGATCAATACCATGATGAAATATGTTGTCCGTTGCATTTTGCTATTGTAAAAGGCTTGAAATTGCGCCCAAGAGATTTCTGATGCTTTAGTTACATCTCATTTTTTTCAGACTTATATTGTTATATAATACTTGAATTACATGTAATTTTTGCTCACGAGTTCTTGGACCCCTCAGATGTATGCAAAGGTCATTTAGTGAGTGATGAATGGATTGTTTTTTATTCTCTTATGTTTGAATATGCAGTTAAGGACCTTTCTGATCCGTAATGGCTTGTCGATTCTTTTTAAACAAGGTGAAGCTGCGTATAAGGCCTACTACCTTAGGTTAGCTTTCTAAAAGCCTTACACTTGCACAGTTGTATATGGAAAATGATATTTTTGAGCACTACTGTATGAATTTGCAGATGATCAAGATGAAAGATCTGAAAGATTTTGTCTTCCGTCATTTGACTAACTGTTGCATTGTTTTGAAGAATACTTGTGGTTCCAACTCTTAGAGAATATTACCTGATTTTTCAGCATGAATATCACTTGTTGTTGTTGTTGCTGCTGCTGCTGCTGTTATTATTATTATTATTATTATTATTATTATTATTTGTTATTATTATTGTTATTTTTCAGCTAAATATTTATTCCCATCTAGGTAAAGGGAGTGTTTGCAAAAACTTCTGCATTTAGAAGAAGTGGTTTATTATAGCGTAGTAGAAGTAGTTGAAAATCAAAAGTTGGTAGTGTTTGAAAATAGAATTAAAAGTTGAGAATGAGAAGTTGAGAGTGTTTGGTGAAAAAGTAGAAAAAGTACTTATTTATTTGTAAAATTCAAACTAGAAGCAAAAGCAGAATCTAAAGCACCTCTCTCTCTACTTTTAGATTCTGATTAAATGAAGCAGAATCAGAAGCAGAAGTTACTATATGCAAACACTAAAAACTGCTTTTTATAAGCAAAAAACTGAAAAACACTTATTTTTAGTGTTTGCAAACACTCAAACTCACGTACAGGACTTAAGAACTACTTTTGTACTATAACATGCAAGTGTTTGCATCTGCTGCAGTAGTTGAACCTCTCATTGATGTCAAGAACTTCCACATCAACTTTGTGCTAGAGAAGTTCTTTTTCTTGGATTCGTTTAGGTTGAATGCATCAGTATCCCTTACGTTTTGTTTCTCTCTTGAATTCTGTCTTACACAACAGAATTGTTAAGGATTATCAGACTTTCAAAGACTAAGGATAATTATGGTCTTGTAATCAACTAGAATGGCATGCTTGAGTCTTAAAGCTCAATGTAGATTTTTGTTGTGTGCTCTTCTGATGTATCTATGATTGTTATGTGTTCAATCTAGGCAAATGCAGAAATGGAACACTTCAGCTGCAAAACAAAGAGAGCTGAGCAAGATGCTGGATGAATGGTATTTCTGGAATTCCCTTTATATTCCCTTTGAATCTATAATAAAGCATTTGATTAATATTTTTGGCCTCTGCCAAGGGCTGTATTTATTCGTAGAAAATATGGACACAAGCAGCTGTCATCATCCACATACCTTAGCGAAGCTGAGCCATTCCTTGAACAGTATGCAAAGCGCAGTCCACAAAATCAGGTTTTGATAGGGTCTGCTGGAAGTTTGGTGAGATCTGAAGATTTCATGGCCATTATTGATGGAGGCAGAGACGAAGAGGGTGACCTTGAGCAAGAGAGAGATATAATACCTTCAAGTCCAACCCCACGGTGAAGGAAGCCATTAGGAAGGATGAGGGACTCATTGTTTTCTTTCCGGGTAGAGATTATTCTAGTTTCCTGCACTCCTCCTGTATATTTCTGTAGGGATAATTACAAAAACCACTTAAGGTTTGGGCTAATTACAAAAAAACCCAAAGATTTATGAAAATTACAAAAAAACCCTTGAGGTTTAATTACATCTTACATTTTCCCCCTTCATAACTAAAAACATATCAAACCCCCTTGATATTTATAAAATACTACATTTACCCCCTTAAATTTAATGCATAATCAAACTTGATGGTTTTTTTGTAATTTTGAAACATCTCAGGGTTTTTGTAATTATCCCTATTTCTATATTTTCACTTCACTTCTTTGATCTGCTGAGAATGAATTAAGTAGCTGTGATCTATAACGCTACTACACAGAAACAATTCCGAGCAAAGTGAATTGAAACATCACATGTACAGTAGTCCTAACGTGTCCATGGTTGGTAACTATTTAGTAAAACTAAAGAACTACATGGATATGATATACACATATTTCCCAAGAAACTGCACTTTTCGCTGTTATCTGTGTGTGTGCGTGTCATTGATCTGATGTTTGTTTTATTTTCTTTATTACGACTCTTTAATTTTCTGACCTGCACCGTTATTTGCCACTGTAGGAATACCTGGTTGTGCTAAGTCAGCACTTTGTAAAGAGATACTGAGTACCCCTGGAGCACTTGGTGATGATCGTCCAGTCCATAGTTTAATGGGTGATCTTATCAAAGGTATTGAGCTGAATTTTCATCCTCTTTTTTTTTTCCTGCCTACAATTATCCGATTACGTTATTCTTGAGAATTTGTTCTTGCAAACATTGTGAACAAGTTTACTTAGCAGCCATGCAATTGCATTGAATCAACTAAGAAACTTAAAATATGAATATACGACTGAGTGGAACTTTTCACCGTCCTGTGATGTTTTCTTGTTAGGGTGGTGGTCGAGTCATATTTCTTATTTGTTAAATGTACGTCTCTGCATTGTTCAACATACTTTTCCTGATGAATATTTTTCTCTCAAGTCGTTCAACTTAAAAGTCAATTATCTTTTGTTGAAACTTATTAGAACAATTACCCTGTTAAAATCATACAAAGTCTATGCTTGTAGTTGTATTTGATGGAATTTATTGGTTGCTTCAAAAGCATATTACTGGCAGTATAAGAGATATGGTTATGAAAAATAGATTTTGATACATAATGTCTGCTGCAGATTATTTGGCCATAGCTGTTGTTTACAGTCAAGTCAGTCTCCTGATAACCCTGCTTACTATTTTTGTCTTTAGTTATGGATCCTTGTACCGTGAGTTAGTAGTATGATTCTTTGAGGTTACTTTCCCACCACAAATTTGAATTCCAATTATTCATTACTACATTTTCTCCAAGAGATTGTCTTTTATTGTTGTGCCGTACATTCAATTTGCTTTTTCTAACATGACAGCAAAATATTGGGGGAAGGTTGCTGAAGAGCGTCGCAAGAAACCGTACTCTATTCTGCTTGCTGACAAAAATGCTCCCAATGAAGAAGTTTGGAGGCAGGTGATATATTACTCTTGTGTTCTTAAGCTCCCATAAGATATAGTGTCATGGCATCTCGGTAATATTTCTAATTTCTGAAAAGAAGGTTATTCTCCATACAAAGTTGCTCTTGTCCACTCCAAGGATGTTTGACGGTATTTAATAATAAAATAAGCATGAAAGACAGCTTAGTCTGCTGGCACTGTTTATGTTTCTGGCTTGAGAAGATACAAATATGTTGCAAGATACAAGGGGTATGCATGAATGTGTTTTCAAATCCAATTTTCCATTTTCCAACTATTCGAAAAATGAGTTTATGTTTGTTTAAGAAATTCTCAATAGAAATAAAGTTATTTTTAGTTTTCATTTTTTTGGAAATATTCTTTTGGAAACACAACCAAACAAATTTTCACCATAATCACGCAAATCTATGTGAAAAATATATATCAAAAATACATTCAAAAAACTATAACCAAACATATTTTCATTTCTAAATAGAAAGTCGGACAATGACCAAACATATTCTCAATTCTCACACGAAAACCAATAAAGTTTGAAAATTCACTTTCCAACACTGGAAACTCTGGAAATTGGACTTGGAAACACATCCATACATCCCCAAGATTTTGGGTTTTTTCCATGTAACATTCTTTCCTTCACATTCCCGTAGTCTTCTCAATCTCAGAGTTTCTTGTGGACTGTTTTTTTTAGAAGAAGTTAAAATAGAAGAACGGGGGTTTGGGGTTGGGAGGAGGTAGTCCTCCATAAGAATTTTGGTGAGCTGTCTACAATGGCTTAATTTGTCATTCATGGAAATCTCTGCAGATTGAAGACATGTGTCGCAGCACAAAGGCATCTGCAGTTCCAGTTGTACCCGACTCAGAAGGTTATTTTGCTTTTGTGGATGTTAATCATCTTTTCAGAAACTTTGCCTTTCATTTTCTCAGTTTCAACTTGCTTATCTTTTTGTCAAAACCTTCCAGATGCTTTCTCAGTGCTGTGTTGCTTAAGAACTCATTCTCTTACTGACTGAAAAACGTAGTATATGTTAGAAGTCTATTTTTGTTATTAAAAGGCATCGTGCATGTAGTGACCTTCGAAACATTCTTGCTTTTATCTAGCTTCGGTTCTATGTAGCATTAGAAGCTGGAGAAATATAAATACTATTGATACTCTGTTACATAACATGGCAGGCTTGACATTTATAACTGACAAGTGTACGATGTACATCAGTGTATCTATTATCTTAGAACCCAAGTTGATTCATATGAATCTCTTTTCATTAAAATAAGGGATAATTACAAAATGTATCCCTGAGGTTTGACCTAATTACAAAAAAGCCAGGTAACTTTCAAAATTACAAAAAGTACCCTTGAGGTTTGATTCAGTGTTAAAATTAAGGGTTATACTGCAATGATTTTATAAATATGAAGGGGGGTTTTGAATTTTTTTTGCTTATGAAGAGGTTAAATGTTAGACAAAATAAAACCTCAGGGGTATTTTTGTAATTTCAAAAAATAGCTGGATTTTTTTGTAATTAGGTCAAACATGAAGGGTACTTTTTGTAATTAACCCTTAAAATAAGTGTGATATTGAACATGGAAGGATGAAGTACATTTAAGTGCCACATTCGACTAGGGTCCCATTATGAGAGCTGCCACACCAGCCAAAATGATTGTTGTCCTGACTGCATAATGTTGTTGGGTGCTTTGTGATTGCTTGATAATTTCCATCACAATTTTCCTCGGAAGTCCTTGTTGAGTATATGGAGAAATCATATTTTCTTTGCTGAACTTGTTAAATATATTCTTTGCATTATCTTGAGGAAAATGTATAGGCTGCCTATACATGATCGTGTACATCTTTCTGTTTATTTAAGTTTTCCATTTTCTTGCAACTGTGACTCATCTTTTTGCGTCTATAATTTTCCTATTTGGTTTGACGATCTACTCCTTGGGAAATGCACAGGGACTGAATCAAATCCATTTTCTCTCGATGCTCTTGCTGTTTTCATTTTCCGAGTGCTTGGTCGTGTCAATCATCCGGTAATAATCAACTAAGCTACTTTCATCTTGGGGTATTTCATTACTTCAGTTCTCAGAAAAGTGAAACTAATGGTGCTGGTTTCTGTTTTTCCTATGCATTTTCTAGGGAAATCTTGACAAGTCATCTCCAAATGCTGGATATGTGTTGTTAATGTTCTACCATCTATATGATGGCAAGGTATTGTTTGTTTAGGTAGATGTGGTAATACTCTATGTCTCTTTTAGACGATCTATTTACAATGCCATTGTCCTACAAACTCCAGAATCGCAACGAGTTTGAGGCTGAGCTAATAGAACGTTTCGGCTCACTTGTGAAGATGCCTTTATTGAATCCAACAGGTTTGTGATATATTTATTTGATATCACTATTTGTGCAATTTTTTTTTTTTTTTGTGCAGTTCTGTACTTTAGACAAGTTTAATTTAGCTAAATGTATGATTGTTACTTTTGTTTTAAGTTTTGCTTCTCTCTTTGATGTAACTTTTGATTATTTTTAGGGATAATTATAAAAATTACCAGTGAGGTTTGGGTTAATTAAAAAAAAGTCCGAGATTTTTGAAAATTACCTAAAAAACTCTTGAGGTTTGATTTTGTGTTAAATTTAAGGGGGTGATTGCAATATTTTTACAAATATATGGAGGGTGTTTGAAATGTTTTTGCTTATGAAGGGGGTGAAGTTAATACAGAATCAAACTTCACGGGATTTTTTGTAATTTTCAAAAACTTGTGGGTTTTTTTGTAATTAATCCAAACCCCAGGGATAGTTTTGTAAATATCCCTTATTTTATGGATAGATGCACATGAACTTATGATACGAATGTTTTAACGACAATGCAAGGCTATTGTATAAGAATGAAGAATGACTCATAGCTAATATTTTCAACAGATCGTGGAACCACATGAAGATAATCGAAAGCAAAATAAACATATGAAAATTATTGCGGAGTTTCATGTATAATACTACCCTCCCATGCTTGCTGTGATCTGTCTTTAGGGTTTATAAGTCGATTTGGGTGTTTGTGGGCCCAACTTAGATGCATGCTTGTCCTATTATCTTGTCTTTGCTGAGGACTTACGGCACTTTCTGTCTCTCTCTGCATGTGAAGATCTCCTCTACCTGAATGTGTGAGGTCTACTTTGGAGGAAGGAATAAATCTATACAAGCTTCATTCTAGAAGGCATGGAAGGTAGTCATGCTCAATTTATTTACATTTATCGTTTGGGTTTCACATAAAAAAACTGTCGATTATTGGTTCTGTTTACGGTAATGTCTTCTATTTATAACCACATGTGAAAATGTGCGAGTACTCGTCCATCATGTTAAGGATGGGGTTTTGTCTTGTTGAAGTTGATTTAATTTGACAATGCTTCTTTAATTTTCTGGTAGATCGGAGCCCACTAAAGGCACATATGCAAAGGAGTGGGCTAAATGGGAGAAGCAATTGCGTGAGACTTTACTTGGGAATGCCGAATATCTCAATTCTATTCAGGTTAGCTTTATGGCTGTTGATAAATAGATGAGTTTTATTATCACGCAGACCATTAGTTTCTTTTGAATCTAAGTTTCAAGTCCTGTTCATTAGTTCTCCGGTACTGTAGCTCTAACTCGACACTGTAGCTCGTAATTTGACACTGTAGCTCAATTACTCGATACTGTAGCTCAGTAACTCAATACTATAGCTAAGTAACTTTCGATATCGAGCTACAGTAAGATATATGTAACTTCGATGTCGCGTAACGAGCTTTTGCGCCCAGACTTCTGCATTTTCTGTTCTTTCTTCATCATAAAATTGGACAGAAAAGTTTAATATCTATAATAAATTCTGTCTAATAAACGAAATATCGAAAGAGCTTAATACCATTTTCGAGATACCAGGCTGCCGTAAATATTTGCCGGAGTTTTTTTAAAAAATGTGAAAGAGAGAGTAAGAGGATATATAAAGAGAGAAATAAGTGAAAGAGAAAGGGAAATAGATCAAATATCAAGCAAGCATGCTAGAAGGGTATGAATGTCTTTTGTTCTACCAAAATGGCTAAAAACATTTGTTTTCAAAAGATGGCTAGTTTTCATTTTTTTCATTATAGAAGTGGTCATTGACCCATTACCACATAATATATTATAGCTGGAGGATACTTTCAATGTGATAACTAGCTACTGATCGAATAAACAATGCACATTTGCCTGGGAATTTTGTTACTGCATAATTCTATGAAAGGTTTCGTAAGAAAACCGGAAATACTCTCTCAAATGTACCCACTCACCAACTGTAATATCAAGTTCACTATCAGCCTAGTCAATGACACGGTTATTTGTCTCAATATTTTTTAACTTTAGTTCCTTTTCTTATCTACCTCTGCTTCCAAATAATGAGTGGAAAAAAATCCAGTTTTTGCCTTGTTACGTAGTGATATGTCCTGTGCTCTGTATTTCCAGGTGCCATTTGAGTCTTCGTCGAAAGTGTTCTCAAACAACTTAAAGCAATTGCGAAGGGAGAATATACAGCACCCAGTACTGAAAAACGCAAGTTCGGAAGTATTGTCTTTGCTGCTGTCAGTCTTCCAGTTTCAGAAATCCTAGATCTCCTATGTAATGTAAGTGAATACTTACTCTCTATGCTATACTAGATGGTTGACAACCTGATGAACATAAGATGTTTCCACTAAGGTCCCTAGACTATGGGGATCCTAGTGCACGTTTCCACCCCTTTGTCTTTATTGGCATTGTTATTTTAATCTATAGGGTAAACTACAAAACGAACTATGAGATTTAGCTGAATTACAAAACAAATCAGTTATCTTTCAAAATTACAAATACTCGAGTTATTACAAACACTCGAGAGAGTGTTTGTATTTGCTCAACAAATATGGCTAATTAGATGCTACCCAATTGGGTATCACCCAACTCCCTTTGTGATTTTAACATCTGTCCCATTTTGTTTTTCTTTTTAAAAAAGAAACAAATGTCCATGTCATAATTGGACACGTGTTAAAATCACAAAGGAGTTGGATGATAGCCAATTGCGTAGCATCTAATTAACCTCAAATATCCACCTCAACATGTGCAATTTGTAACACAAAAGCAAAAATCAATGGGGTATTTATAATTTTGAAAGATAATTGGCCCCTTTTTCTTTTTCTAATTAGGACTGAACCATAAGGGTATTTTGTAATTAACCCTAAATTATATATCTTGTCTTCTATTCCATTTTAGTATCTAGAGTAGGGGTGGCTACGGTTCCGAAACCGCCAGTTCCGGTTACTCATTTTGGAGAAACTGGAACCGTTTGTTTATCTTTTGATAATTTTTTGATTTTTTTAAAATGGTTTATCAATTTCAGTTACAAAAAAGACTTGAATTTAATATTCAATTAAGTTTTGTACTTAATATTAATAAGATTAAATTGTCTATATATACTATTAGAGTATAGAAGAAATAAGGAATTAAAGTTCACGTAGTTCGCTTACAACATGTGATTTAAAACGTGCCCCATGTACTAACGAATATAAAACATTATAATAAATATTTAACATTTTTCTTGCATATTTTTACCAAAAAAAAATAAAAAAACATTGGTTTTGGCGTTGAAACCGGTGGCTTTTGAGACCAAGGAACTGGAACCAGAATCGATCTACACGGTTCCGGTTCCGGTTTCGAAACCGTTGACCAGTCAACGGTTCCCGGAACCGTTGAGCACAATTTCGGTTCCATTTGGCCACCCCTAATCTAGAGAGTAGCTTTAGATTTTGCAGACTGAATTAATTTTTGAAATATTGTGACTTGAAACAGTTAGGTGAAAAGGATCCTAGAGTTGAAGGTTTCCTTAAGGACAAGAATTTGAAAAGCAGCTTCACAAAGGCCCATTTGACGCTTGCTCATAAGAGAAGTCATGGTGTCACTGCTGTAGCCAGTTACGGTCCATATGTCCACCAAAACGTGCCTGTTGATATGGTTGCGCTATTATTCTCGGACAAATTGGCCGCATTTGAAGCTGAGCCAGGGTGGTCGATGGCGAAAAACTAAGTTCGAAAAACGAATGGCCGCATGTTACGTTATGGACTGCCCAAGGAGTTGCAGCTAAAGAAGCAAATATGTTGCCTAATTTACTTGCAGAAGGGAAGGCTATCCGTGTCGAGCTCAATCCGCCTATCACGATAACAGGAGTTTTGGAATTCTTCTGATTGCTGTTGTTTTCGTGTTGGTTGTACATGTTGTTCTAAAAATCTCCGCCTAGTTCGATTAGTCCCCACCTAGGCGCTAGACCCTCTTGTCCGTGTGCGTTACTCTTCCGATTAGGGTCTCCCTAACCTTGCCCAGACTCCGCCTAACTCCACCTAGGCAGTGAGGGTCCTAGTCTGCCGCCCGACTAGGACGTAGCTCTTTTTAGAATATTGCTACAAGTAGAGAGAACAGTTTTGTAGCATAGGATCTCAAGCAACAGCCAATCTGTCTGGAACCAGAATAAAGTTTTGGGTGAATATTATTATGCCTTCGCAGGGGCTATGTTAAATGGAAAAGTTTTTTTTTTTTCACTTTTCTTAATGATTCCCTTAATAATGAGAAATAATTATTAATTTTTATGTATTTAACAAACGTAATTAGAGATATATTGAAATGTCATTTTGTGATCAGTGGAATATTTATTAGTGTAATGTGTTATCTAATATATAACATACAAGCTTGAAAGAACTATATTAATTAATCATTAAATTCCTCGTCAAAGTATAAAATCATTAACTTCGAAATAAAATAAAGCTTTAAGTGATTTTGTTATTAAGTATTAGTAATAACTTAGGTTGAAAAATATTTATAATATGAATATGGTTTAGAACATTTTGAAGGGATTTACTTTGGACATTTTAAGAGTACACAAGAAGGGTAAAGGAGTAAAATGAGATAATTGAGAGTACAATGGGACAAAATAGTAACACCCAAGAAGAGTATAAGGCGGCAATGCCTAATTACCTAAAATTTTATTTCCTGGTTTCATGTGGTTTTCTACTAATAAGAAAATTTAACTCACACATGATACATGCATCATTCAAAAGTGGGATCATTACAAAAACACCCTAAGGTTTGGGTTAATTAAAAAAACTCAAACATGTTTCAAAATTACAAAAAACCTCTTCAGGTTTATTTTTGTCTTAATTTTAGGGTAACAATGTCAGACATTTTTTGAAATGTTTTTAAAAATCATCGGGAAAAATGTATTGAGTAATCAAACCTCGAGGTAAAAATATTGTAATTTTCAAAGAACAATTAGCCCAAACCATGGGGCTGTTTATGTAATTCTCCTTCAAAATTTCGATATTGGCCTGAACCAGTTCGAATAGTCAAACAGGTATACTCTCTTTCATTGACAATCAAGACATAATTTTTAATCCAACAAAGAAACAACCATAGAATCGTTTCAGAAACATCATAGATGTAGCAAAACTAACATGTTTTTTTCATTAACACGCTTTTATCACTGCAAGTTTGCAATATAAATTGTATGTTACTCGCAATGAATGTCTAAAAGAAATGCTCTTACATTTTAATCCAACATTGGATACATCTATATATTTAAGGAAACCTCCACTCAAGATTTGAATGAAAAAACAAAAACAAAAAGGACGTTCTACATTTTCGATGAAGTTGTGTTATCAAGGTAAGGAGCTCCAGCATCGAACCCAATCGGTTAAAGTAGAAACGTTCCTATTTATATCATCGATGCAATCACTTCTTAGCGCAATCACAATATCTTCTGAATAACTCTCTTTGGCTTCCTCCAATAAAACCTGAAATATCTCACATTCGATATTGTTTGAGAGCTTTCGCCCAGCATAACCCCTGCCACATAGGATCGGACCAAGTATGGAAATTAGCACACAATTAAAATTATAAAACAAGTAGGAGTGCAACAATACGGAAAAAAAAAACATTGAGACAGTAAGAAACAGTAATAACCTCTTAGTTAGCCGATCATACAACACGGAATTATCAGTTTGAAGAACCACTACTCGATCGAACCAACGTTCAGGAAAGAAGTCACAACCATGGTGATCCACAATGTTTCCACCTTCTTCCATCAAGTCCTCAAGCTCATCGCATACCTGCCAAATACCATTGCATAATGAATTTGAGCTGTGTGTAAAACTTATCATTCATGGAACAAACACTACTATTATGTCTCAACTGCCCGAAAATAGTTCAAAGACTACAGAAAAATTAGCAAAAAGTTTTCAACCATAACCCAGCTCATTAAACACCAACTATATTAGTCAAAATGCGAATGGAAAAGATAAATTACAAAGCTCCTTGATGTAGTAGCACTATTGCTCAGATAACAAATAGGGGATCCCATGCAATGGCGGACGTCGGGGAGGGGGGGACAAGGGTGGCTGCTGCCCCCAAAATTTCCCAAATTTTTTCCCCACAAAACTTTTCCAAATTATTTTTTTATAGCTAAAATAAAAGAATTAATTTACAATTGCCCCCAAAAACTTCGATAAAAACTCCCAAGTAGTTGTGTTTTACAATATAAAAACTATTAATTATGATTAGAAATGAAATTTTAAACTCGGTCCATTCCCCCCCAAAGCCGAGAATCCTGCGTCCACCATTGATCCCATGTTCACAAAATCATAAATGAAGTGTGAATAAAATAATTTCACCATCCAAATTTGATGCATATAGGAAACAAGGACAAAAATTTAACTAAATTGACAAGTGGGATAGTTTCTACAACTTTCCTATTCTTCATACGCTTACATGTTTGGGGACTACAGTCTGGCAAACTCTGTGAATAAAGGCCTCCAATTTGAAAAGAGAAGATGTGCATTCAGCTCTTAGATGATTATACTAATGTTTTAAACTTTTAAGTTTAAACTGCACGGCTCATCTCCATGCCGTGAAACGCAACCCCAATCCTGGAATTATCTGGGCATTTATATACATTTCCTAGTTTGAAAAGCTTCAACCGATTACTCTTAAAACTATTCCACTCAAAATGCATTCATTATCAGCTCAAATCAACTGAATCACAAAAACTCACAAATTAAACAAATGTCCGTCAAAATCAAATAATTTCTCCATAAACTCATCAATTCAATCACATCACATCCCTTTTCCATTCATCACACACAAAAACATGCAGATGTATAAATAAAAATAAAAAACTTACGAGGTCTTCGTTGATGATATAACAGTCGAACTCCTCGTCCCAGCCATCGTGGAGATTCTTCTCCTTAACTAAGTCACCGATGTTGATATGCCGGAGATTGGTCGACTCCGCCAGAGCCGCAGACGTCGTCGTTTTACCTGTCCCCGGCGTCCCCGTTATCAGAATGTTGGGTCTCTCTCTTTTCTTCCTTCCGCCGACGCCATTCTGCGCCATTTCCAAGCTCGCCGCTCTTCTTCCCTATGTTTGAGCTTGCGACTGAGAATTTTGCTGTGAATATTCTTGAGATACAGAGAGCGGTTCAGTAGGGTTTGCAACAAAGTGAATTTGAGAAATTGGGGTTTTTCGCCTTTCAATTGTTCGCGTGTTTATGTGAGAGCACGTTGAGTAGCGACTTCACCTTTCTATATTTATTTTTTTTTTGAGTTTAAGGGTGATAATTTGTGTTCGTTTGTACTTTCGTGTTATCTATCGTATTTGTTCATAAATATAATAATAATTATAATTTTAACTTAATTTATAATTTCGTGCTTTCGTGTTGTGTTATGTCTATGCCTTATCGTGTCATTTCTCTTTGTGATTCGTGTTTGTAATTGTGTCATATTACGCTACGCCATTTATTATCAGTCCTCCAATTGTGTCTATATATATTATCTATAATCTAGCTCATTCTTTTATCTAATAAGTTGATTTAAATTCAAATCAGCAAAACAAAAATTTAATTATAACATTTTTGGTACTTTATAACATTCACTCAATAATGTTAATTCTAAAGATTACCAATAACTTTTCTCATATTTTAAATAAATAAATGGGCTAATTAAAACAAGTACCCTTGAGATTTGACCTAATTACAAAAAATCCAGATAACTTTTGAAATTCTAAAAATACCCCGATGTTTTATTTTGTCTAACACTTAACCCCTTCATAAGTAAAAAAATTTCAAAACCCTTTCATATTTAATAGCAGTTTACCTCTTAATTTTAATACTAAATCAAATCTCATGAGTATTTTTGTAATTTTAAAAGTTAGTTGGGTTTTTTTGTAATTAGAGCTCTAAATAAATAAAAAAACCCATGCCTTGACAGAACCATAATTTGAGTGTGCTGTTTATAATATTCAGACTCGTTTTGTAAAATACAGAATTTTCCCCACGTCCTACATAAAGGGGGGAGCTAGACATTAAACTTTGGGGGGACTAATTAATTTTGGGGGGCTAAATTACTAGAAAATACATATTTTAATGCTAAAATTAATATTTAAAACGAAAATACACATAGAATAATTAGATTTTAAAAAAAATTGGGGGGGCTAAATTTGGGGTCACCACCAAAAGGGTACGCCCCTGCCTACATAAAAAGAAAACATACGCAAACACAAAATAAAACAAAACTCAAGGAACAAAAAGAAAAAGAAAAAAACAATAACAAAACAAGACATACTTGTGAGTTGTGAGGGCATAAAAGAATCGAATCTTTTTTATTAGATTCGATATTCAAATTTCAAACTCATATATTAACATTCGATTTTGAAAAAATAGAATACAAACCCAAATAACAATATTTATTCAGATTTGTTCAGACATTTTACAACAAATAACAATACAATCATTATTTACAACAACAATACTAATAAATAATGAAATTGGGGCGGCTCCGTATTGGCGCAGCCCCAATAGAATCACACAGAGAAGCTTCAATAAAACTTACTGCTTCTCTGAATAAAAACTAAGTACCAAGAAGAGCCGGTTTACTGGTGAGGCAACTCAGGAGAAACGACGTCTTCATTCTCCGTTTTGCTTGGCGAACTGTTCGGGTTAGCGCTTACAGGGCACACAGAGGCAAACTTACAAAACCTGCATTTCCAGCGCTCGTCCGTTGGAGGGTAAGTCGCTTCTCGCTTCCCAAGCCAAAACTCAAGACAAGACTTAATTTGATCCTTAACCCAATCAGGCTCATAAGCAAACTCATCTTCACCTAGTAAGGAATTATCTTCTTGTAATTCATATCTGTGCCCGGAAAAAACAGTGTCATTAATAGTGGTAATGCAAGTAAACCTAGAAATGAAATAAAGATTCTACGAACATTCAAGGAAAAACATGCAAAGATCCTGTGTCTTGAACAGACGGAAGCACATATATAACCTGTAAGGATAATTAAAAGATACTACAACAACAACAACAAACTAAGCCTTAATCCCACTATGTGGGGTCGACTATACGGATCATATCACGCCATCGTTTACGGTCATAAGCCATATTTTCATTTATTTCTAGATATAACATGTTTTGTTTAATAGCTTCTTTCCAAGTCTTTTTAGGCTACATCTGCCTCTTTTATTTGATTATTTATTTAGGATAGTATCTTTTAAGGATAATTAAAAGATACTATCCTAATTAAATAATAATAATAATAAATAAATATGTTTAAAATTTAGGGATAATTACAAAAACACCTTTGAGGTTTGGGCTAATTACAAAAAAACCAGAGATGTTTCATAATTACAAAAAAAAACCATCGAGGTTTGATGGTGTGTTAAATTTAATGGGGTAACTTTAGTATTTTTATAAATGTCAGGGTTTTTTATATGTTTTTTTTGCTTATGAAGGGGGAAAATGTGAGACGGAATCAAACCTCAAGATTTTCCTTTTTTGTAATTTTGAAAATCTTTGAGTTTTCTTGTAATTAGTCCAATCCTCAGGGGTGTTTTTGTAGTTATCCCTAAAATTTATAAATGGCCCCTTGACATATGTACCAAATTTATAAATTCCACCTGAGGGTAATTTGTAAAACCAATTATAAACCTCAAGGGGTATTCTTAATTGTAAATGCAAACTAATAATATCTGTCAATGACCAACTCGCACTTGTTCTACTTCTTTCCTGAAAACAGGCATTATTGCTACTTTAGGTTGTTCTATGTAGATGTGGCTTCAAAGGAAGCCCTTAAAAACTGGACGACAGACAAGGCACGGACCAAATTAGCTCCGGCAAGTTCTCATTTTGAAACAGACAGAATACATCTTGGGATAAGAATATTGAACCAAGCCTGGGAAAATTGCAGAACGTCGACGAACTCCAAACCTACTTCAAGTTCCAGTTCAAACTCACCTCAACAGAAGCCGATCATGAGCCGGAGCCAGCAAACAACAACTATTTCCAAAATACCTTATCACATCGTTCAGAGTCTGCAAGAGTACCAAACAAATATTAAATTAAAGCAACACCATAAGTGTGCAAATTTTTCTTATCAGCTTTCTTTTTTACATTTTGTTTTTCACAAAATAAGATTTTACTTTAACCAATGGAACAAGTGCTAGGCAAATTAGCATTATGCGCCACAGCAATAAAAACAAATTTGCGTTTAACCCCCTCTCTCTTTCCCTCCCTCCACTCCCACACATGAGAACTTGAACGTCTCGGATGGGAAATCTCGGTAATCCTTTTTGAAGATAAGACCAGAAACTCATGTAAGAAAATAATAATAATAGTAACATTTTCAAGGTTAACTGCTCGACTTCATTTTATGTTTTATTAGCCAGGATAAACCTATTGTCCAAGTCTTCAAGACACATCACAAATGATGTTCTTATCCATATGGTGAGTCAGATCAAACATGTGCTACTAAAAAGACAACTTGCAGGTCTACTGGAACATAATTGCAAGCGTGTGCTACAAAATGACTTGTTTCTTTCCACCCATCAAATATCTCCATGCAAAACTATTACATTGAACGCCATAATCAGATAGAAAATTTTTACCTCTGAAGGGAAACCTGATTTTGCTGTATTCTCTCTGATTTCAGGGGACAAAATATGATTGGGATTCAATGAAAAGAAATCAAAAAACTTTTGTGAAGGAAACTTGTCAGCTACTAGACTGTCCCACATATACTTGTAGCACATTAATTGAAGCCTGCAATAACAGATTTTCACTAAATGACTTAGAAGGGGAAGAAAGGGGCAAAAAGAAAAGTAAGTCGCTTCACCAATTGAAATGAAAACCTTATACCTTCCGTTTCTCCTTTGTGGTTCACCTGGAAGCTTTGCTTGAACACGAGTTTTGTGTCAACTAAAATTGGGAATCTTTGGGACTCAGATACAGGCATTGGATTTCATCGATTATTCCCACCATCCATACACCTTCCACAAAGCCCATTCTGAAGACACATTAAGTGAAAAACCATAATATTCTCAGATAAATGACTCACATTCCCCAGATGTAAACAACAAAGTGCAAATATGAAAGGTCAAGACAGTTGTGTGCATGGACATGTCATGCACACAAAATAGATGGTATAACTCACTGGAATTCAGCTAAAAATTGCAAAAGATTCCACAACAATCTTCAATCTCGATTCACAGTTTAATTAATTAATATATCATTACTAACACACACTGCACGTGAAAGAACTAATTCAGCTCACATTCCATAGCAGAAAAGTTCTATCAAATGCATGTCATCAATAATAACACTTTGCTAGGGTTAGATTGAAGAGCAAGTTATTGTCTTGTCAGTTTTCTCACCCCATTGTGCAAAAGTGCAGTTACCCTCCTATTTGATATTTAGTAAAGACATTTCTCTTGATTTTCTTCCACTAATGTAGCAGAGTTTAGTAAAGCTTTTTGCTTATTTAAAACTATACTCTTTTGCAGGCTCTGCTGAAATTGATTCAAACATGACCATATGAAGCCACATATCCACATTCCCATCTTAAAACTGTTGCCCAACTATGGAACATTAAGTTTTAGCGGTAGGATCTCAAATGTAGCAAATTTCTGGACATGAGTCCATGCTCCATGCAATCAGGTATCAAATCATTAACATTCAACGACTTGATTTAAGTAATAACAACTCAATTATATAGTTATATAAGCAAATTATTAGTTACAGAATACAACAAACTTACAAAGGTAACTCGCGTGTTAATCCATCAAATAATAGTTGATTTGCACCAACAATAAAATTTATAAACTTCAGTGCCCACACATCTTCAGCTGATTGAGCATGAACTTTTACCCTTTTGATTACCTGTCCACATTTACAAGAAAGTGATAAATCCTAATAATCTTATTAATTATCTACCTGTACTTAAATATAACTGTCAAAGGCATATCAAGGGCCCCAAATGTAAATCGAGGAGGAGCAACATACAATAACGAATAACCAGGCAACAAGTTACAAATAAAAATGATGTCAAATAATCGCCTGAATATCTTTTTCCTACTAAATACCAACATGCAATTTACATTGTCTACGCCATGCAATAATGCGAAACAGCATGACATCAGAAATGCAATTTACATTGTTTACGTCATGCAATAACGCTGAAACAGCAAGACACCAGAAATTTAGGCCTTGTATGGTTATGTTTCCATGGACCATTTCCAGTTTCTAGTGTTGGAAATAGAATTTTGAGAATTTATTGGTTTTCGTGTGAAAACTGGAATTATGTTTGGATGAGAGAATGAAAATGAGTTTTATATAGGTTTGAAAATGAGATTATGTTTGGTTGAGCAGTTTTGAAATATTATTTTATGTATATAATAATTTGAAAAGTTGATAGTGGTTGAATTTTTTATTTGTATATATAATATTATATTTGAAAGATTGTAGGTTGGTGGGTCCCATTAAAGATATATAATTAAAAATAGTAATATTTTATGTAGATGAAGTTGGTAATGGAGGGTCCCACATGTATAATTGGATAAAAAGGTGAGAAAGTGATTGATGAGTGATGTAGGGTATAGTATAGGATTGGAAATTGAAAATATAGGTTTGAGATGTTGTTTTATGTGAAAATTGGAAAATGAAAATGATGATTTTCATTGGAAAATTTAGAAACAAACATGATTTCATTTCTATGAATAGTTGGAAATTGGAAATTGGCCCTTGGAAACATAAACAAACAAGGCCTTAGTTCTTATCACCTTTCTAATACCAACAATAACTAACTTCATATGGGATCTACCCATGTACTCCATAATATAACACTAACTACCACACATAACATTTTCCCAGCAAGAAAAAGAAATATTAGAATGCATGCTCTTTACTTCCTGAATAAAAACAAATCATTTGAAAAGCCATGAGAAAGTGGTGTATCATGTACCTCCATAATATAACACGAACTACCACACATAACATTTTCCCAGCAAGAAAAAGAAATATTAGAATGCATGCTCTTTACTTCCTGAATAAAAAGAAATCATTTGAAAAGCCATGAGAAAGTGGTTGTATGTTCAATCAAGTAACACAAATTCAAAAAAAAAAAATGTACCTCTTCTTCAAGTACTACATGGCGTGCACTACCTGCTTTCATAGCTTTCGTCTTTTGGGTTTTCCACGGAGTAGAATAAACTCCATTTGTTTTTCACACCATTCCTAAATTATAACAGAAACAGAGGATATAAATTTCAGAAAACGACAAATATTCAAAAATAACAGAACTTCATTAAGAACAGTTCGTACTGAATTCAACAAAGAGAAAATGGAAATTCATTTCCATGTCCATAAAGAATATTGAAGTCAATTGACAATTTTTTAACAAGACTATAACAAAAAAATAACTAGCTAACAAAGGTTATGTCAACCAATAGTTTTCACAAGACAGCTGCACGGATATTATTCATCTATCCATCTAAGCTAGAGGACATGTATATATCAATTCACATACATACCCATTATGGTATCAACAATCGAAACAAGTCAGTCTTACAATTTACAAAAAGCCAAATATGAAACTGAAATAACCAAAAAGAAAATGATGTGTCTCAATTCAGAAATAAGTCCACAAGACCTGCACTAGTGAAATTCAGAGTCACATAATGAGTTCAGAAAACCAACTAAAAATACGTAATTGATAAATGTGAGAGATAAAGTAACTTTTGACTTTTGTGCCATGAAGGATATTTCCACAATGTCGCCAACCATTGCGGAAAATGAGGAAAATTGGCAGCATGCTTGTTTTGAAAATGTTAAAGCTAATGTATATAATAAATAGAATCAATATTTTAGGGAACATAGTGGAATATTTTAGGGAACATAGTGGAGTACTTTAGGGAGTGCTTTAGGGAGTGAGTGGGTGGATTTTAGGGTATGTGTCTCCAACAGGTCCTTGTATAAATATGTAACCATTTTAATGAAGAAGGATTAAGTTCTCTCAAACTATTTTACATGGTATCGCAGCAAGGTTTCTAAACCCTAGTTTTATTTTTTTCCAAAAATCTCAGTTTTCATTTTCAGAAATTCCAGTTTCCTGATTCCAATTTCACTTTTTTTTCCCCCAGAACCCTCGTTTCCTGTTTCAATTCTGTGGGAGTACTGTTCACTGTTCATCTGACAGCCTGGCGGGAGTACTGTTCACGCAAGTACTGTTCATTTTTGGAATTACTGTTCATCCCCCGAAACACTATTCACGGACAGAAAAATATTGTTCTACTCGGAAATACTATTTTTTTTTCGTTTGCCACCTAGCATAACCGCCACCACTTGCAGCTGTGCCTCCCGCCGTTCGGTCATTTTCGAGTTTTGTCGTTGTCGTTGTCGCTGCACGAGACTGTTCACACGCGCTCGGGGCCGGTCCCTGTTGAGGTCAAGTTACCTCATTTCTCTCGTGTTTTGAGCTCTTATCCACCTGGGTTTGTTTTAAGATTTACTTTATCAATTATTTCTTGCTAGTTGGCACACCTTACTTCCACTTTTCGACCTTTTACTCTCTGTTTCCTGGTCTGTCGGTTTGACCAGGTTTGACCTTTGTCAATATTAATTTTTTCTGATTTTAGTCAGCCTTCGTGTTGGCTTTATTGAAAATGTACACAAATGGACATCAAAATAATGAAATTGGGATCTTATCAGAGCAACATTGTCCTGGCCGCTATTGTCATGAACTGCATGACACATTAAGGATTG
>JABTTQ020000161.1:0-148957 GCA_016081115.2 Rehmannia glutinosa
AAATTTATCAAACTTATTCCACAAGTTATCGACAATAACCCCGATTGATAAACCACAAACACGAAATTGAACAACTAAAAATCTGCATCGATGAACTTTAACATAAATAGAGTTAAAACTTAAAACCGAAATCGCGATTGATATGCTTACACCATTCGGAGGAAGCTGACAGCGTGGCGAGAGATGGTGCGGAAGCGGCCGAGCGGCGTGGCCGGAGAGGTAGGCGGTCGCGTCGGCAGCACGCGATTGGAGTCCGTATTAACCTGCTTATTGAGCCCGCGAAAATGGGGTTGGTACTTATGTAGCATGAGTGCGCACGAAATGGGGGGTTAGTGCTTAGCAACTCTTCTTGTAGTCTGTGGGTCCCAAGGGGTGTAAGTGTAAGGTTTAGAAGGGGGTTGAATAAACACCACCAAATTTTCGATTTAGTCCTTTTAAATATTCATAGTTGATCTACATTTATTGTGTCCTTGGTGGACAAGTGATTTAGATGTCGATAGAGTTAGTCTCTCAGCGAGACTCGTGAGCTTCGTTGTTGATGGAATAACTTGTTGGTCTAAATTAACTCGATTGTGGTTTTGTTTTTATTGGAAGACTTAACACCCTTAAGTTTGATTAAGCAAGGATTTAGTCTTGGTTTAGTCTTAGAAATTATCAAGTGGATAGCAAATTTATCGGTGAGATTTAAACAATTAAGATCACGCGGGAATTAAAGTCTTTGAAATGTAAATGACACTGATAAATTTTTTATAGAGGTTCGAAGATGGGGTAGTCTTCTACTCCTCTCTTCTCCAACTCTGGAGGAATCCACTAGGTATTGATCGAGTATACAAAGTGGTAGCGATCCGGATACAAGTCTTGATCACAATTGGTGACTTGATCCAGGACTCGATCGGAGACGCGCCCTTGATCACTTTGGTGGCTTCCGTGCGACTCGGCTCTTCACTGGGCAAGCTGCGCTTGCTACTCGCCCACTTGCTTAAGCTCTTTGGATTTGATCACGAAGCCCTCCAAAAGCTTAAGGGTGGTTCGACCTTGAACGCTTCCTACAATCCTTCGTGGAATGTAGACCCCTTGATTTTCGAGTATTTTCCTCTTGTTGATTGAAGTTATCTTTCCTTCACGGTGAGTGTTGGATTGATGTTCTTCGTAGTGTAGGCTTGAGGATTGAGAATGTTTGATTTTCAAATAATTGCTTGAGCGTTTTTGGTTCTTGTCTTGTAGCTTGTGTCTCTTTTTTCTCAAATAAACTCCTCGGCCTTTTATAGTGATCTTTCAAAAAATTTGCCCGTTGAAGAGATAGGCTTATTTTTTGAAAGTCGAAGTTCCGATGGTCCAGCTTGTCTTGTTGCGATCCTTGGAATTGCCATTTCTCGTATGAATTGTTTTTCACGCTTTTGAGTTCGACACGGTGTAGTGCTTCCCGTTGGTTTATTCCTTTGCACATTTAAGGGGTGAGCACTCGAGAAAGGTGTATGGAGATATTACTTGTTTAAGTAATTCTCTTGATTTACGTGCAGCGGATCTTTACCGATTATCTCGACATTTGCATTTCTTTGCTTTCCCCGGGTGACTTAAGTGAGCTTCCAATCATGGATGACTCTTGTCACTTCAACTTGAGACTTGGCTTTTCTTGAGTTGACTTGGTGATACTCCCACTGTTGTATCTGTTCTTGATAGAGTTCGTCTCTCTTCTTTGCCATACTCGGTCTCGCGGCGGAGTCTTCTTTTTAGTCTTGATTTGTCTTCTTGCATGTTGGGCGTAGGCGACTTAGCTTCGGCAGCCACTCTATTTATTCTGATGCATTTTACAACAAAATTGAAGTGCCAACTTACTATTCTAAGTTTTACATGGCATTCATCAAAATCTAAACAATAAATTTCTAACAATTTCCCCCTTTTTGATGATGCCAAAACTTAAACCATTCAAAAGATGCAAATAGCAAAGATACATACGGATAGTGTATTGACATAGAATGTATCGCACCTTGAGAATCAATCTTTTATTGATCATAACATTCTTGATCTTTTACACAACTGTTTACAAGGTGTCAAGCAAATATTTGTTTACACGAGAGAATAAAGAATTTATAGCTTTATTTGAAGACTTACATTGTATGTATTTACATAATAAAGTACATGAAGGGTGAATGACAACACTTCATCTCGCCCGTTAATCTCTTCTTCATCTTGTTGCATCTTCTTCTCTCTCTTCTCTTTTCTCATCGTCATTTGCCTATTTTTCTTTTCATATGCCTTCTGGCGGCTTCATCTCTCTTAATCTTTCTTGTCTTTCCTCCCATAGCTGAGTTTGTCTCTTGTTTTTTCTTCTATTCTTTTTGCATACTCGGCGTTACTTTTAGCCACTTGCAAATTTGCTACTTGGTCAAGACCAGCCCGGTAGATCCCTCGCTTTCTTACTGGATCTCGTATTCAATGTTTTTGGCGGGAGGCACAGGAGTAAAGCCTCTTCCTCCACTGCTTAACACTCTGCCTGGGCGTGTCTTGTCTTGAGGTCTTAACTTCTTCCCGGTGAGTGACCATTGGAGTGACCCGGCCAGTGGCTTCCGTGTCTCTGCTTTGTCGGCTTCTTCACCTGGCGTGAGACGCCAGTACAAGTCCCAAGCTTGAGCCGTAGACATTTTTGCAAAGTATCTTGATGCGGCGTTTTAAATTCATCAGCGATCGTGGCTCTGTCTGCTCCCGGCATACGAGATGGCATAAGTGTCATCTCTTTGGAATGCCTCCATGTTGTTCCAAGATGTTCATAACTTTCGGGCATCCATTCTTCCTTCCACTTCCTTCAGCTCCCTGGCGATTGTTTTCTCTTATCGGCCGTAGATATAGCAGTGTTGGAGTAAGCTGATCTGAGGGAGTTTTTGATAATGTCGGTTTGTGACAAGACAACCTTGTTGGGGTTTGTGCAATCATGAAGGTCACATCTTCGATCCTTCCCCCTCAGCAGAGACTTCCCTTTCTTTTCTTTCAATCTTCGCCGGTATCTTTCCGCTTCCAGATTTGTTCCCCTTCTCAACTTGAGATCCTGCGCCTTTAGGTATTCCTCTTCCCCCTTTTTGGCATCATCAAAGGGAAGGCACGGAAAAGGCTTGAACTTGCAAGCGGGGAAGTCGAGCACAGCGATAGTTGAGTTTTGTTATTAAATTTGCGGAGTATGCGACACGAAATTCGGATCGAGTAGCGTTGGACTCTGCTGAAATTAGCTTCATCTCGGCCATGAGAAGGCTGAATTTTTGTCCATATTTGCTTCCAGGCCAGAAGATCACTCTTTATTTTGCTCACGGTGCTTTATCTCGGCAATATGAGCTTCATGCATGTGCTCAATGTGTTCTCTCAACCGTTTTGCATCGGCATTCTCGGCTCTCCATACCCAGCGACTTGTTGAACAATGTCTGAAGTATCTAACTTGTTCCACACGCATTGTTTCTTCTTTGTTGCCACCGTTCACGATCCTCCTTGTGATGCCTCTCAAGTCGGCTGATAAGATTGGCATCTCTGTTGTCGATCGCATGTCCATAGAGGCTGATGCCTCTCCATTCGTTCAATCTCGTGAATAATGCCTTGAACGCCGTGGACTTGGTGATTCTCCGTGCATCGGTGATGGCCATGCAGCGTCAAAATCATAATCATTTGGAACGATGGTACCTGGCCGAAATGACGGGAGGCTGAGTCATGGTAGCGTCTTGCGTTCGTTCTACGACTCTTCATGGAGGTCGGGGACCTCCGGGGAAAAAAGAAGGATTACATAAAGGGATTCATCACCGCTAAGCAGGATTTGTTCGATGATGAGCGGTGCGCGTGAAGTTCTTTTTGGAATCGACCTGCTTTGCGGCAACATGAGGAACTGCGCGGTGGACTGTTGTTTTGGGGGTCTTTTGTGAAGTGGACCCGGTTTTGGTGAGCCTCGGTATCTCAACGCGAACCGTTGGTCCGATTGATTTCTCAATTGAGTAGGCCCGGTCTCTTGGCCTTATCGAGCGTCATCGGACGATGATGAGATTTCCATTGGTGGCTCATCATCAAAATTAAGGTTTGAGTAGTCTTGGGATCGAACTTGCTCGTGCTTGGAACATCCTTGGTGAGTCTTTTGGATCTGTCGCGGGGGATGACTCGGCTTCTTCGTCGCGCCACGATCCCGGAAAAGTTACATCAGGATTATCTTGGGAATCATGAAGCGCTTATCTCCTTCTCGGATGGATCAATGATAGCGGGGAGGATGTTCTCTGCTTGACTTCTTTACCGGGAAGTCTCAACCTCCCAGGCACCCGTTTCCTCCTCTGATCTCAAGCTGCGGTGAGGCCTTGGACCTCCGCTCGGCGAGTGTCGGTGTCTTAGGGTCTTACGTAGTGGCATCCATTGGAGTCTCAACCCCATGGATTGCACTTTCATCGCCAGTGTTAACTCCGGTACATTCTTCTGTGCCTCGATTATTTCGTCGGCGTCATTAACGCCTTGAGGCGGTTGGCACCTCGGTGAAGGCGATCTCAGCATGCGAGCTTCGTTGATGGCAACTTGTTGTTCGTTCGGTGGTTGTACTTTCTCCCTTCGCCTCTGGATTCATTTGTGGAGTCATCACGCGACATTCTCAGGCCTTCTGCGGTGGAAGGAGTTTCCCCTGGTGGCGCACCGGGTGAGTGACTTGGATGGGGTCACTCGTCTCGGACTCGGCTATTTCTATTGAGTGTTGACCAGTTGGGGCGGTGGTAAGACACCTTGATAGGGGTTGGCTCGACTAGGGTCCCACTATCGGTTCATGCTTGATTCCTTATTGCCTTCTTCAAGGTAAATTTGGGAAGTGGTGGCGACAACAACTTGATGGCGATTTGTTGAACCACTTCCATTGGATCAATTTCGGTGTGTTGCGGAGGACTCTCACAGTCCTCCATCAATCTTTGCTCGTGAAGGATTACGGATTCGTGCAATGCTTGCTGCGTTGCAACTCTTACGTAAGCGGCCCGGGGGTCCAAATCCTCATCCTTTGTCGGATAAGACATCAAGGAGAGGATGTGTGTGTTGTAGTGCTAGGAGATAGGGCATATCTTGGCCTTCTCCGTGCCTCGGCTTTACTACTGCTGTTCTCCTTTTCCTTATCTTGAAGATCTGCGGGATATACATGCGGTTGTCTTCGTCGATCTTTGGAAATACGTTAGTCGATCGAGGAAGCTCGATTCCTCTTATTCTTCTATAAACTCGGGCCGTTGGGCTGTTCCTGGATCGACTTAATTTCCATTTCCTCACTCTCGCGAGACGATTTTGGATGTACGGGTAAGGTGGGGATAGGATCATCACATCACTATCGGCTCTACCGAGCAACTTTGTGTCTCAGCTGCTCGGATTACAGCTATTTCTTGATTTGCCTCTGTTGATCGCCTTGATGGCTTGGTTGTTTCATCAATTACATCTGTAGACTCTACTTCTCCAGTGATCTCGGTGTCTGCTCGGTGAGTGGGTGGCTCGGCCCGGTTTCTCAAGCTTAGAGTGCTTGATGAGTCTTCTTCGTCTCCTTGTTTGTACGGAGAGGATTTTAGTTGACGGTTTCTTGAGTCTTGGCGGCGGGGCGTCTTTGGTGTTTTCTTACGAGGCTGGCCGTCTTGGCTTATCGAGTTCTCCTCCGCAGCGATCGGAGAAGGTATTTGAGAGTCCTTCTCGCCATGCTTCTTTGGGGGGGGAACACGGGCTGCGAGGCGGTGACTCGGCTGCGGGCGGGAAGCGAGGACAGTTTGTTTTCTTTCTTTGCATGAGCAATGATCTTCTTAGCGATTGCGGGCGACTTTCTTGGTGGTGGAGAGAAAGCGTTTGTATCTTGGTGGTGATTCCCCCTCCTGTGTCGACTCTCTTAGCGTATGCTCTCTTGTGCGCGAGAGAAGATTTGATCGAACATCCTCTTGTTAACATGGGCGCCTTTCCATGTCTAGAGGACTCTTTCACCTCCGTCATCGGCCAATCACCAGGCCGTATCTGAGATCTCCCAAAATGTGTCATCTTGGCCCGGAAGGATTTGTTCCCTACATTACGGCATAATTCTGCTGTAGACAAACTCGGCCGATTGATTTTCCTTTCTTCAATGATCGCAGCCATTCACGATCAACTTAGCTTTTGTGAGTTTCAAAGCTTCAAAATGCAAATTTGATGTCAATACATTTTGGCAACTATGTCAACGACTTGTGATAATCCTCCTTGGTGATCTCTTGTTTTTGTGTAACACTATTTTATCGGCAAAGTCGATCTTGGCTATTTCCTTAAGCGGCGATTAAGTTTACATCAACCGTTAATTTCCGATGCTCCTTCCGTTGGTAATGAGCGGTGTTAAGCAAATCCTTGGCGAGAGATGGTGAACTCCTTTAAAGTGAGCGGATGATTTTATTCCTTCATCGTGAATCTCGGCATTCACATAGAATTGTGACCTCCTCCACATAGGTCGCCGAATATTCTATCGTCGGAAAGCGATTCGGCCGGTCGTTTGGAGTTTCTCGGCTATTTTCTTTATGAGGCGTCATTGGACCCCTGTTTGACCATGCCCTCGAAATCCACGTGGGACCGGTGTGGATTTGCTTTCTAACTTGATGAAGTCATAAGTTGGTGTCATTTTTGAGGATTTTATCGAAGAAAACTTAGGGATTGATTTGAAGATAGATAGGGTTTTTGAGAGAATTTTGCCTTTGAGAGAGAGAGAGAGATGAAGCAGTTTTGATAGTGTGTGAGAGAAAGCGGCGAAAATGGTTTTAAGTATGGTTTATGAAAGGGCGTGCAGGCCGGTTTTGAAATGTGATCAAAATCAACGGCTTAGATTTTGCCCCGATTTAGCATTTAATGTCTCGTATTTAATGCGGCTGACATTTATATCAATCATAAGCTTGGTGTGCGGCTTTAATACGTACACATCATCATTATCTTTGCGTCATTCTTAAAAACATTCGCTTAGTAAAAAGCATTTGCGTTTTGTCACTTTGCTCATAAGTGACTCGACTTATCCCTTAGGCGATTTAACTCTTACTCTCATAGTTCTCATAGTAGCTCGGCTACCGGTGACTTGGTATAAGTTGTCTTTCCAATCTGGTGATTTCTTAGCTGATTTGTGAGTTCACTCTTTTCCTTTTTGTATCCCATTTCTTTTCTTTGAATCTTCTCAATGTTAACTTTCGGCTCAATGAACCCTGACTCATGCTTGAGTTCTTCAAATCTTGACTCACATAATGGTTTTGTGAAGATGTCGACCAATTGTTTATCGGTTGAGATATATTCGATGATGTCCTTCTTTTCAACATGATCTCTTATGAAGTGATATCGACATCGATATGCTTTGTTCTTGAGTGCAACACGAGGATTTTGAGTGATTGCAATTGCACTTGTGTTATCACATGATTGGAATCTCTTTTTCTTCAACTTCATAGTCTCTGTTCTTTGTCTCATCCATAGGACTTGAGCACAACCCTTTTGCCCGCATATGTATGCCTTGTTTGTAGAGGTGGCTATTGAATTTTGCTTCTTGCTAAACCGGGGAAATCACACTTTGTTTCTAGCATTTGACATGTACACGAGGTGCTCTTCACTGTCGACTACGCATCGGCATAGTCCCAGTCACGAATAGCCAATTAGCTTGAATCCACCGCCTTCCTTTGGATACCATAAGCCAACTTCTTGGCTTCCTTTCAAGTATCTCGGTATTCTCTTATTTCTTTGTCATATGGCTCTCTTTTGGGCGAGTTGAAATCTTGCACATACACCTCTGACAAAGGTGATGTACGGCTCTTCTTTGTAAGATAAGCAATGATCGATAAGTGCTACGTATCTTGTTTGATCTGGGCTTGCCATCTGCATCCATGTCCATTTTGGTGATGTATTCATTGGTATTTTTGAGAAGACTTCTCCTCCATACCAAATTTCTTCATTAATTCTCGGTGTATTTTGTTTGACTTATGAAGGTTCCATCCTTCAATTTGTTTCACTTGAGTCAAGGAAGAATGTCGGTTCTCCCATCATGCTCATTTCAAATTTACTTTGCATGAGGTTTGAAAACTTTTCACCATGACTCTTTGTTTGTGGATCCAAAAATGATGTCATCCATATATATTTGAACAAGCGGTATACTCTTTTTGTCTTGAATTACGAAAAGTGTTCTATCTACTTTTCCTTTTGTGAATCCATTTTGATTTAGGAATTGTGACAGGTATCATACCATGCTCTGCAGGTGCTGTTTCAATCCATAGAGGCTTTCTTGAGTTTGTATACCTTATCTCCAAGAGTCTTTGCTCAAATCCTGGAGGTTGTTCAACATACACTTCTTCTTCAATAAACCATTTAGGAATGCACTTTTTACATCCATTTTGATATACAATGAAATTCTTGTGAGCTGCATAGGCAAGAAACATTCTTATAGCTCGATCTTGCTACGAGGGCAAATGTTTCATCAAAATCTATCCTTCTTCTTGGCAATATCCTTTAGCTACTAATCTTGCTTTGTTTCTTACCACTGAGAACCTTCCTCGTTCATCTTATTTTTGAACACCCATTTGGTGCGATAACATTTTGATGTGTGGGTCTTTGCACTAATTCCCATACTTTATTTCTTTCAAGCTGATTGACTCTTCTTGCATAGCTTGAATCAATGTGTGTCGTCAATGCTTGTGACACGTCTTTGGGCTCTATTTGCGAGATAAAGCATGTGAACATGGCTTCTTGTTGAGTTACGGATCTTGTTTTGACACCTTCTCTTATATCTCCAATAACAGGAGTTACGGTGGATGGTCTCTCGGCCATCTTACATCGAGGTTGGAGTAAGTTAGGTAGGTTCGATCGTCTTGCAATTTTGTGTTGTTGTGGTCAGCTCTCTCGTAATCATTTAGTTTGCAAATTTTCATTTGTTTTTGAGATTGACTATCTCATCTTCTTACGAATTGATAATTCGACTTGACTTGACATAGGGACTCTTACGTATGGTTGGATGATTGGCTCTTCGGTGACTCTTCAATGTCTTCTCCGTTTACATTTGGCTCATCGAATACCACATGAATGGATTTGTACGCAACCATAATCCTTTTGTTGAGTACTCTGTAGGCTTTCTTTTCGGTGAGTATCTAGAAGATACCGCCATCGACTTTAGCATCGAGAAAGTCGTTAGATTGTCTTTGCCATTGTTGTGGATGAAGCATTTACATCAAATATTACAGAAATATGCAACATTTGGTTTTCTTCGATCCAAATCTCATAGGGAGTCTTTGTCGGTATGTCACTTTTATCATACATCTGTTTTGAGTGTAATTTGTGTTGATTGCTTGACCCAAAATCTTTTTGGTAATCCTGCTTGACTAACATGGTCTTGCTGCTTCTTTGAGAGTTCTGTTCCTTCTTTTCTGCAACTCCATTATCTTTGTGGAGTCCTTGCTGCGATAGTTCATGACCAATACCATTTTCAATACAATCTGAGTTATTATTCCATTGACAAACTCAGTTCTCAATACGATCTTATTTTGATAATGGTTTGACTCTTCTCGTTTTGAATCTCTTCATTGATTGTGGTAGTTTTTGTAGAGTTTCTTTCTTTCTTACACATGAATATTGTCCATGTATATCTTGAGTAGTCATCTACTACCACCAAGGTATATTTCTTCCCACTTATGCTAGTTGGTTCCCCTTGGGCCAAATAGATCCATATGTGAATCTGATATTCTTGTTGAAGATGGCATGTCTTTTCTTTGAATGATGACTTGATTTGTTTTCCCGCACGACGACATGCGTCACATATACTCTCCTTTTTGTATCTTGAGTATGGAAGTCCTTCACAAGATTACTTCTTGCAAGCTTGTTGTCGTTTTGAAATTTAGGTGACTCGACTTTTTGTGCCACAACCAACTTGATTCATTTGTGCTCTTAGCTAGTAGGCAGTCTTTGGGTGTTGCGGTTTGACCAATCACGACATACATATTCTTGTCTACATCCTTGCGACACAACTTCATTTGATTGATATCCTTGATTTGGCATACACCCATGTTGAATCAACATTGTAGCCCATCAGAGTTGGTGATGCTTTCGATAAGTTGAAGTTGAGTCCTTCAACATATGCGACATCTGTGATTTCTAATCCATTCCTCTTGATGGATCAATGCCTCTTATTTCACGGGAGCTTCATTTCTCCCAAATATGACTTTTGCTCCTTTAACTTCCTTGAATTTTGACAGATTTTTCTTATTTCTGTCATATGCGGAGCGACCACTATCCATGTACCAGGTTCTTGGCACTCATTTGTTGTGAACGCAATCAAGAAATTAAGTTTTAGGTACCCATACTTATGCAGGTCTGGGGGTTAAATTGTAAGATGATCCAACCAACTTATAGCCAAATGATTTGACTCACAGGGGTTGCCATCTATCGGTGCCATAATCATAATTAATCTTGGCAAATTCTTGGGGATTTTAGGTTCATCTGGTTGTCTCTTTTGTCGTATGCTGTATATAGGTTTTTTGTCGCCCTTTGGGTAATTGTGGTGTCTCTCGATTATAGTGTCTAGTGCATATGTGTCTTTGATGAAAGCTCTTATCTTTTGGAATGGCCTTTCTTGAGTTAGGCCTTTGCCATTTGGGCTTGTATTCCATAAGTCTATCTTTGATAGTTCACATTATTCAATCGGCTTGACTTGGATATTTTCTACCATTCCCATCATATGTATTTCTCGATAGATTTTAGGGTTTTTGGTAGCTCTTGCTTCTTCTTTCTGAGTATTTTGTTTGGAGTTTCTTGAGGAACTCGGTTGAATCTCTTCCATTTGTCTTTTAGCGCACTCATTTGTTGTTTTCCTTTTCCTTTATAACCAAGGCGATTTGCTTGGAATTGTGCTTTGGAGTGAATGTGTGTGTAACATTTAGAGTTTTGGATTTTTGACTCTTCATTGCTTGAAGATCCTTTTTCCAAAATCACTTTTGGATATTGACATAGCACAGAGGAATTAAATCTGGCTGTCTTGTCTCCACATTCTCTTTGACTCATAATAAGATCATCCAATGATTTAGATGCCTTAGTGAATGAAGCAATAACATTTTTGAGGTCATTCTCCCTTCTCTATGACAGCAATTTCTGCTTTATTAACTTAGCGTTTTCAGCCTTTAAACTATCATTCTCATCAACTATTTGACTTAGGGTACTCAGCTCCTTAGTCAGCTTTGAGTTTTGGCTCTTGAGTAAGCTGTTTTCCTCATTCAATAGTGTGTGTGAGGATTTAATGTGTTCAAAATCTTTCATCATTTTGCTTAATGAATCATAAAGATCGAGTGGGTGATGAAGTGTGTGTGTCACGAGTCACTATCACTAGAGTCTGCGAGTTTGATGAGTTAGAGTGTACCTCATCTTCTTGGTCGAGGTTGATTTGTTCCTTGGCCATTAAACAGGTCGGGACTTCTTCCTCAGAGTCACTTGAGTAGTCAGCTTCACTGCTCTCTGAATCATTTGTCTCTCTTGACTTAGCTGTCTCAGCAGTCTCTGCTGACCATCATTGCCTTTTTCTTTTCTTGTCTTCTTTCTTTCTATGAAGACCTTTATTTCTTCTTCATTCCTGTATTTGTTGACTACGAGGATATGGGCGATCAATGGCATAGTGACCTGGTTGTCTGATTCAGCATAGATATTCAATCTTTTGATCGACTCTTTCCATTCTTGGATTGTCGACCCTTTGATATTGACCTTTTGATAATCTGTTCTCTTGGTTGGCCTATCTTCCTTTGACTTGGAGGAGTGAGTGTCTTCGGAAGATTCACCCTTTCCTCTCTTGTAGTTCTTATTGAAGAACTTGTTGAACCTTTTGACCATCGGGGCTATTTCCGGATCAATGACTTCTTTGACCTCGGCTCTCTTCCCATCTTTAACAATTAGAAGCAGCTGTTTTGGAGTATTTGTCTCTTCTGGTCTTTTCTTCTCAACTCAAACTCGTAGGCTTTGAGATCGAGAATAATTCATGATTGGATGTCTTTGATAGGTTCATGGAATGTCTTAGCGCCATGACCTTCATTTCCCATTCAGTGGAAGACTTTTTAGGATCTTCATACACATTTCATACTGTGTATATTCCTTTCCAAGAAGCGAGATAGTTCATTGGTGATTTACGTGAAGCCGAGCATCCGATTGATCCAGGTTTTCTCACTGAGATCATTTTGAAGTTCTCAAATTTCTGTATAGCCACGATAATTTGTTTTCTTTGATTTGCTCACGAGCCTTCACAAATCAATGTTAGCTTGTCCCCAAATGTCTTTAGCGTTTTGCATGATTTGACTTTATTGAACATGGCTTTGTCAAAGTTTTGTAAAGGATATCCTTGGCTACATAGTCCAGGTTGTATCTTTTTTTGTCATCATTTGTCCATTAAGTTCTTGGTTTTCAACCATGGTAGTGCAGGAGCAACATCCTCTTCTCCTTGTACGGCTCTTCTCACGTTTGTGTTCACCTTTAAGATTTGCGAGTGGCCCATTTTCTATCACTATCACATCTCATCATGTAATCTTTGATAGATGAGCACTGCATCGAATTTTCCAATCATCAAATTCTTCAAAGTGAACATAGGGATGCGTGTCAAATTTGCTTCCATGATAATAACTTTTAATGATAAAAAGAGTTTTGAAAGTTTAAGTACTAAAGCAGACTTTGAAAGATTTTGGAGATCTAGTTGATAACGGTGCGGAAGGCTCAATGAACCAAGCCGCTCACGATACCACTTGTAGGTCCCAAGGGGTGTAAGTGTAAGGTTTAGAAGGGGGTTGAATAAACCTTGCAAATTTTCGATTTAGTCATTTTAATTATTGAGTAGATACTACACAATTTGTGTCCTTGGTGGACGGTGATTTAGATGTCAGTAGAGTTAGTCTCTCATGAGACTCAATTGGAGCATTGATGGAATAACTCAAATTGTTAAATCTAAATTAACTGTTGTGGTTTGTTTTATTGGAAGACTTAACACCCTTAAGTTTGATTAAGCAAGGATTTAGTGCTTGGTTTAGTACTTAGAAATTATCAAGTGGATAGCAAATTTATCAGATTTAAACAATTAAGAGACGCAGGAATTGAAATCTTTGAAATGTAAATGACACAATAAAATTTTTATAGAGGTTCGAAGATGGGGTAATTCTTCTACTCCTCTCTTCTCCAACTCTGGAGGAATCCACTAGGTATTGATTAGTATACAAAGTGGTAGTCGGTCCGGATACAAGTCTTGATCACCACGGTGACTTGATCCTTTGGGACTCGATCGGAGACGCCTTGATCACTCGGTGGCTTCCGTGCGACTCGACTTCTTCCGCAGGGGCAAGTTTGCTACTACAACCCCGACTTGCTTAAGCTCTTTGGATTTGATCGAAGCCCTCCAAAAGCTTAAGAATTGGTTCGAGCTTGAACCTTCCTACAATCCTTCGTGGAATGTAGACCCCTTGATTTTCGATATTTTCCTCTTCAAGCTGATTGAAGTTCTCTTTCCTTCACGGTGAGTGTTGGATTGATGTTCTTCGTAGTGTAGGCTTGAGGATTGAGAATGTTTGATTTTCTAATAATTGCTTGAATGTTTTTGGTTCAGTGTCTCTTGTAACTTGTGTCTCTTATTCTCAAATAAACTCCTCAACCTTTTATAGTGATCTTTCAAAAATTTGCCCGTTGAAGAGATAGGCTTATTTTTTGAAAGTCACTTACGATCGTTAGCTTGTCTTGTTGCGATCCTTGGAATTGCCATTTCCTCGTATGAATTGTTCTTTCACCTTTTGAGTTCGACTTGTGTAGTGCTTCCCATTGGTTCATTCCTTTCGCACGCAGGGTGAGCACTCGAGAAAGGTGATATGGAGATATTACTTGTTTAAGTAATTCTCTTGATTTACGTGCAACGGATCTTTTCTGATTATCTCGACTTGTTGCATTTCTTTGCTTTCCCAGGTGACTTAGAGTCAGCTTCTAATCGTGGATGACTCTTGTCACTTCAACTTGAGACTTGGCTTTTCGAGTTGACTTGGGCGATACTCCACTCATTTATCTCACCGCTTCTTGATAGAGTTCCCGTCTACTCTTCTTTGCCATACTCAATTTGTCTGCATGAGTCTTCCTTCTAGTCTTGATTGTCTTCTTGCATGTTAGGGCGTAGGCGACTTAACTTCACTTGGCCGGCTCTATTTATTACAATGCATTTTACAACAAAAATTGGGGTGCCATCTTCCTATTCTAAGTTTTACATGGCATTCATCAAAATCTAAACAATAAATTTCCTAACATAGTCGCACGAAATGGGTTCCTTTTTTTCTTTCTTTTGTTTTGACTGTTGGGGCACGAAATGGGGATGGGTTTGGTTTCTTATTTGTTTTTTGTTTTTATACGGTTTCTTATACGGTTTTGAATGGAATAAGAATGATTTAAATTTCAAAATTCAAAAATACCAACTTAAAGGAGGGATAATTTGGTCAATTTGGGTAGAAAAGAAGTTTTTATCTTATTGGGTAGAAAAAGAGTACCCACTATCCATAGTGGGTACTTTAAAAATTCTCCCGCTAATAAATGTACCACACAAATGGTGTAGCATGAATACTACCACGAGTCACCATAAGATTTGAAAGAAGAGCTAAATATTATGATGAGAACTTCTAAGGATTCAACAATTAACATCGTGTACACCAGTACCAATTTTACTATGTGATTTATCATTTTATCTTATTTTGAATTTACTTATTTTACACTGTTCCGAGATTGGAATTTTTATTTTTAAAAATAAAATACTGGACAAAAACTATTTTCTATCATAAGAAGAATAATTTTGTCAAAGCAAAATTTTAAACATTAACCTATGCGTAAATTTTATATTTGTATATACTTGAGGATGGAGTGATTTTATATGCATGTCACTCCCTTCTCCATCCCTTCATACATTAATCAGCGGCTAATTATAATTTTAGTTCTATAGCTATAGTAAGGTGACAATAATGGTATCACGTAAAATCACGATTTATTAAAAAAGCCTCATAATTTTCAAAAACTCTTGATTTGATCATTTGGTACTTAGTAGTCGAGCATTGGAAAATTTGCCCCAAACAAAATCACCGTCATCGAAAATATTTATGGTATGGTTTTGGAGATTTTTCAAATACCCATATCGAGAACCGTCTTGAACCACTCGAACAGAGGACCCGAATCTAGAACCGATTTTAAATTTTTTATATAAATACAATATACATTATTTCTATCTTTGTTTTTATTTTAATATTGAATTAACTACAAACTATTTGAAATTAAATTGAATATAAGCATATTTAAAGAAAAAACCATAATATCGCAACTATTATGAATTTTAAAAAACTTTGATATTAATAATAGAGTAAATAATTTGAAATTGAAATTAGTTATACGATTAGTAAATTACACTTAAAAGAGAAACAAGTAATAGTATCATATTATAACAATATAAAAAATCATATTTTAATTTTTTACCACATCACATAAATTATAAATATAATTTTACTAATTATGTAAAGTTGTTAAGTATGAGACATTGGGATTATAAATTTATACAAGTTTTTATTTCATTTTAATTTATGAAAACTATTAGTTAATTATATATATTCTATGTCAATAGAAGGACAATTGACCAAATAATATATTATTATTGTATTATAGAGGTTATTAAATTTAGAATTTTGGATTGTGTTACCTATTATAATTTTAGTTTTTATTTTGAGACTACGCTAAAAAGATACTAGAACTCTAGAAGTATATATGTTTTGTGATTTTTATATCGATTTTTCTTTCTTCCAAATTTGTATACTTTATTAATGGCTAATCTCCGAATCTCCGTCCCGAATCGAACCATACTGTCCCATTCCATTAGGACCGAATCTCCGTCCCGAACTGTCCCGAACTTTTGGTACGGTTCGGGACGGAGATTTTTTCTATGGTTCGGTTCTGGAGATTTATTTTCACAATCTCCGAACTTCAGGACGGTTATAGAGATTTTCGAATCTCCGAACCGTCTCGTACCGTGCACACCCCTAAAGTAAACAACCATATTGTAATTGCCTGAAAATATCCATTAAACACTCGTTCATACCGTACATGGAACCGAGTTAGTAACTCGGTAATTGGGTCACTGGTTCAACTTTTTGAACCATTATTAAAAAAATGGTTGATCTATATACTTACATATATATATATATATATATATTATATTATATTATATGTATATGTACACGTGTAAAAGATAAATAGTACTTATGCAAAATATTCTAACAAATACAATTAAAAAGATAAACTAAATTAACAAATGCCTAATATTCCCTTTCTTCCCATATTTAAATATTGTGTACGTAATCAAAGTTTGACAAAAATATTAGTTTATCCTGACTTTGAAAACCATCCAAGTTTTTCTTGAAAAAACTATAGCATATTATCATGTACTGTGTTACGTGTCTGAAACATAATTAAGAACAGAAGATCCCGTCTGAGTTTAGACCATATATAGTGAATAATCACATTAATAATATTGGATACGTGTCATCATAGTCAGATGTTTACCTTTGATAAGGGCAAATGATGGTATGGGCCGACCTGATAGGCCCAGGACATTGGACCGACCTGATAGGTCCAGGAGTGTTTGGCCGACCTGGTGATATCTGGCATTGGACCGAAATGATGAGGCCCATAGCCTTAGGATGGTCTGTTAAGCGTTAAATAATGGGCCGATCCATGGAGGCTTACAGAAGGAGATTGGTATAGGGCTTATCAACTTGGGCCGGCCTGTCGAGGCCCGAGTTCAAATTGTTATGTTGAGCCGATCTGTGTAGAGTCAGCAGTGTTGAGCCGACCTGTTGTGGATGTGTTAAAGTTTAACATGACTTCAGAAGAAGAGGTCAGTTCGGCCTCTGAGATGTATGAGATTGATGCCTTGGAAGACCTAAAAGGGTTTTGCATCAACACAAAGGGCCGAGAAGCGTGTTACGAGAGATCGGAGCTCGGTATTACGAGGCATAAAATTAGGGTTTTTAATGAGATCCGATCCTAATCTAATGATGACTACGACACCAAATCGTAACGGAATCCCAGATTTTACGGAAACCCTAATCCGAGCTAAGGTATAAAAGGCCCAAGCCCAGTTCATTCTAACTTTAATCCCATTTTTGTTACATTGCTTTTTTCTCTCTCTAGCCTTTGTTTCCTTCTCAAAATCGACTTAAGCATCGGAGAGGGTACGCAGGAGCCCCCTCCGACCCCCTTTTGTGCGGTGTCGTGGTGGTTTGCGTCCGGGAAGGTGCTCGGCGGGAAGAAGTAATTTTGGGAGCAATCAAGTGGCGCCGTCGTGGGAAACATTGAGTAGAGCGTGAGATTCGAGTTTTGGCTATGGAGGAGGTTAGGAGAAGCTTGGAAGACGATTTGAACCGTGCGCCCGCCAGGAGATACTCGGGCGTGAGTCACCTTGAGGAGGATGTTCCACCTCGCCCCCACCACTCCCGCGGAGGGAGCGGAGCGTGAGTGCGAGGGACGGGAGCGGATGGATGACGCCTTTATGTCCGGGGAGTATAGATTTGAGCCCAATGTTCTTTGAACAATGGGTGGCTTCATCACTAGAGTCGTGGAGCGGACGGTGGAGAGACGCTTGAGGAGATGCTTCCACCACCAGCTCCTCCGGTGGTCCCTCCTCCCGTGGTCCCTCCTCCGCTTGTGGTTCCCCTCCGATGGTCCCTCCGGAGGTGGGGAGAGAGGTCGGCCAACTATGGCGGAGGAAGTACATTCATCAAGGCGGAGCACATGTCACGAGGACCGGGATTGGTCGGAACGGATGGATGACCTCCACCGTGAGATGCGAGATATTCGTCGTAGAGTGGCTGGAGTATCGGGGCGGCTGCGATTCGGGTAAGGCGGGAACACCCTTCTCGGAAGAGGTGATGGCGAGGCGAGCTTAGGCCTCATACCGAGCTCGAGCCGAATATGATGGTACCACGATCCGTAGGACCATCTTTGCGTTTTGAGAACGCTTTGCTCTCTACCGCAGCATTCACGGACGGCGTGATGTGTAGAGTTTTCCTACCACTTTGACGAAATCGGCTCAATAGTGGTTTAGCCACTGCCGGGCTCCATTCGAATTTTGATGAATTTAGCTTCGGCTTTCTAATCGATTCACGAGTTGCCGTAAGTACCAAAAGGCCCCGACCTGTTTAGTATCAAACGAGAGAGAATGGGAAGGACTTCGGAGCTATATTCGAGAGGTTTACAACGGCAAAGTTGGAGGTGCGTCGGCTAGTCCGAAGTCGGCCAATGCCCTAGCTCGGGGCACGAGGGATGGGGAGTTCTTTGAATCATTAGTGATAGAGCACTGCTAAGATATTTGACAGTACGTTAGCTCGGCGGAGAAAATATATAAACCTGGAAGAGGCGAGAAAAATGAAAAGAGAGGAAGGAGAGAAAGAAGAGACGAGGAGGGAAGATCGGAAGACAAAGTACCTCGGAGAAGAAGCCGAGGTCCGAGGCAATGGGAGGAAGGCCGAGGTTTGAGAAGTATACGCTTTGGCTACATCCTCGGGCGAAGTGCTTGTAGCTATTGAGGCATCTCGACTGAGGTGGCCAAAGCGCCGCAGAGGCGCCGATAAAAAAGCAAAATGTAAGGAGTTTTGTAGATTTCACAATGAGTATGGACACACAACAGATCGGTGCACACACACGAGGATGAGATTGAACGGCTCATTCAAGCAGGTCACCTTAGGGAATTTGTGTACATTGACAAAAAGGAGAAAAAGGGGAATATAAGAGGGATAGCAGGATACCATCAACCTCGGCGGGAGCGGCGCGGGGAGAAAAGGGAAGAGCTACCTCCACCTCCGCCCCACCTCGGCGTGAGGTCATCCGGATGATAGTTGGAGGGCCGACGGAAGGAGAGGTCGGGCGAGCTCGGAAAAATTATGAGAGCGGCAACACGATCGGGTGCAAGAACGATTGAAGGTGAAGCAGGTTGATAAGGGGCGAGTATCAATTTGGACCGAGGATTGCGGGGTATTGTGACACCTCACAGCGATGCCCTTGTGATCACAGCGACGATCTCTAATTATGATGTGCAGCGGGTATTTGTGGATACTGGGAGTTCAGCGGATATTCTATTCTATGATTGCTATAAGAAGATGGACCTCCAAGTCGGCTTGGAGACGGTGGACACGGCGTTGGTCGGATTTGCTGGAGGAATGATCCAACCAATAGGTATGATTACTTTGCCTGTCTCTTTGGGTAAGGAGCCTAATCGCAAAACTAGAATGATTCGATTTTTGATAGTCGAGGCACCGTCCTCTTATAATGTCATGTTGGGTAGACCGGCACTAAATGCCTTCCAAGCAGTGGTGTCGGTATACCATCTAAAAATGAAATTTCCTGTGGGAGAGAAAGTAGGGAAGTCGATGTTGATCGAGTATATGGCGAGAAAATTGTATGCGTAGAAAGTATTGAGGAAAGCGAGAAAGGGGAGTGCTTTTGATGATGATAGAAACAAAGACAAGTTGGTTAGGTTGGACGAACCAGTGGAGCATGTCCAGCCCAATGATGAAATGATGATGGTCGAGCTAGTGCCAGGTGACCCTGATAAGGTCACTAAGGTCGGGAAGGAGTTGACTGATGAATTAAGGGATGAGCTGGTGGAGTTTTTAGGAGTAATGTGGATGTATTTGCTTGGACGGAAGACCTGGTGGGATAGATCCAAGCATGTTGAACATAGGTTTAATGTTAATCCATCATATAAGCCGGTAAAACAAAAGAAGAGGAACTTGGTCTAAGAAGGATGCTATAATTAGGGCGGAGGTGCAAAAGTTGTTGAAAGCAGGGCACATTAAGAAATCCAGTTTCGAATGGCTATCTAATGCGTATTGGTTAGAAAACGGAGGGCGATTGGCACATGTGTGTGGACTTTAGCGATTTGAATCGTGCTTGCCCTAAAGATTATTACCCATTGCCCCGAATTGATCATTTGGTGGATTCGACGTCGGGATGTGAAGCGCTTAGTATGATGGATGCATCACGGGGATATCATCGGATCAGGCTAGAAGAAGACGAAAAAGGGTGTGTTTCACCACCTCTTTTGGTACATACGCTATGTAGTAATGCCGTTCGGATTAAAGAATGCGGGAGCCACATATCGAGAGGTTGGTGGATAAGATGTTTGGGAAGCGGCTCGGCAAGAACATGGAAGTATACGTGAGCGATATGTTGGTCAAAAGTATAAAAATTTGTGGATCATGTGCATGACCTGGCGAAACATTTGACACCCCGAGGAAGTATAGGATGGTGAACCCCAAGAAGTGTGCCTTTGGGGTCAGGTCGGGAAAGTTTAAAGGGTACATGGTAACGGAGAAAGGAATAGAGGCCAATCCGGAAAAGGTCGGGGCCATTAGAGAGATGGCACCACCTCGGGATGCCAAAGATGTGCGATGTTTAACAGTCGGCTAAGCGGCGTTGAATCGTTTTATTTCACGCCTTGCGAGAGAGAAGTTTGCCCTTTTTTAAGGTCTTGAGGAAAGCCAAAAAGTTTGTTTGGGATGAAGAGTGCCAAAGGGCTTTCGAGGACTTGAAAAATTATTTGGCTGATCTATCATTGCTAACTAAGCCGTTGCCGGGTGAGCCCCTATACCTCTATCTTTCGGTAGGGGCAAGCGGGAGTTAGCACGGTCTTGATCGGGAAGAGAGATCGGTTGAGGCGTGTACTATGTCGTAAAGTTTTGAGGAATGCCGAGCTACGATATGCGGAGATCGAGAATCGGCGGGTTTGGCTTTGGTGGTGATGCGAGGAGACTTGGCCGTATTTCCTTTCGCATAAGGTAATTGTTCGAACTAATCTTCCGTTGAGAAATGTGATGAGCAAACCCGAGGTAGCGGGGAGGTTAGTGAAGTGGGCTATCGGTGAGTGAGTATGATTTTGGATTCGAAACGGATCGGCCATTAAAGCTCAGGCTTTGGCGGATTTTGTTCAAGAATCAACTAGAGATGATAGCGATGAAGGAGCTTGGGTGATTTATGTGGATGGTTGAGAGGGAGTTCGGGATGTGGTCTTGGTATTGTTTTGATCAGCCCTTGAGGATCGAAAATGACTTTCTTTGTGAGGTTGGAGTTCAAGCTATCTAATAATGAGGCGAGTATGAAGCATTCATCGGAGGAATGCAAATGGCCATTGAGATGGGGCATTAGGATGGTAAGTTACATGGACTCTCAGCTCGTCCATAAACAAATTATGGGAGAGTTCGAGGTAAGGGAAGAAAGGATGAAGAAGTATGTTGAAGCATACGAGCTTTAGAAAGAAGAGTGAAAGAAATCAAGATATGTCAGTCCCAAGGAAGAAAATGGTCGCGCGGATTTTTACGGCAAAATTGGCCAGTTCGGCCTTGGAGAATCAAGCTAAACAGATCACACTTTTGGTAGCAAAACGGCACTAGGGTTGGAAGTCGGAGAGATTGAGAAGAAAGAGGATTGGAGGTCGGCTATCATAGCTTACTTAAAGAGGGGTCTTACCAACGGTAGGCGTGAAGTAGCTCGACTGAAAATTCGGGCGACACGTTTTTGCATTATCGGGGATAAGTTATATAAGAGATGATTCTCTATGCCTTTGCTGAGGTGTTTGAGTGGAGAAGAGGGTACATATGTGCTCAGAGAGATACATGAAGGTTGTTGTGGGAACCACATGGGAGCAAGAATTTTGATGAAAAAAGTCTTTAGGGGCGGGGTATTTTTGGCCTTACACGAAAGGAAGCGAGAAAAGTTGGTGAGAGCATGCGAAAAATGTCGAGATCCATGCACCTTTGGTACATCGACCGGCGGAGGAACTCATGACGATGAGCTCGGCATGTCCATTTGCAAAATAGGGAATTGACATCGTGGGTCACTTTCCTCCCGGCCAGGTCGGAGGAAATTCTTGATTGTGGCAATCGACTATTTTAGCAAGTGGGTGGAGCGAGAACCTCTTGCTAAGATAAATGAATGCGATGATGAAATTTATTTGGCAAAACATAGTATGTCGGTATGCGGCGCCTCGGGCCTTGATATCGAGATAATGGGGACGCAGATTCGCGGGCGAAATCCGAGCTTGGTGTGAGGAAATGAAGATCAAGCAAAACTTCACTTCGGTGGCTCCCGCAAGCTAATGGGCAAGTGGAGGTAACTAATAGGATTCTTGTCCAAGGATTGAAAGCTCGGCTTGAAAAGCGGGGAGAAGCATAGGTTCGGGAGCTCGGTTTAGTCTTTGTGGGCTTATCGAACTAATCCGGAAGGCCTTTGGTGAGGCTCCGTTCAGTTTGGTGTATGGCATGGATGCAGTCATACCGGCGGAGATCGGGATGGAAACACATCGAGTCCAGAATTTTGATGAAAATATTAATGAGCTGTTGATCCGAGAGGCATTGGATACGATAAATGAGAAAAGGGAGATGGCATTTTTGCAGATGGAAAAGACACGAGGAAGGATCAAAGCAGCTTATGACAAGAAAGTAAAGAAAAGGGCCTTTCAGGTCGGTGATTTGGTTTTAAGAAGGTCGGATGCTAGCAAAAACAAAGGGAAATTGGATGCGAATTGGGAAGGGCCACTTCGGGTAGTGAAGGTGTTGGCAGGAGGTGCGTATGAGCTGGAAGAGATCGGAGGTCGAAAGCTCCCGAGGGCTTGGAACAGTTGCAATTTGAAGAAATATCATTCCTAGAATAGAGAAATATTTGATGTAATCAATCTACTCGTTTTGAATGAAATGATACGCTGCCCTACATTATGAGTTCGGAAAGTGGAAATGATTAAAAGTGACAAGTATTTGGAGCTCAGCTCGAGCTAGTCTCCAAATACTTGGGGCCACGAGGCCATGCGAGGAGCTCGGCTCGAGCCAGCTTCCCTGATGAACTGACAAGTATTTGGAGCTCAGCTCGAGCTAGTCTCCAAATACTTGGGGCCACGAGGCCATGCGAGGAGCTCGGTTCGAGCGGCTTCCTTTGAAGACTGACAAGTATTTGTAGCTCAGCTCGAGCTAGTCTCCAAATACTTGGGGCCACGAGGCCATGCGAGGAGCTCGGCTCGAGCCAGCTTTCTTTGAAGACAAGTATTTGGAGCTCAGCTCGAGCTAGTCTCCAAATACTTGGGGCCACGAGGCCATGCGAGGAGCTTGGCTCGAGCCAACTTTAATACAATTGACAAGTATTTGGAGCTCAGCTCGAGCTAGTCTCCAAATACTTGGGGCCACGAGGCCATGCGAGGAGCTCGGCTCGAGCCAGCTTCCTTTGATGAAACTGACAAGTATTTGGAGCTCAGCTCGAGCTAGTCTCCAAATACTTGGGGCCACGAGGCCATGCGAGGAGCTCGGCTCGAGCCGCCTTGAAGACAAGTATTTGGAGCTCGGCTCAGCTAGTCTCCAAATACTTGGGGCCACGGCCATGCGAGGAGCTCGGCTCGAGCCAACTTTAATACAATTGACAAGTATTTGGAGCTCGGCTGAGCTAGTCTCCAAATACTTGGGGCCATGAGGCCATGCGAGGAGCTCGGCTCGAGCGAGCCTTCCTTGATGAAGCGACAAGTATTTGGAGCTCAGCTCGAGCTAGTCTCCAAATACTTGGGGCCATGAGGAGCACGATATGCTAATCTTTTTTTTGCAAAAAAAAAAAAAAATAATTACAAGAATAATAGACAAGAGATCGAGAAATGAAAGTGCGAAGAAACTTTATTGATCATTCAAAATAAATACAAGTACATGATAGAAAATTACAAAAGCGAACTAAACTCTAAGTAGTAGGGGAACATTCTCGGTATTCAGGTCATCCATGGAGATGGTCACATCATCTATGAGAGCGAGTTGAGATCGTCATCAGGGATATCTGAACTTGACTGCAAGGAAGCGAGCGAGAGGATGGACCGAGCTCCAGGAGCTTGCGAAGGACCGGCCGAGCTGGAGCGGGGTGGAGGATAAAAGAGAGATAAGGACTCTATGAACTCCTCCATAGGAGCGAGGTTGAGACGCTCCGCCTCGTCGAAAAAACACGAAGCCTTTGGTGTCGGGCGAGAATCCTTCGGGGGACCTCGGCGATCGAAGGGCTCGGTAGTGATCGCGTTCCCTCGAGTTGAAGCTCGGCCTGGTCAAAAGCAAAGCCATAGTACTCCATGGCGGATCTGAGAGAGAACTCGATAAATTCCTTAGAGCTTAGAAAGGCTTGCTTCACCCTCTCCCGAATGGCCTGAACTATGGAAGAGCCCTCGGGGGAGGTGAGGAAACTTTGCCGACCAGCTTCCACGCCCTCAGCTCGGGCTTGGTCGACATTGACAGTACATCGGATCTGGAGATCGCTAAGCTCGGTCTTGAGGTCAGCATTATCAGTCTCCAGAGACTTTATTTTGGCCTCTAGAGAAGCCACCGTAGCTTTGTTGACCTCTTCCGCCTCCTTGTACCGGCGGTTCTCCTCTAGGAGTTTAGTCTCCCGAGCTTTCAATAGGATGACCTCTTCTTAGAATTGTTGAGCTCGACACTGCAGGAAGGATCGGCAAAGCCAACCCGAGCTCGGGAGATCGGGCGGCTAGCTGTGCCTCAGCCTTCGAGTGGTTTAGGCAGAATGAGGTCACCACTCCAGTCACTAAGTTTCTCCAAAGCGATTCGGTCGGGGTTCGGGCGATTGCCTTGGACATTGGATGGCAAAGGTCCCATCGTTGTTCTTGAGATGGAATTACTGTGAAGAAGGTTTGATTGGGTGTATGAATGGGAGTGCGAGAGAGAAGCGGCGGGGAGGTGGAGTGTTCTTCGCCCTCTTGGCAGCTCCTCTGTCAAGCCTTGGTGACCTCTTGGGAGGGAGGTCGGATAAGGTTGAGCCCTGGACCGGTGAGATCGGCCATTTCTGCGGCAGCGTAATGCAGTAGCCGAAGTGGAGAAAGGCGATCTCCGGGCGTGGGGCAACTTTGGATGAGGGAGGTTGTGAGCCAGGAGCAATGGCTTGCTCCTCGTCATCATCCTGACCATCATCGTGCCATGAACATATCCGCACAAAGAGGAAAGATTAGCTAGTGAGTGAGAATAAAATAAATCAATTGCAAAAAGACAATTACCAATGTCGCGAAGCGCAAGGGAGCCACGATGGGGGGCATTTCAAGTGTCTGAGAAGAGAAGGGGTTATAAAGGCGAGAGAGGTCATACTTGACCAAAGTGAGTTTATTTATCCGAGCACCGGAGGTCGGAGACCGATCTGCGGGGTTGTGTTTGCGTTGAAGTGGAAGGGTCAGTCCAGGCAATAAAGGGAACCCCAAGCTCGGGGAGAAATGAAAAAATATTTGTCCTTCCGAGAATTTGTTGGAGGAAGGATACTTGCATAGAAACCGAGCAAAAAGAAATGATCTAGAGTGGAATAGGGCAAAGAAGGATCTAGAGTGGGTTCTATGTCTAAATACTTAGTCAAAATAATGAAGCGGCTAGGATACGAGAATGAGTTCGGGGCTAGTTGATTTAAAGGCACCGGGAGAACTCGGATACCCTGACCATGAATGGATGGATGGGAAATCGGAGGCCGCCCTCTATCCGACCTACGAAGAAGGATAGGGCATTGGGTGGAGGTCGGTTAGGTCGGTCGGAGGCTGGCGGGAAGATAAAGTTTGAAAAGAGGACGGAATTTGGGCGGTTCTTTTAAGGGTTTGAAGATTCAAATGATAAGGTGGTCCCCTTAAAATCATGAGGATATACGGGTAAGGGACCGAGCACGGAGCTCGGATCTCTATTGTGTCGAATCACGACCTGAATCGGAGCTAGATTCGATCGCGTCGGTCCGATGGGCGGACACGGTGAAGGGAAAGTGGCGGAGAACAGAGCCCGTCGTCATCGCCTGCCGTTCTAAGTCGGCGACAACGCGTCCGGCGGTGTTGAGTGAGAGGAAGAGGATGCCATATTAAAAGAAAAGAAAAACTGGAAAGGAAAGGGTTACTTCGGATATAAATATGAGGTTGAAGGAAGAAAGTAGTCCGGGATGTGGAACTTTTGAAACTATCGGAACTGGAGAATTTCGCTTTGAGGAGAAGAAGAGTGTCTTTGGGAAGAACGCTCTGAAATTTGAAATGTGGGAAAGTGAAAAATGGAGGAGGAAGATGGCTTTTATAGGGGAGAAAAGAAGACAAAGGGTGCCCGATTTTCGAGAAGATGATTGGGCCGGTCTACGAGGCGTCGGGGAAGCGAAATGATGTCTCATCAATCAAATCCGGCGTGTCAGTACTTGAAAGGCCAAAGGCGGCATGAATTTGAAAAGCCAAGAGTCGGCGGGAAAGTGAAAAGCACAAACCCTAAATGTTAGGTCGGTTCGGCCTATGAGCAACTATGGTTGAGGTGCGAGACCAACCCATAGTTGGGGGAGGAATTGATAAGGGCAAATGATGGTATGGGCGACTGATAGCCCCCAGGACATTGGACCCGACTGATAGGTCGAGTGTTTGGCCGACTCGGTGATATCGGCATTGGGACCGAAATGATGAGGCCCATAGCCTTAGGATGGTCATTAGCGTTAAATAATGGGCGATCCGTGGAGGCTTACGAGAAGGAGATTGGTATAGGGCTTATCAACTTGGGCGCCACTGTCGAGGCGAGTTCAAATTGTTATGTTGAGCCGTCTGTGTAGAGTCGTGATGTGTTGAGCCGACCTGTTGTGGATGTGTTAAAGTTTAACATGACTTGAGAAGAAGAGGTCGGTTCGGCCTTCCGAGATGTATGAGATTGATGCCTGGAAGACCTAAAAGGGTTTTGCATCAACACAAAGGGCGGCGTGTTACGAGATCGGAGCTCACGGTATTACGAGGCATAAAATTAGGGTTTTAATGAGATTCGATCCTAATCTAATGATGACTCGACACCAAATCGTAATGGAATCCCGGATTTTACGGAAACCCTAATCCGAGCTAAGGTATAAAAGGCCCAAGCCCGGGTTCATTCTAACCTAATCCTCAACATTACATTGCTTTTCTCTCTCTAGCCTTTGTTTCCTTCTCAAAATCGACTTAAGCATCGGGAGAGATGCGGAGCCCCCTCCGGCCCCCCTTTTGTGCAGGTGTCGTGGTGGTTTGCGTCTGGGAAGGTGCTCGGCGGGAAGAAGTAATTTTGGGAGCAATCAACCTTATAAAAACATCATATCCAACACTGATGCGAACAGGGATAAGGAATTATCCTAATTTTGAGATAACCAATTAGAACCAGCCAAACCTCATTTATAAATATATATATATATATATATATATAGGAATAGGATCAAATGAGACCACATAATTAAAATGAGACAATGTGGACTAATCTTGGCCACGCATCTCAAATTTTAAGTGGTTGGGATCTTTCCACTTTTATATTAATTTTCGTTTTATTTTTATGCTGAAAAGGGCACAAAGGTAATTTCACAATTTCATTTTAATTTTGTAACTGAAAAATCCCTTTCATCTCCCCCAAAATCTGCCCGACGGTTCATCCATTCCTTTTCTTTCAGTAATTCCTTTTCTCTCTAATGGGTTGCCGTGGAGTGAAGCGAGTTTCCATCGGAAAACATATGCGCCGACGTGCGTTGTAGTCACACACACTCTCTCTCTTCTATGGAGAAAGGTGATGAGAGATTGAGCGAGCGTTTTGTGAGTTTTTTTTTTTTTTTGCTTTTTGTTTTTTTTTTCAGGCTTTGTTTGTTTCCACCATGGAAATTTGAGCCAAAACCATGGAGGTTTCTTTTGAGATTTTTATTTCATTTTCATCTATAATAACATGATAATAATCTTAACCGAAAAGGAAAAAAATAAAATAACATGATAATTACCACCCTTTCCTTCTCTTAGACCGCGACAAGCTCACCAGGAAATATCCCGAATCATTTTCGGAGTTTCGCCAAAGATTGGTGAAGAAAGGCAGTCTTGACGTGGGAAAACGATGGCCTACTAGGGAGCGTGGGGATTAGTGTACACTTAGATGTTTTTCGATATATACTTAGATGTGTTTTCTTTGTATAAATAGTTAATTTTTGATGTATATATTTATGTTGTTGTATACTTATGTTTTTTGTTGTATATTTATATATGATTTGTTGTATACTTATATGTGTTTTGTTGTATACTTATATTTTTGTTTGACAATTGTAATATGCAGTAAAATTATGTTAAACATACAACAAAATAGTGTTATATACATCAAATATATGCTAAATATACAACACAATAATGAGCGTGATTTTCTCTCTCTATAATTGATTTACTTAATCCACGGTCCCCACATATTTTTGTTTGACCATTTTAATATGCAGTAAAATAATGTTAAACATACAACAAAATAGTGTTAAGTGTACATCAAATATATGCTAAATATACAACACAATAATGAGCGTGATTTTCTCTCTCTCTATAATTGATTTACTTAATCCACGGTCCCCACATGTTAATGAGCATGATTCTCTCTCTCTATATAACTGATTCCTTGATTTACGATCCCCACATATTTTTGTTTGACCATTTTAATATGCAGTAAGATTATGCTGAACATACAGTAAACTAGTGTTAAGTATACATCAAATATATGATAAGTGTACAACATCTTGCATGGCGAGCACATGCGCGATTTTCTCGGGATTTTCTCTCTCCCACGTGATTTTTCTCTCTCTAATAACGATTCCATATTTGGATGATCCCCCACTTGGTTAATTTGACAATTATACCCTTATTTTGCATTAATTAAATATTTAATGTAATTTTATCCCCTATTTGTCTTAGCCATTGATGTAGATAATGGAGGATTGAGACGAGTCCACACTGTCTCACTATAATATGTGGTCTCATTTTAACCTTCCCCTATATATATATATATATATATCATATATATACATATATAATATATCTATTGGTTCAAATGAGATAGCGGTTTAGGGTACGACCAATAGGAACTAATCTTAGTCATTGATTGAAAATATTTGATAGTGAGATCTTTCCACTTTTTTTGGTAACTAATTTGTAATTGTCTTTCATTAAAGACAATATATATAATATTTTTTGTTTCAGCGTTTTTATATGAGACACGATAATGACTGTCTTATTTAATGGCGTAATCATAGTTTTTTTTTCTATCGAATCCAAGATTTTTAGTGTTTTTTGCTGCTTAAACAACTTTTAGACAATGCACAGTTAGTTATTTTCTATTGCAATATTTTATGACACAGTGGAGAATAAACATAATTAATTTTATTTTGATGCTTAGATAGATCTTAGACAACGCATAGTTATTTAATTTTTATTGCATAGTCCATGACACTTTGTATATATAGTTGGATATAATGTATTGCATATATAGCTTCTAGGCCGTGCATAGTTGGGGAAAATGCAAAATTAGTCATGTATCTATAGGGGTGTTGCAATATTAGTCTTGTAACTTTTGAAATTGCGATTTTAGTCCTGTATATTTTGCCCTTTTTACAATTTGGTTCCATAAGTTTTAGATTTGTGCAATTTTGATCCTATAAGTCTTAAGTTGATACAAATTTGGTTCTAAGAGCTATTTCAATATTTCAATTATTCCCAAATACCCTTAATAGCCAAAATAATCAATATACCTAAGATCAAATTTAAAATAGTATCACAACCTATATTTTTTTTAATTGAGTATAGTTATTTATCATTTATACTATAGATTGTCTAATGATAGAAGCATTTTAAATTTATAAATCCAAATTAAAATTCGAGATACGAGTGCAATATGTATTATTTCTTAATTATGAAAATACAAAAAATACGTATAAATATGCCAAAATTGGTTATTTTTAATAATAGAACCGAAATTATCAAAACTAAAAAGTAAAAGACTAAAAAATTGTCAAATCCTAGTACTTACATATTTTAAATTGTTATTTTAGCTAAGGGCAAAATTGCCAAAGGACTAAAATTGCAACTTCTAAAGTTATATGACTAATTTTGCAACACCCTTACAGATACAGGACCAATTTTGCAATTTTTCCCGTGCATAGTTGTTAGAGAATTTTCTAACCGCAAGTCTACGGTGTCAAGTTTTAATATAGTGAAAGTAAGGTTGTCGTATCCATAGGGAATGCGTGTATAAGTACCAAGTATAAATTACTTATGCTATATTTGATAGATCAATAATAGGTGGATATCTCAATTTATAAATAAAAACAACTAGATGTAATTACTCAAAATATAAACAACTAAATATATGGGAGAATGAATTCTAGAGGTGTGATGAATCTAGTTTTCCCTTATATTATCAGTATGGTTTATCAATCACAAATTACCAATTTATAAGTCAAGATTTCTACAATAATCATTTCCTCTCTCGAGTGCCAAATGATTTTAGATCACAATTAGAAAATCAATATCTCTATAAAAATCACCAATTGAAATCTCAATAAACACTATGAATCTTAATAAATGACTTCAAAGGATTCACAAATCTCTCAATTCTATGAAATCCTAGGTTATGCTATTTCAAGGTCATGTATTCAATTACCTCTCTCAAGTGTCAAATCAAATACACCAAACACTCTAAATTATTGATCAAGTAATTTAGAAGCAATAGATCCAAATAGCACAAATAAATTGAGAAATCTAGATTGATAAACCACAATATCAAAACATAAGTTCAAACATAGATTACATCAACCCTCTAGAATTATATAGTTTAGCTCATGATGAAAATACAAATATCCTTAATCAAATGAGAATGCATCTCAAATGATATACAAGAAACAACAAAGAAGGAATTAAAGAGATTAAAGAAGAATCTTATCTATTTCTAGATGATAAATGTCTTCAATCTTCTTCCCAACTCTTTCCTTGTGTCTTGGTGGTGTTGGTTTTCATCTCCAAGTGTCCTCCATGCCCTAGTTCAAACCATGTATCTATTTATAGTACCCTCCTTTTAGATCCAAAAATCGAACATTTCTTGTTTTGTCCGCCCACGGGAGCTGCAGCGCTCGAAAATGGCGTGCTAGGCACAAAACACAAACCCTGACATCGCCCATTTTTGGTACCGGAAAAGGAGGAGGAGGAGGGGCATCGGTGTGGCGTAGAACACTCATGGCGGCTGCGGCTCACCGTTTTGGGCACTGTGGGCGCATTGTTGCGCTGCCTGCGCTCTTTTTTTTTTGTAGCACCATTCAAACGTCCGAATTTGCTTTGGGTGTCTCCATAGGAGTTGTAGCTCTAGCCACTTGAATCACTCAATATCAATTTTGTAGAGAGTTATGACCAAAATACTAAACCCGCAGTCTTTAGAAATTTGACGCAGCGTTTGGGCGTTTCTTCAAATCAATCTTTCGTTGTTTGATCATTCTTGCTTCTTTTGACACACGACTCATTAAAATGACTCTAGACTCAATATAATTGGCCCTCAACATGGCTTGGCCACTCAAATGACTCGAAACAATAGAAATTAATACCTAACCTATGAGATATAACAAAAATGACTCAAAATACTCAAAAACAACACAAAACTCTAGTGTCGAAAGCCCAAATCAATGGTATAAAACCAACTGAACAAATACCCCCAAACTTATACTATTGCTTGTCCTCAAGCAATTACAACTCTAAAATGAAAAATACAAGACACAACAATACAAGCAAACTGCAAAACTTCACAACCAATATCATTTGTCTCATTACTCATTTCACTATCAATCAAGCATGTGTTTTGACATTGTGATCAAATGAGTTGAATGTTCATGCCAATTTCGTTTACATTATTCAAATAGATCCGTGAAATCAAGTGTTATCAAAATGATCCATTTCTAATTATCAAGAAATAATGTTTACCGGATTCCATAAGCTTGTCATTCACACTAATCTCCACTAATGTAGGCTAATGTAACACAAGGATCAATAGGACTTTCAAGGCTTGTAATATGGGCTTAGGGCAAGGTAGGAAAATATAGGATTAAGTAGCTCAACTCACCCAAACACACAATTATCACTTCGAATCACCAATTGCCAAACAAAATAGCTACCTTCACTTTTGGAATTGTCCACTGGTCTCCTTTTATGAGCCTAAACTCACTGATTTTTTTTTTCCGAAACCCCCAAACTTATTCTTTTGCATATTTTTACACATGGGGTTCATATTTTCTTTTTCTCGGCAACTTCATTCAAGTGAACACATACCTTACTTATCATATCCTCCTCAACCTTCAACATTTTCTGTGTATGAGTGATGGGTAATTAGAATTTTCACATGTAGGCTCAAGGTATAGGATTTGTTGCCAAAGAACGGGTTTAATGAGGCTCAAAGGGGACATTAGTGAAAATATATAATATAAAGGTAGGCATTTTTGGCTCTAGCTTGTTCAAAGATGGCCTAAATCATTTCCTTAATGTTACTTCACCTAGGATTTCGCCTCGACTAGTGATCAGACAAGTTCTAGAATCCGGTGGGATCATACAAGAAACACTCAACTTCATAAATCATTTTCAAATAAATCAACCAAATTATGCATGTAGATGGAATTAATGGAACGAAGCATAGATCACCGCTTAAACACATGCTCTTTTGACCGTTTAACTCATATTCGACAAATTCACTTAGTCATGCAGTTCTATAGTTCAACAAATGACTCGACTCGACTCAACTCAAAGCAAATATACAAGACACAAAAAAACACGAAGAAAGTAGGATCACAAACTGAAAAAAGTATTACCACTCCCCCAAACTTAATATAACCATTGTCCTTAATGGAAGAGGTGCAACTCCTCGTCGGAATCGTGGGGTGAAAGAGAAGCAACAGGGCCAATTGGTAGCACTCCATAGGGTCGATGGCTTTTTTCTTGCCTTTCTATGATTTAGGAGGCATAATACCAACCTGTCAAACAAAACCAAACGTGGAAACGAGCAATGGGGTAAAGTACCACAATATCATGTGAAGACCATGGGAGCTACATCAATGTTATATAATCGTGATCGACATGTGAACTCCTCCAAGCAATCAACCAAGAAGGGTATGCAAAAGTGATAAATTTCTCATTGAGGCATTTTATCAAACACATGGTGGGCATAAATCAAGGTAAATGATGTATATGCAATTATATATCAAATTATGCCAAAATTTCAATGCATCCAAATACTATCACAATAAGCACCTTTTTGCACATAATTTCACAAGAATCGCGTAATGAGTATGCAAGAGGGATAGGGTGAGATGCAACATGACTACTTCTAATAAAACACAAACATTCTAACTAATCAAACTATGAAAGCAAGTAAAATGAGCTTGGGTTGTCTCCCAAGAAGCGCTAAATTTAAAGTCTTTAGCCGAATTTTGTTTTACTCAACGGGATCCAAAAACAAGTGTCGATCATGCCACGCCTTTGTATTTTCCAACAAAGATAAGCGATCCTTTAGTGTATATAAGATGTGGATGATTAAGGATCCGAATGTTGATGGTCTTTTGGAAATCAAAAAATGTGTTCCTAATGATGAAAAATGGTTTATCAATCTTAGTAAAGATATTTCTATCTTTACTCACATTAAATATCATGAAATTTGTAGAACATGTTAATTGATCACCATTTTCAAACATTGTTCCTTCAAGTGTATGCTTCTTAAAATTTGATACATTTGTATTGAAGCTTACATCTAGAGTGCACATATTTTTGTCAATATGAGGATTTTCAATCGAGTGAGAGATAGAGATACTCCCCTGAGTTAATTTGATGTAGCTCCTCTCTTGTAAGATCGGATTGCACTCTTCAAAAGTCTCATCCAAATTTTGAAGGATGTCCACCTTTTTCATAATGGGCAATTCATGTTCATGATTTTCTATTTCACCAGGTCCCAAGAATGATGACGACTCTTCATTATTAAGTTGATCAATCATTTGTTGGAGTAACTTTGACATATTTTGACATGTAATCTCAATTTGTTGAATGCTTCCCTCGGTTTGTAGTAATCTATCATCACTTTCTCGATTTCTTATCTTACACTCTTCAATAAACTCAGCAAGATTTTCTTCCAACTCGGACCGACGTTTTATCTCATCTTGTTGTCTTCTTGCCTCACAATCGTCTAGAAATTGATAAAGTGTTTCTTCCAAGCTAGACAATTGTTCTTGTGGTTGATGAAAGGTTTCATGATTTGTAATATTTTGGGCCCATACATTTTCTTGAGGTGGATAATAAGGAACAAAATTGTTCACACTTTGACTTCCAAAAATCCCAGTAGCATCATCGGTTGGCTACGTATGTGCATACATTATAATTCCATCCAACGATGTGCCTAAAAAAATTACACAAAATTAAAACAAGAAAAGAAAAAAAACAAAAAAAATAGTCAAATTACAACTAGGCAATCAACCTTGATATCATACAAAATAAATTCCCCGGCAACAGCGCCAAAAACTTGTTATAGATTTTTCTAACCGCAAGTCTACGGTGTCAAGTTTTAATATAGTGAAAGTAAGGTTGTCGTATCCACAGGGAATGCGTGTATAAGTACCAAGTATAAATTACCTATGCTATATTTGATAGATCAATAATAGGTGGATGTCTCAATTTATAAATAAAAACAACTAGATGTAACTACTCAAAATATAAACAACTAAATATATGGGAGAATGAATTCTAGAGGTGTGATGAATCTAGTTTTCCCTTATATTATCAGTATGGTTTATCAATCACAAATTACCAATTTATAAGTCAAGATTTCTACAATAATCATTTCCTCTCTCGAGTGCCAAATGATTTTAGATCACAATTAGGAAATCAATATCTCTATAAAAATCACCAATTGAAATCTCAATAAACACTATGAATCTTAATAAATGACTTCAAAGGATTCACAAATCTCTCAATTCTATGAAATCCTAGGTTATGCTATTTCAAGGTCATGTATTCAATTACCTCTCTCAAGTGTCAAATCAAATACACCAAACACTCTAAATTATTGATCAAGTAATTTAGAAGCAATAGATCCAAATAGCACAAATAAATTGAGAAATCTAGATTGATAAACCACAATATCAAAACATAAGTTCAAACATAGATTACATCAACCCTCAGAATTATATAGTTTAGCTCATGATGAAAATACAAATATCCTTAATCAAATGAGAATGCATCTCAAATGATATACAAGAAAAACAACAAAGAAGGAATTAAAGAGATTAAAGAAGAATCTTATCTATTTCTAGATGATAAATGTCTTCAATTTTCTTCCCAAACTCTTTCCTTGTGTCTTGGTGGTGTTGGTTTTCATCCCCAAGTGTCCTCCATGCCCTAGTTCAAGCCTACCATGTATCTATTTATAGTACCCTCCTTTTAGATCCAAAAATCGAACATTTCTTGTTTTGTCGCCCACACGGCGCTGCAGCCTTTTCGAAAATGGCGGCGGCTGGCCAAAACACAAAACCGGCATCGCCCATTTTTGGTAAGACGCTGCGGCGCCAAGGAGGGGGCGCTGCAGCGCGCGTAGAACACTCCTGGGCACTGCAGCGCCAGTCGCTCTCTCTCTTAGCTTTCCATAGCCACTTGAATCAGCTCAATATCAATTTTGTAGAGAGAGTTATGACCAAAATACTAAACCCGCCCGATCTTTAGAAATTCCGGACAGCGTTTGGGCGTTTCTTCAAATCAATCTTTTGTTGTTTGATCATTCTTGCTTCTTTTGACACACGACTCATTAGAATGACTCTAGACTCAATATAATTGGCCCTCAACATGGCTTGGCCACTCAAATGACTCGAAACAATAGAAATTAATACCTAACCTATGAGATATAACAAAAACGACTCAAAATACTCAAAAACAACACAAAACTCTAGTGTCGAAAGCCCAAATCAATGGTATAAAACCAATTGAACAATAGTTAGTTGATTGTTGTTGTATAGTTTATGACATTTATGGTAGGGGTGTGCACGGGACTTGGAGATCACCGAACCCGAACAGATATCCGAACCGAAAAATCTCCGAACCGAAAATCTCCGTTGACTTTTTGACTTTCTTCAAACCGAACCGTCATGAAAATTTACATGGTACGGTTCGGAGATTTTTCAAATATCTGTACCGAGAACCGTACCGAACCATACCGAACCGTACCGAATCGAATATCTGAAATTAGAACCGATTTTAAAATAATTTTTATATATACATATATAATATTTTTATCTTATTTATATTTTGATATTTTGTTAACTAAACATTTCTTTGAAATTCAATATTATATAATACTAAAAATTATCAAATTAGAAATTTGGCATATTTTATCTATATATCAAATGAATAATTGAATATATATTTAATTCACTAATAGTTACGTCATATACTCATATTAGTTTATTTAAATGAACCAATAAATAAAATTATAAAATCATATTTGATTTGTATAAAATGTTTAAATTTGATGATATTTTACTTATTAATGATCATAACTAGACTCATCCTCTAATCAAGAAAATTAATTGAATTAAAATTAGTAAATGATTAGTACATTGCACATAAACTATAGTAATCATCTAGCCAAGAAATTAAGATATTGAGAGTATAGATTTTTGTTTCATATTAGTTTATCAAAGTTATTAGTCAATTATATTTTTCCCAAGTCAATATCCCATGACAATGTGCAAGATTATAGAATATTATTGTGTAATCTGCGCTACTAAATTTGTCATTCATTGAGATTCTACACTTTTACTACTATTACGAATAAAATAATACCTGAAACATATTATATTAAAATCCAAAAAGAAAAATCAATACTTTTAACTATAAATTAGATAAAAATAATTTAAAAGTAAAATTGATATTAAACTAATATACGTAGTATATATAGTCTATATCACGAAAGAAAGATTTAAAATTATAATATTAAAAATTTAACAGCTAAATATAAATTAAAGAATTTTTATGTATAAGTTAAATATAAAATATCAAAAAGTTAAACTCATATAGTACTAATAGTTTTAATATGTATTTTTGAAATTGCAGTAAAAAAAAGATTGAAAGTATATCCGTTTAATGATTTTTATACTGGTTTTTCTTTTTACCTTTTTTGTGTGTTTAATTTGTTAAATATTTGAATCTCCTTTTCTCCGAACCATTCTGTCCCATTAGAACCGAATCTCCGTACCGAACCTACCGAACTTTCGGGACGGTTCGGTACGGAGATTTTTTTTATGGTTTGGTTCTGGAGATTTAATTTTGTGATCTCCAAACTTTGGGACGGTTCTGGAGATTTCTAAATCTCCGGACCGAACCGGACCGTGCACACCCCTAATTTATGGCATAGTTGAGTATAATTTACTGCATATTAATTTAGTCTTTTACATTGTATAGATAGCTTTTAGATAATGCATAATTAGTTGATTTTGATGCATTGATAGTTTTTAGGCAATGCATAGTAAGTTGATTTTTGTTGCATAGTTTTAATGATAGATTCTCTTTCCAATTATGTACATATATATATATATATATATATATATATATATATATATATAGGGATTGGTTCAAATGGGACACCCCCCCTTATATGAGACGGTGGGGACTAATCCAAGCCATTAAATATTTTTGATTGATGGTGTAGATTTAATGACTAAAAAAATAAATTAATTATTTAAACTGATAATTATAAGGGTAAATTAGGTAATATATATGATATCCAAAACTTCCATAAATCTTTCCTACAAATTAGGGATTTAATTACTAACCTAATCAAAAAAATCACACGTCCTCTATCTCTCTTACTCTCCTTTCTTTTCTCCTTTCTTTTCTTCCTCACTTTTCTTTCTTTCCCACTTTCAACAGCACACCCAACTCTTCTTCAATCTATTTTCTTTTTTTTCTCTTTCTACTTTCACTCCCTCTCTCTGTTTCCGACTTTCCGTCACCCATCCCCCAATTGTTTTTTCTATTTTTGTAAATCCCGTCAACAGCAGCAATGAGGGAACACGACGCGGCGGTACGATGAGCAAATTTTGTCAGCTTTGGATAGGAAAGGGTTGGTTTTGGGCTTAACGGGCTCGATTCGAGCTGAATCGGAGAAGTACGAGTCGATTTTGGGCTGATTCGGGAAATTTTGCCGCGGTGACTGGGTTCGGGATTAGCTGGGTTTTCTCCGATTTTAGTTTTTCTGGCAACGGCGTCGAGTAGCTCATTGCTGTTGTCCCTTATATTTTTGGTATATTTCTTGATTGGCTGAAAGATGAACTCGGTTGGAATTTTGGGTTTGGGAAACTGATTTCTGGTTTGGAAGGGGTTAGCATTATGTTGTATACTTAGTTTAGTTTTAGTGCTTATTTAATACAGTTTTGTTGTTTTGTGCAGTACAGTTTTGTGTATGTCTTCAACATAGCTTAATTTCTATGGTAGCTATATAATACCATTTTGTGTATAATTAGTGCAGTTTTACTGCTTTTTTGAGGGAAAAAGATGTTTCCAGATTTTCTTTTTGGGTGGAAAGGCTATGTATATATCCTGTAAAACCAAAGCAAGAATGTATGTATACTCACTATAGATTTTATATGTGTTTAGTGAGATGTTAATGTAACACGATGTATATTTAGTGCAATTTTACTGCGTACATAGTATTAGAATGTTGAATAATTAATGCAGTTTTACTGTGTAATTAGTATTAGAATGTTGTATTGGAACGAGTTTAATCCTTCCAAATAATTTAGGATCATATATAGTGTACATACTAAGTCAATAAAAATATGTTTAATCCTTCCAAATAATATTGTTTAATCACTTTAACATTACTGTGTGGTTAAGAGCGTTGTACTGTATAAATGTCGAAATTTCACTGTACTATATGTTTATTTCACTATGTATTGAAGTGCATTTATTTTATACAAAAAAAAATAAGAACATGTTTAATCCTTCCAAATAATTTAGGATGATATTCAATATACATACTAAGTCGATAAGAACGTGTTTAATCCTTCCAAATAATAATGTTTATTCACTTTCATATTCTTATGCGGTTAAGGCACATTAATCGTATAAAAATCTAAATTTCACATACTATATATTTATTTCATCTTTGTGTATTGAATTGCATTTTTATGGAAAAAATAATACTATAATTTAGGAATTGTCTGCCATTTTTTTTTTGGGGCTTATTGGGTTTGATTTGGTAAGATTTTTGTTGGCATTAATTTGTGTTTATCACATTTTGAAAGGATATAACCCCCTCTTAAATTTAGGAGCCGAAAAGGTAAAATAATACCTACCTTCTACACTAAAATATAAAAGACATATTTGCCCTTAATTAATAACTCGAAAATAATGTAAATTACCATTTTAAACTCTTGCATTAACTAATTGCCTAAAATAATGGGATTAATCTGAATCATCCAAAAGATCAATCCAACGGTTATAATAAATCCCCACCGTCTCATATAAGGGGGGTGTCTCATTTGAACCATCCCCTATATATATATACATGTTTGAGGTCAGCTAATTACTACTCATCTAGAGAATAGAAGAGAATTAACGGCAATGACTGGCATTTATATAAATCAATTCACTAATGAACTTCCTTGACATTTCAGCACAATTACAAATTAAACTTTGAAAACACAAGTTTGGCAGTATATGCATATAATTGACATAATTTTTTTATAATAATAGCCATATCCGAATATTTTCAATTAACTTGTTTAATATCACATCAGATTTAATACTCTATATATGACCATCAGCAGTTGTTTGAAATAAAATCATCGTACTGACAATGTTTTGCTGTGTGCGCACGAGAGGCCGCAAAGAAGGAAAACTTGATCACGATCAGCCAAGCGTCAAAGCTCCGGCTCCTCCGCCGCCACCGCCACGGCGGTGGTATCTTACGGTATGATGACAAGAATGGGAAGTCAACGGGCCACGGTGGTTTGTCCGATGGAAATATGGTCCTTTTAGCAGGAGCAGGTGCCACGGTAATTGCTACAGCTGCCGTGGTGGCTGCCGACAACGAAAGTGATCGCGATAATGGCGGCGTTACATATCATGGGTGTTGCTGCCGTGGAGGCGATGGAGGAGGCTGTGGTGGTGGTGGTGGTTGTGGCGGCGGTTGCGGAGGTGGTGGTTGTGGAGGTTAATTATATATAATGAAGCACGCATATCTTTTTTATTCTGGATATAGGAAAAAAACAAAATTAGTCCCGCATCTATATGGGTGTTGCAATATTACTCATATAATTGTTGAAGTTGTGTTTTGAGTCTTACATGTTTTGTCTTTTTTGATATTTTGGTCTCGTAAGTTTTAGATTTGTGCAATTCTAGCCCTATAAGTTTTAAGTTGATATAAATTTGGTCCTAAGGCATATTACAATATTTTATTTTTCTCAAAATGCCCTTGATAGCTAAAAATTAATATATTTAAGATCAAGTTTAAAATGTTATCAGAACCTATAATTTATTTAACTTGAGTAGAATATTTATCACTATAGATTGCCTAATGATGGAATAATGTTAGATTTATTAATCCGGATCAAAATCCGAGATACGGATTCTACATGTATTATTTTATAATTATAAAAATACAAAAATACGTTAAAATACGCCAAAATTGGTCATTTTGAACAATACGACCGAAATTACCATAACTAAAAAATAAAAGATTAAAATTGCCAAATATTAAAAATACATAATTAAAATTATTATTTTGCTAAGAGCAAAACTGTCGTAGGACTAAAATTGCAACTTTAAAAGTTATAGGACTAAATGTGCAACACTCCTAAAAATACAGGACCAATTTTGCAATTTTCCCTTCCGAATATTGTTTGCGGATTGTAGTTCAATTGTTGTATTTAAATTACATAAAAACGGTGTTACGTTACCCTCGTTGTGAACTATATTGTTTTTTTTTTTTTTTGTTTATGGCTTGTATATTGGATATCAGATTTCATGTTCCACATTCTTATTCTAGTCTTTCTTCCACATGACTTGATGCATATGTGTACATACAATTGTGAGTTGTCACACACGTGACATTTGTCCAATACAATTGAATAGAAAGTAGAATAGGGATGTGAAACAAGAAATCTCAATCTGTACATATTATGGGTAATAAAATATGTATCGGCGACACACACCTTTAAAGATGTTATATGTAGATGTTAATTTCTCTCACACGGTGTAAATGGTCTCAAGGAATCAACCTCCAGGATACAAAGCCTAATCACGAAAATTTTAAGATTACACTTCTCAAAATTTTATGGAGCAAGAATCAGAATCAGAAGTTGTAAAAATAAGCAGAAAGCAAGAAGAAAGAACACTCGGGAAAAAAGGATAATAAATTTCGTTACACTTTCTGCAGAATAAGGAGGAAGCTCCAAAGCTTGGTAGGACTTACCAAACTTACTCTCTTTTATACACCAAGTTGAGCTCCACACTTCAACTCACAATCAATGTGAGACAATACAATAAATGAGAGTGTCTTCCTAAAAAGTGACGCAATCAATGTGACACTCATTTAATACAACAAAAAAACTGATGTGGGATACTAATATTATATATATAAATATATATAACAGTATTTTTGTGTGGGATCTTATCTGAATTGAGATGTGCTGAGAGACAATGGTTGCACGATCGTACCAATATCTGAAACGATTGGGATTGGACGACTAAACAAATTAGGGCTCGTTTGGGGTTTTGGATAACATGAAAATTGCACATAATCAAACCCATAACAATATACGTTTAGTTATATTGGTGCGTGGATAACATTGTGATTGAGAATCACGATCTTGTTCTTCTCCATTATTTGTTCCATATATCGATGAATTTATTTGTTTCAAATGATGTACTGTCATCCGATTGGAGTGGCGGAGAGGGGTTGTGGGGGTTGAGTTCTATTTGGAAAATAACTGGAAAGGAGAAAAATGAAAAAGAGAAAGAGAAAAAGGAAAATAACGTTGAGATCTCATGTTCCAAAATCATATTCCACTTTATTGGATGATTGACATGTGTACTTAATGATGCCATGATTATTCCTGATTATTTGGTGAACCGAGTTGTTTTGAAGATGGTATCCTAATTAATGATATTTCTATTTCCTCTCAAGAAAAAAAAAATAATAATAACAAATTTGCATCCTCATTAGATGATAAGATGGTGAATCGGACTAATGAACGCTAAGGAATTCCAAATAATTTATCAAGAAAGATCACTAAGGTTGCATTTGGATGAAACAATTTGGATTGAGGAGAGAATTTGAAGAGGATTGTTCAAGTAACTCCATATTATAAGATATATTTGAATTACACCATACACAATGACTTAAAAAATAGCTCAAAATAGTAGTCTAAAGATATAAAAATCATTTATATCTAAGTTAAACTCAATAAATTTGTTATTGTGGATTTAAAATTCGTTGCTTCAAATTCTCCCATGAAATGGAGCCTAAAGCAAAATGGACAGCCAAACTTAGAACTTCACAAAATAATCGCTTTATCTCCACGTGGAAGGAAAAAACTTAAGAAACCCATCCTTTTCATGTCATCACAAAATACATATAAGTAAAGATAATGAAAGAGAGGATTGTCTTCCCCCGCTGGTCCAATGGGTTAAAACCTCAAGAAAAAAGACAATATTTTGTAGGAGAATAACACAAGTATATTCGAATTCAACCGTGTTTTTTCTTCCAATTTCACACTGCATTGCATGAATTTACTGGGTTTGAGCATCGACTTTGGTCTTAGCTTATTGTTTAATTTATTTATCCTTAATTGACGATGATTTCAAAATTCAACAAATCGAAGAAAACAAAAGACAAGAACAAAGAAGGGGAGCAGTTTGACATAGAACCTTCCCCACAATATTATTAATTGGCTAATCGAAAGGGCTTAGATTAATAATAAGTTAAGTTATAGGGCTAAGAACATTTTTATGCTATAGTCAATCTTCAATATAGCTTATGTTTTCTGTATATACATTTCCTGGAAACTGCCTTCCAAGTTATATAAATAGTTATGCTGTATTAGCCACAACTCATAACTCATAAGCTAATTAAGTAGACAGATCAAAAATTGCCCTGAAGATTGCGCCAATTTGGTTGTGTGGGACTTTAGCGAGAATTTACAAATGAGGTAAGGTGCTTTACATATTTTATTTAACAATTAATTCTTTCACTATATGTTAGCTCATTTAATTAGTTGGTTGAACAAATATTTTCTTATATCGGTCAACTGAGGATTTGAAAAAAGAGCTGAAAATTATGATGAGTGAGCTACTAGCTAGGAATTGAGTGACATTTTAGAAAAGAAAAACCTAAATTAATGCAGTTGGAAGTAGTTTGGAGCTTCTTTTGCAATTTTGTGTAGCGTTGCACAATTATGTTTACACGTCAGCTATATATGATTAATATAATGTATATATTTAATGAAATATTTTATGCATGTAGTGTAAATGCATGATATATTATATGCAATACAATATGCACGCTATAACGACTAGGACTATCCCAATCATGCTTTTCCTTGGCCTTTTCCCTTTGCGCTTTCCTCTGCGTCGCATTCATGCCTTCCTCGACACTCAAACCCAGAATTCCTGGCCAAGTACTGAGTTCAAAGAGTGTGAGTACCACCAATTGGGCTAGCCCAAATATAATCCAACTTTTCAAGTGAAGGAAATGACGATGGCTAAGGGCAGTGGATATCTGATATGACCTATGAATATTTATTTTCTAGAACACTCAAAACACACACACACACACACACATATATATATATGTATATATATATATATATATGGCGAACTATTTGATTCCTTTTAAGCTATTTATATATGTTATTAGTTTTTTTTAAGTTCATAGTATTTGATAGGATTAGATGATGATTTAGTTTTTGTCCATGAATTACATTGTTTCCGCTACTATTGGATTAGTTTGCTTTATTTTTAAACAGACGTGTTCTTTTTCATTGTTAGAAAGTTAAGTACATGCATATTTATTTTATAGTGGAAATTCTAGGCGTTACACATACAAAATTGATGTGATTAAAGTTAAGATTTTTGGGAACCGGATAGTGATATTGGTCGAGTCGTTAACACTCTCAAACGACCAGAGATTTGAGGTGTGATTCCCATCAATATTCCACTAGAGGATTTTATTTTTATTTTTAAAGTTGTGTTTAAAGCTCTCAACTGTATTGTCACACCATAATAAAGAAGGACTTCACTATAAAGTGAAAACACTATTATTCGGGAAAGAAATTTTCCTTAGTGTTCGGATATTATTCATCAATATTTCATTTCCAAGATGTTTTTATCTCTAGAAAAATATACTACAACATAAGTGACATATGGTAACACCCAAAAACTATTACCTAATAGCCATAAAATATGTTACTACAGGCAATAAGTATCACTTTTTGTGGTGATGCACTTGTCCGTGCTACCTATAATCTAAGGTATCAACACTTTTAATAAGTTTTAGCAACACTTTTGTTAAGTGTTACATTTAGTTCTCTATTTGTAATACTTTTAAGAAACACTTCTAAAGTGTTAGATATGAATTTATGTAACACTTTTTTACTGAATTAATCACATCCCTTCATTTTTTAAGATCAATAGGTAAGATGAGTCCACACTTTTGTAGCACTTTTTCTATCTATAAAAATTGAAAAAATATTTCTAGAGTGTTACATATGAATTTTGTGTAGCACTTCTTGCAGAACTTTGTCTTTTTATCCCCAAAAAGATTCGAACCCCAAACCTGTTATGTGTGGAAGTGGCAATTTACCATAGACAATAAGTATCACTTTTTGTGGTGATGCACTTGTCCGTGCTACCTATAATCTAAGGTATCAGCACTTTTAATAAGTTTTAGTAACACTTTTGTTAAGTGTTACATTAAGTTCTCTATTTGTAATACTGTTAAGAAACACTTCTAAAGTGTTAGATATGAATTTATGTAACACTTTTTTGTAGCACTTTTTCTATCTATAAAAATTGAAAAAATATTTCTAGAGTGTTACATATGAATTTTGTGTAGCACTTCTTGGAGAACTTTGTCTTTTTATCCCCAAAGAGATTCGAACCCCAAACCTGTTATGTGTGGAGGTGGCTATTTAGCATAGACAATAAGTATCATTTTTTGTGGTGATGCACTTGTCCGTGCTACCTATAATCTAAGGTATCAGCACTTTTAATATGTTTTAGTAATACTTTTGTTAAGTGTTACATTAAGTTCTCTATTTGTAACACTTTTAAGAAACACTTCTAAAGTGTTAGATATGAATTTATGTAACACTTTTTTGTAGCACTTTTTCTATATATAAAAATTGAAAAAATATTTGTAGAGTGTTACATATGAATTTTGTGTAGCACTTCTTGTAGAACTTTGTCTTTTTATCCCCAAAGAGATTCGAACCCCAAACCTGTTATGTGTGGATGTGGCAATATTTTACCACTAAGCTAAGCTGATTCTTATTACAATTTTGCGTTGTTTTCATATATATATATATATATATATTAAAATTATATTATATGATTATAATAAAATTATGTATATTAAAAAGTATACATACTTTTTATTAGTAAATCTTCAATTTTAAAACAAATGCCATCTTATCTTTTTTTCCCCTTTAATTGTATAATTTTTTTAAGTTAAGCTCTCATATCTCCTTATGTTTTATTTTCAATCACTTATTTGCACTTAACCTTATTCAAAAAAAAAAAAATTGAAATTTTCGTCCCCTTATGTTTTATTTTTTTCAATCACCTCTTTGCAATTAATTCGGCCTTGTCATTGCAATCATTGAAGAGTAATATTCGTGTCCACTGGGTAACCAAATTGATAGAATATCTTATCCCTCTTTCATTCCTGCAATTTTATTCTTGTTTCTTTTTGTTCGTCCTTTAGTGAAGCTTAATCAGTTGCATTGACAAATCATGGTTGCATTGACAAATCATGGTTGCATTGCTGTGATATGATCAGTGATCAGTCCATTAATATTTCATTCCTATATATGTATGTGTAGCAGTGGAGGAGTTGAACCAGGTGTTGCTGTTGTAATCATAATTTGTAGCGTAATTGGGGTTTGTGTATTAGCTGCTCTGATCAATTCATGTAATCAAGATCCGCTGCCGCCAGCTGGAGGTACCGGACGGCCACAAACGGATAGGGACGGCAATATGGTTGTTTTGGAGAACGCTGAAACGGTTGTTGAAATCCAGGGTTGCTGTTGTGGTGGCGGTGGGGACGGTGATGGTGGTGGTTGCGGTGGATGCGGTGGAGATTAATTTCATTCATTGGCTTGTTTTGATAATTGGTATTTATGATGTAAAATTAGAGCATCCATTGTAAATTAAGCATCCGAGCTCATTTCATTTGGAAATGCGATTTTCTTAATTAGTTCCTAATTTTTTTAAAAACAACAAACAGATAAACAAAAATAGATAAATTAAAAGCATTCCAAATAGTTCAGTTACTTAAATATTTGAAAGAAATGAAGGGGTGTAATTCTATTTATTTACAGTGCAGTGTGATGTTATAAACTCTTTAAAATATTACGAGATGGTTTAAAATACTTGGGAAAATAGGGATAAGTACAAGAACTATCCGTGAGGTTTAGCCTAATTATAAAAAATATTTATTATCTTCCAAAATTATAAATATCCTCTTAAGTCATTACAAATGTCATGCCCCAACCGTGACGCGACGACGATCAATCACTTAAACAGAAATAATTCAACAGTCTAAACCAATGATACAAAATTCCAAGTGAAATAGAGTCTAATGCAGCGGAATAAAATACACACAAGTACGAGTTACATCTCAAGGTCCGACAATATCCGAATACAACCCAATAGATTATCCGAATTTAACTTACAGTCCAAACAGAAATAAAATGAAGAAGTCCAATCAACAATAAAAGTAAAATGAATGTCTCTCCACATCAATGGTAGGGATTCAATCTGTGGTAGGTTCGACGTCTTCAACGTACTCTTCATCTAAAGGTTAGAAAACATGAGGGAGTGAGACAGAAATCTCAGTGGATGGGGTGATCGTGTGCAAGTGTGGCGATATATATAGTTAACGCGAGAAAACGGTTGTATGAAAACGCGTGAGGTATGATGCATGATTTCACACATAGCCCACAAGCATCGTGATATATATATATTAAGTAATATATTTATACAGTTTAAGAAATAGTTCGTGGTCACACAGGCACGATGATTCAAGCAAGACAGGAGGATTGCGTACTGATGTGTAGCGTCAATCCCATGCAAGACAATTAGTGGTTGCGTGTAGATATGTAGCGCCCGACCCATGCATTACAAGTAGCGGTTGCGTCTCCGATATGTAGCGCCAACCCATGCATTACAAGTAGCGGTTGCGTCTTGTGTAAGCGCCAACCAAAGCGTTTTGAATAACTCCAGGAATCGTGTGGATCAAACAAATGATTCCTTCGTTCTTCCTTGTAACTCCAAGTTCATGATGGTCCAAGACCTGTCACCTTATCGCTCCATAGGCAAAGACAAAATCCACATTGGAGCTTGCAAGGCTCGGATTCGTCATAATCATGATTATACCTCAAGTACTACGACCCGCTTCCCTTGGACAAACTCCGTCCCTCAGTTGCGGGATTAGGACGATGGGGCCAGAGAGTGGAATAGCAGCCGAGCTGCCCGGTTCCATCCCCGACGTATTCATTCCGACTGTGAGCTCGACACACCAAGTTGACTCAGACAGGAAAGTAAGTACACGTTCAGGTAGTCAACCAGGCAGTCGAGTATTATTGATTCAGGGAAGTATTTTAGGAAAGTTTTCGAAAATTTGCGCAAGGCAATCATGGCGTTGGTGGAGTTATTTGGATTAAGATAATTATCGGGAGGATAAGTAATCTTCGATATCTTGAAAGATTAGGTGGAACATAAGTCTCGTTATAGATTCGAAATCGCAAGACAAGGAAGTCGCCCCACGATCGCGTATTAATCGGTCAAGACGATCCGATAAGTCAGGGAATTTTTGAGAAAATAAAACATTTTAATCAATAATTAAATTCAGAGGGTCCAGGGCTGTTTCATTAAAATAAAAATAATTCGAGTTAGGTCCTTGTAAAAAGAAAATTTACAATTAGCCCCGTTTTGTAAAAATCAATTCTTTTGGGGTTAAAAATTAATAAATAAATGTCCCGACCTTGAAAAATTATGAGGTTAGTTCCTAAATTCTCTAAATTGTTAAGAGATTCAGGTTTTTAAAGTTTTGAGGTCGAGTTTTTATAAAATTCTCACATTAACCCCAAATTTGTTAAAATTGTCATTTCGGTCCCCAAGTTAAAAATAATTGGAACTCACAACCCGAAAGGGCTTTTAATGTGATTCCAGTTGGAAAATGTCACTAAGGTCAGTGGGATATTGGGACAAAAATAGTGTTTTTTTAAAAAAGAAATAAATATAGGCCCCTTAACTTTTGAAAGTCTCACTTTTGTTCCATTTTGAAATAATTGCCTTTAAGGCTTTTAGGGGTCCGATTGTTATGAAATTTGAACCTTGGGTCCAAAATATCATTACGTTATAGTTAAATTAGTATTTCCAGGTGCATGGATTGCATAAGTCCTGGAAATTTCATTTTAGTCCTAAATTTTAATCTTTTACAATTTGGTCCCTCAAGTTTTATAAAATTACTTTCCAAGCTCTAAACACTTGGATTTTTGGAATACACTTAAAATATGTTATTTCCAGTCCCTTAAGAGTTAAAATTTTAAATTTTAAAATTAGGGTCTGGTACAGTTTCGAAAATTGCAAAATAGCCCTTAAACTTCTAAAATTTTACAATCTAGTCCTTGGGCTTTTAAGGGTTGATTTTATTTATCTAAAAACTCTTAAAATTTTATTAAAATGTCAAAACATAATTTTTGAACCTGAGTTCAGTCCCAAAAATCGAAAATTACAGAGGGGTCCCTTAAGTTTTATTTTCTTGCAATTAAGTCCACCAACTTTCCATTTTTATATTTTAAGTCCAAAAGTTGAAATTTAATCAATTATGCTCGACTTGTTGTTCGCCTTATTTTTAGCTTCACCGCAAGTGTACGGTGTAGTTTATAGAATAGGGTAAGCAAAGTCGTATCCACGGAGACTAATAAATTAGTGCGCTAAGCATTGAACTAAGATAGCCTTATTTTTATTTAGACGATCGAAATTGGATAATTGCTGTGGAAGTAAAGACAAGAATAACCACAAAAACTCAAGATGAAAATAAATATGGAATTATCAAGGGAATGAAATGGATTCTCTGGTTATGGTTTCAATTAATATTTCTCTTGTTTTACGATTTAATGAAAATCAAAGTTATTATCAATACACCTATAAGACGATCATAACGGTATTTTATCCTCCCTCTCGAGATGTATATAAAGTCTAGATTGAAATATCTATGCTAGCATCTCTACTCAACATAAGATACACAACTCCCAAATGCACAAAAGATCAAATATCCTCACAAATATTCACAAACTTCTCGATTATGCAAATATTCATGTCAAGTACTCAAGATCTAATATTGAAACTCATCTCTCGAATTATGAATCAATATATCAAACATGCTAAATCATTGGCCAAATGATAAAACAAGAATAAGAACAAAGTACTCAAATAGGCTTCAAGACAATAACTTCAATTAAGATTAAAACATAAAACAAGAGTTCAATTAATCTACTTCCAAAACCCGGAAATCACAAGAAGTTTAGCTACTCATTACAAATAAACAACCCATAGACAAATTGTTCATATTCATGACAAGCTAAAATGAAAGATTAAAACACAAAGAATGAGAAAACTTAGGGAAATGGATAATCTCTCGATTAATCTTCAATCCTCAAGCTTCGATGCGACCCGATTCTTCCCTTGATTCTTCCTTGATGAAATTGATGTGTTTTTTGTGTTCTTGGGTGTATTCCAAGCCTTTCCTCCCCTGGTGTGCGCCCCAAAAAGTGGTATTTATACCCTTTTAGAAGCCTAGGTCAATTTGCTGTCATTTTTGGAGTTTTCTACAAGAACGCACGGGTCGTGCGCCCACGCACGGGCTACCCGTGCTCAAATCCGTAGGAAAATCAATTCTCAGTGACCCACACACGGGTCGTGCGTCCACGCACGGGTTACCTGTGCTCGAAGCCGTAGGCATGCTCAAAACTCTCATGTGCCTTCAGTGTGCGACGGTCATGCGTGCGCCAACGCACGGGTTGCCTGTGCGCCTCCCAAACGTCCGAATTTGCTTGTGGGGTCTTCATAAGAGTTGTAGCCCTCTCTCTTAGATTTCCATATCCACTTGAATCACCTCAATATCAATTTTTGAGAGATTTATGGTCAAAATACTAAACCTCTTGAGTCTTTGGAAATTCCATACGCGTTTGGATGTTCCTTGAGATAAATCTCCTTGTTGTTTGATCATCCATGCTTCTTTTGACACACGACTCATCACTATGACTCTAGAATCCATATAGTTGGCTTCCAATTGGGTGTAATCGCTCGATTCTTGATGATTCTAGGTCACAATGCTCGTATTTTTCATAAAATCACTCCAAATATCGTTAAATTCCTACAAAATGAGCAAAGCGTAATATCTTTCCCACAAAGAGTGAATACAAACCATTTCATATGAGTTTATGCATGTCTAATCACCATTTTAGTAATATTTATACCTCAAAACACATACAAAACTCACACCTATCGAAACCCCCAAACTTAAATTGTTGGCCGTCCCGATCAACGCTTTTAAAAACTAGACAAAACATAACTGGGAGTAATGATAAATAGAATGCACAACAACTCCATAAAATTCGTATTGTTCATCATAGGTGTCAAGCAACAAATCAACCAAGCCTTAAATATCTAACATAGAGCACATATCAAATAAACCATGGTAAATGTTAAGAATTACGCCTCACAAAGATCAAGTGTATACTCTCATCTCAAATGAATATAGGACGTGTTTACGCTCAATTCAATTCAATGTTGCGGAATTACCATAGGCTTGCAAATTGTCTCATATCTCTGCCACTAGAATGTATGCAATTTGTGAATCAAAAAGGACTTCTCTCTTTGGTTGTAATGAAGGCTCTTTGGTTAGGGTAGGAAAATATAGATAGAGCGACTCAAACTCGAGCGTATAGACCGGTGAGCATATAAATTGTGAAGCCCCAATTTTTATTCGATCATGTACTTGTTTCGTATCGTCTTTGTATTATTTTGACTATTTTACCGCGTCACTTTGACTGGTAGATATTAATGATAAATATATTTTGCATTTAATTCTTTTAAATTCTATTTGTGATCATAATCATTTATTAATTTTAATTCGCATTTATGATCACTTGGATGATCATCATTATTATTATTGGTGTATTTATTAGTCACCTTAGAATTTTAAGAGACTATTTATTTTAGGGATTTATAATTTATAGAATTAAGAATTCGATTTAGATTAAGGGATCATGAGACTTATAAGTGATCAATGAAATCACTAATTATTTTGGAGATTGATATTTATTCATCTATTATCATTAATTTTGGGGAAAAAAAATAATATGTGGAATTACCAAAATACCCTTAGGGGGACGGCATTGGTGTATTTTTTGGTGTAGAAATATCTCCCAACTCTTGTACATGTACACTTTGTGTATTCATCTTGTGTATTTTTACACCATTAATTCAAACCTACATCTTAAATTAATCCCACCATTTCAATCACCCAATTGGTCAAACAAGACCAATTTAAAAATTCCACCCTAAGATTAGCATTTTGGCTAATTGTCCCTAATAAAGTTGCCTAAATATTACTTTCTTCCCTAATTCCCTCAATTATTACTCTAACTTATCATTTAATCAAAACAAAACAAAATTTTTATTCTTCCCATTTCATTTCACCAACACCAAATTTCTTCTAAGTCTTGTAATTCCTCTTACCTCTCTCTAAAAATCCTCCTACATCTCTCTACCTATTCTTCATCTTCTTTAACACTTAACCAAAACTTCAAGAATTCATCTCCCATTTTCTTCAAAAATTCGAACCATATACACTACACAAGGTAAGAAATTTTCTTCTTCAATCTATTCTTATACCTTCTAGCTCACCTCTTTCACCTTCTAATTTAAGTTTGATTTTTGAATTTGAGGTATACCTAGAAGACCTTTGAAGAAGTTAAGAGACTAGTCATCTTGAAGAAAAATTGTGAAGAAGTTGGACTATAAGGTAAGAAATGGAATTTTTAGTACACTTTCTTCTTCTCTTCTATTTTCCAAATTTTGACACTCCATTTTCATTTTTGGAGTTTTAGGGGCTGACCTTGGAGGTTGACATTAAGGGTGACCAAAACCTTATACTTGGAAGCCATTACTAGTCACATTTTACTCACTACACAAGGTAAGTGTAATATTTCCAATTTTCTCACCATCTTCTTCTTTTCCCTAAGTTTTTAACCACATTCTTATAAGTCCTATATTTTTTTATATTCCTTGACTTAGGGGCTGACCTAAGTCACTCCTTCATCGAGAGAGATTTATCCCATTTTCACCAACAAACCGATCTTTAAGGTGGGTGGAAAAATCCTTTCAACTTCTAGGTGTTTTAATTTGAAAATATGCATGTAGTATTTTGTTATTGAGCAATTGAGATATATATGATGTATTTCATGCTATTTTCTTGTATCAAGTTGGAAAAATTCTCAAGTGTTGCTCAAAAATGTGATTTATCAAAAAATAGGGCATACATGCACATTTTATTGTTATACTTGATGAAATTTTGTTTGAGAAGGATATGTATGTGTATGACTCTTGAAATCTATGTTTTGAATGATTTATAACATGGAAAAGTCGATCATAATTGATTAAATTTCAATTTTTGGACTTAAAATGCAAAAATAGAAAGTTGGTGGACTTAATTGCAAGAAAATAAAACTTAAGGGATCCCTCTATAATTTTTGATTTTTGGGACTGAACTCAGGTTCAAAAATTATTTTTTGACATTTTATTAAAGTTTTAAGAGTTTTTAGATAAATAAAATCAACCTTTAAAAGCCCAAGGACTAGATTGTAAAATTTGAGAAGTTTAAGGGCTATTTTGCAAATTTCGAAACTGTACCAGACCCTAAATTTAAAATTTGAAATTTTAACTCTTAAGGGACTGAAAATAACATATTTTAAGTGTATTCCAAAAATCCAAGTGTTTAGAGCTTGGAAAGTAATTTTATAAAAATTGAGGGACCAAATTGTAAAAGATTAAACTTGAGGACCAAAATACATATTCCAGGGCTTATGCAGTCCATGCACCTGGAAATACTAATTTAACTATAAAATAATTATATCTCGGACCCAAAGTTCAAATTTCATAACAATTGGACCCCTAAAAGCCTTAAAGGCAATTATTTCAAAATGGGATAAAAATGAAATTTTCAAAAGTTAAAGGACCTAAACTTATTTCTTTTTAAAACTGCTTTTGTCCCAATAGTGAAATTTTCAAAAGTTAAATTTTACAACTCGAATCACATTAAAAGCCCTTCCGGTTTGTGAGTTTCAATTATTTTAAACTTAGAGCCCGAAATGGCAATTTTAACAAATTTGGGGCCAATATGAGAATTTTATAAAAAAACTCGACCTCAAAACTTCAAAAAACCTGAATTTCTGAACAATTTGGAGAATTTAGGAACTGACCTCATAATTTTTCAAGGTCGGGATATTTATTTATTCAACTTTTAACCCCGAAAGTATTGGTTTTTACAAAACGGGGCTAAATTGTAAATTTTCTTTTTATCAAGGACCTAACTCAAATTATTTTTCTTTTACTAAAACAGCCCTGGACCCTCTGACTTCAATTCTTAATTAAAATATTTTAATTTCTCAAAAACCCCTTGACTTATCGGACCGCCTTGACCGATTAATACCCGATTGCGGGCGACTTCCTCGTCTTGCGATTTGAATCTATAACGGGACTTATGTTCCACCTAATCGTTCAAGATATCGAAGATTGCTTATCCTCCCGATAATCATCTTCGTCCAAATAACTCCATCAACGCCATAATTACCTTACGCAAATTTTGAAAACTTTTCATGAATCGCTTCCGAATCAATATACTCGACTGCCTGGTTGACTACCTGAACGTGTATTTAATTTCCTGTCTGAGTCAACTTGGTGTGTCGAGCTCACAGTCGGAATGGATACGTCGGGGATGGAACCGGGTAGCTCGGCTGCTATTCCACTCTCCGGCCCCATCGCCCTAATCCCCATGGCGAGGACGGAGTTTGTCGAGGGCGGGTCGTAGTATCTTGAGGTATAATCATGATTATGACGGATCCGAGCCTTGCTAGCTCCACTGTGGATTTTGTCTTTGCCTACGGAGCGATAAGGACAAAGTCTTGGACCATCTTACTCGGGAGTTACAAAGAAGAACGAAGTAATCGCTGCCTCGATCCACACGATTAGGAGTTAATCGGACCCATTTGGTTGGCGCTACAAATCCGTGACGCAAGCGCTTACTTGTATTGCATAGGTTGGCGCTACAAATCCGTATGCAACCGCTACTTGTCTTGCATAGGATTGACGTTACAAATCCGCACGCAATCCTCGATTGCTTGAACCATAGTGCTGCGTGACCATGAATGTTTTTCTTAAACGTATAAGTATATTACATAAATATATTTTTCATGACGCTTGTGGGTGTGTGAATTCATGCATCATCTCTCACGCGTTTTCATACAACTAAATTTCTCGCATTAACTATATATATCGCCACACTTGCACACGATCACCCCATCCACTGAGATTTGTCTCACCCTGTTGTTTTCTAACCTTAGAAGATGACTTTGTCGAAGAAGTTGAACCTGCCTTGGATTGAACTCTCGAGCTCCCCCGTTGAACTCATTTCCTATCGTTATCTATGTTGTTGGACTATTTTCTTTTATTTTTCGATGTTGGACTCTTTTATTTCCTTGAAATTAAATTTGTAATTGAATGGCATAGGACCCATTTGACACTTAAGTTTGTGATATGATGTGTACTTTATTCCTAGTTCTGGACTGTAAGCTATTAAGTTGTTGGGATGTAATTGTAATCTTGTTGTACTTGTAGTTTTCTGCTGCTTTAGACCTTGTTTCACTTGGGCTTGTTGCATCGTTTTCTAGAATGTTGGGTTTATTTCTATTTAAGTGATTGATCGCCGTCGCGTCACGTTTGGGGCGTGACATAAATCATCTACGTTAAAGCTTAATATGCTACCCAAATCATCTCTCATTTTCACCAACTCTTCTTATCTCCATTCCCTTTCTTTTGTAAACATTATCACCTCACATTACAATTCCTAGCCTCCAAGTTCATTCAATGAAAACTCACATCATAAAGTCAATTTTTTTTTTCTGACTCTTTTATGAATTTTCAACCTTTCTTTTCTCCTCATTTTCTTCTCTTTTTGTTCCCATCAACCAGTTTATCCAACTTTTCAATTCCAACCCATTCAACCTCATTCAATCCCTTTACTCAATGCTATACACTCAAGTATGGGGTAACAAATATATCAAGTTAAGGCTTGAATTGTTGCTATCAAGAAATTAGGCAATAGGCTCAAGTTGGCTAACTAGGGATTTCAATATCATCATTAGGTAAGCAAAAGGCTTGAAGGGCTAACAAAAATGGCCTTTGATCATTTTCACAATTCGCATACAACATGTGACCTTGACAGAGATACCAGAGCAAGTTCTAGAATTCTAACAACATGAATGATACACTCAAATCAATCAACAAGACTGCATATGATGGAAGTAGTAAAGGCTCAAAAGCTCATAGGCTTGCAAATACGTAATTCAAAGCATCAAACCATGTTATCAATATCCACATGCTCAATATCATCTATTCATGGCTCAATCAACTCATACTCAACACCCAATCCAAACAATATAAAAATTTTCAAAATCAAGCACAAGTTACAATCAAGAGATCAACTCACTCCCTAAAATCTATGAAAGCAATAAACGTGCTAAAACAATAAACGTGTTTCTAATGCAAATGCAACCTAAAATGATGTACATGCAACTATATGAAAACACACAAAATTAATGCAATTTTTTTTTATCCACACATTTCATATCAAAATAACTATCTCTCCCCCCAAACTTAAATGAAATTATATCGCACGTAAGAGAAGGTAGAATTTCAATATAAAACTGTGTGGATTTACCTGATTCACTGTGCGGGTGGTGGTGGATAATGGCCCTCATTGGCATCTCCTCCTATCGCTAGGACTTTTTCTTTCAACCTTCACTTCAAGTTTTGTACCTTAATATTGTCTCAGCTAAAGGACGCACGGGTCGTGCGCCTTGCGCACGGGCTGCCCGTGCTTCATACCGAAGCCACATTATTCCTCCCTCTAGGCACGCACGGGCGTGCGCCTAGCGCACGGGTCACCCGTGCTGATGCCATACAACAACACTCAGGTTTTTTTTTATAAAAAGAAACAAACAAAAACAAAAATCACACCACAAACCGTTGGGTTGCCTCCCAACAAGCGCTATATTTAACGTCTTTAGCTTGACGCCTATTAATTTCGATTCGTACAACCTTTAAATGCGTATATTAGCTGCTTTGGATCGTGGTCAAGAACCGTTTTTCCATTGTTTGCATCTAGTAATGCATAATTGGGATTTCCAAGCAAGTATTGGAGTCCTGATGTTGGAACACTTTGATTTGAATTATGCTCATGTTGTCCATGCGCGTATGTACCACCAGTGTTCGTTTCGCTGTGAAATAGCTTTCTTATGATATCACGCATGCACTGATCGGGCATCCATGCGCTGTTCATGTGTTTCTCGTCCTGTTTCTGCTCTTTTTCGACACCACACACGGGCTGAAGGTGCATAGACATACAGTCCGTGTTTGGTTCCGAACTTTCTTGCTTTTGCAGGATCTTCGGCTCCTCATATTCGGTATCATTCCTTAGATGGATGGCACTATATTGTTCTTTTGATTTGACTTCGGTGGTGCTCGAAAAATGGCTCTTTTGTTGTTGTTCATCAATAATCGTAGCTAATAGGCCCACTTGAGTCTCAAGATTTTTTATCGAACTGGCCATTTGTGTCAATTGTAACTCCATCATGTCCATCCTAGCCTCTTGTGTATCGAACTGGTTCCTTGTCTCACTTATAAATGAAGTCGTTTGATTCATGAATGAAATGAGGGCGTCTTCCAAAGATGGCTTATTTATTTCATCGCGAGTAAAGCGATCCCTCAACTCGCTCCTGAACAAATTTGTTTGAATCCTTAACGAGGTGAGGGCTTCTTCTAAAGATGGTTTTGCCTCTGCATTTGTAAACCCATTCATTACATTGGAGCTTGATGGTGGTGGAATCACATTCTCCGTGCTAGCATATGAAAAATCTTCGTAATTCCTCCAATTTGAACAATAGTGCGTAGGAATAGGATTATTCCCATAACTGTAGAAATTCCAGTTATTGAAATAATTGACTCCCTCCATCCGAGCGTGCACCTATAACAATTCAAAGAAACAAATCAAACATTGTAGAAGTAGAATTTACAAAAGAAAAATGAAATAAAATAAAAAATGTCTAAATTAAAAATAATTCTATCTATCGCAATATTAGCACAAAAAATTGTATTAGTCCCAAAAACTAAGTATTGAACTAAGTTTTTGGCAACGGCGCCAAAAACTTGTTCGCCTTATTTTTAGCTTCACCGCAAGTGTACGGTGTAGTTTATAGAATAGGGTAAGCAAAGTCGTATCCACGGAGACTAATAAATTAGTGCGCTAAGTATTGAACTAAGATAGCCTTATTTTTATTTAGACGATCGAAATTGGATAATTGTTGTAGAAGTAAAGACAAGAATAACCACAAAAACTCAAGATGAAAATAAATATGGAATTATCAAGGGAATGAAATGGATTCTTGGGTTATGGTTTCAATTAATATTCCTCTTGTTTTACGATTTATGAAAACCAAAGTTATTATCAATACACCTATAAGACGATCATAACGGTATTTTATCCTCCCTCTCGAGATGTATATAAAGTGTAGATTAAAATATCTATGCTAGCATCTATACTCAACATAAGATACACAACTCCCAAATGCACAAAAGATCAAATATCCTCACAAATATTCACAAACCTCTCGATTATGCAAATATTCATGTCAAGTACTCAAGATCTAATATTGAAACTCATCTCTCGAATTATTAATCAAAATATCAAACATGCTAAATCATTGGCCAAATGATAAAACAAGAATAAGAACAAAGTACTCAAATAGGCTTCAAGACAATAACTTCAATTAAGATTAAAACATTCAACAAGAGTTCAATTAATCTACTTCCAAAACCCGGAAATCACAAGAAATTTAGCTACTCATTACAAATAAACAACCCATAGACAAATTGTTCATATTCATGACAAGCTAAAATGAAAGATTAAAGCACAAAGAATGAGAAAACTTAGGGAAATGAATAATCTCTCGATTAATCTTCAATCCTCAAGCTTCGATTCGACCCGATTCTTCCCTTGATTCTTCCTTGATGAAATTGATGTGTTTCTTGTGTTCTTGGGTGTATTCCAAGCCTTTCCTCCCCTGGTGTGCGCCCCAAAAAGTGGTATTTATACCCTTTTAGAAACTAAGTCAATTTCTTTGTCATTTTTGGAGTTTTCTACAAGAACGCACGGGTCGTGCGCCCACGCACGGGCTACCCATGCTCAAATCCGTAGGAAAATCAATTCTCAGCGACCCACGCACGGGTCGTGCGTCCACGCAAGGGTTACCCGTGCTCGAAGCCGTAGGCATGCTCAAAACTCTCATGTGCCTTCAGGTGCGCACGGGTCGTGTGTCTACACACGGGTTGCCCGTGCGCCTCCCAAACGTCCGAATTTGCTTGCGGGGTCTTCATAAGAGTTGTAGCCCTCTCTCTTATATTTCCATATCCACTTGAATCACCTCAATATCTATTTTGTAGAGAGAGTTATGGTCAAATTACTAAACTCTGCCAGTGCTGGAAATTCCATACGCGTTTGGATGTTCCTTGAGATAAATCTCCTTGTTTTTTTATCATCCATGCTTCTTTTGACACACGACTCATCACTATGACTCTAGAATCCATATAGTTGGCTTCCAATTGGGTGTAATCGCTCGATTCTTGATGATTCTAGGTCGCAATGCTCGTATTTTTCACAAAATCACTCCAAATATCGTTAAATTTCTACAAAACGAGCAAAGCGTAATATCTTTCCCACAAAGAGTGAATACAAACCATTTCATATGAGTTTATGCATGTCTAATCACCATTTTAGTCATATTTATACCTCAAAACACATGCAAAACTCACACCTATCAAAACCCCCAAACTTAAATTGTTGGTCGTCCCGGTCAACACTTTTAAAAACTAGACAAAACATAACTGGGAGTAATGATAAATAGAATGCACAACAACTCCATAAAATTCGTATTGTTCATCATAGGTGTCAAGCAATAAAATTCGTATTGTTCATCATAGGGAATACACTTAAAATATGTTATTTCCAGTCCCTTAAGAGTTAAAATTTCAAATTTTAAGATTAAGGTCTAAAATACGATTCGAAAATTGCAAAATAGCCCTTAAACTTCTAAAATTTTACAATCTAGTCCTTGGGCTTTTAAGGGTTGATTTTATTTATCTAAAAACTCTTAAAACTTTATTAAAATGTCAAAACATAATTTTTGAACCTGAGTTCAGTCCCAAAAATCGAAACTTACGAGAGGGTCCCTTAAGTTTTATTTTCTTGCAATTAAGTCCACCAACTTTCCATTTTTATATTTTAAGTTCAAAAGTTGAAATTTAATCAATTATGCTCGACTTGTCCAGGTTATAAATAATTCCAAACATATATTTCAAGAGTCATACACATTCATATCCTTCTCATACAAAATTTCATCAAGTATAACAATAAAGTATACATGTATGCCCTATTTTTCTATAAATCGCATTTTTGAGCAACACTTGAGAATTTTTCCAAATTGATATAAGAAGATAGCATGCAATACATAATATATATCTCAAGTGCTCAAAATCAAAATACTACATGCATTTTTAAATAAAACACCTAGAAGTTGAAAGAATTTTTCCACCCACCTTAAAGATCGATTTGTTGGTGAAAATGGAATAAATCTCTCTCGATGAAGGAGTGACTTAGATCAGCCCCTAAGTCAAGGAATATCAAAAAAAATATAGGAGTTAGAAAATGTGCACTACAACAAAAAAGCTGATAGACACCGGTTTTAAACTGGTGTCTATTAGTAAACCAACCAACGGTGTTAAAGCCATTGGTGTTAAAAGTCGAACCTTTTGACACCGGTTTAAAACCGGTGTCTTTTCTTCAATGACACCGGTTTTAAACCGGTGTCTATTAGTAAAAACAACCGGTGTTAAAGCCTGGTGTTAAAAGTCGAACTTTTTGACAGGTTTAAAAAAGTGTCTTTTCCTTCAATGACACGGTTTTAAACCGGTGTCTATTAGTAAAACAAGCGGGTGTTAAAGTTCTTGGTGTTAAAAGCATGAACTTTTTGACACGGTTTAAAACCGTGTCTTTTGATGAATAGACACCGCATCAAAACCGGTGTCTTTTGATGTTTTTAGAAGCGGTTTTCAAAAGGGTTGTTTATTTACACAAAAACACCGGCCCAAAGCTGCAAAAAAACCATATAAATAAATAATTCATTATGAACTCCAATTCTAGCAACCATCATAAGTGCACTACCAATTAAACATGAAATCCATTAATACTAAAGTCACCAATAGCCAAAATCCAACAAAAAATACTAGTAGCGACGTTTCCTTTCGATAAAACAACTATAAATTCATAATCTGATTAATTCCATCAACCAACAAAAAGACTATATAATTCAACTACAAGCAACAAAATCCATATGATCCAACAACAAAATCCAATTAAACATGGAATGTTTTGTTTGATACATGTTTTTATCTTAATTTTGATGATTTTATTTTATCACCAAAACAATGTTTTTAAAGGTTGTCCAAATACTCCTAAATGATTTAAAATGTTTTTAATATTTTCCGGAGTATTTTCTCAAAGTTTATTTTCGTCTAAATTGGACAACGCTTTTAATGATTTTACGTTATTGGGTTTTCACTCTCAAACGATGTTCCTAAATGTTGTCCTAATACTTCCGATCGGTTTAAAATGTTTTTACTATATTTTGGAGTATTTCTTGAGTTTTATTTTCGACAAAAATTGGACAACATTTTGTCTCGTGGTCGGCCGACCAGGCCGCCCTATAGGGCAACCCGTACTGAAGATGTTTTTAGAAAGCAGAAAATGAGACGGAAGAAAAAAGAAGCGGTCGGCCGTGCATCAAGGCCGCGTCGGCCAAGTCGTCGGCCGTGGTCACCGGTGCACACTGCAAGTGTGTTTTGAAGCGGATCGTTTAATCCTTGCAAAATCCATAAGGGGACCGGTTGGGGTGATGGTCGGAGGTCGAGGTAGACGCGTCGACGGTCGCCCTGTGTTATTTTTTTGTGTATTCTTTTCAACGTCTATTTACGTGCGACCGTCGTCGCTTTATATTTTAATGACAAATTTCGACCGTTTGACAATGGACAACTTTCCTTAAATTGTGGGATTGATTTCTACAGACTATATTCTTGATTTTAATTGTATTTTTCAGTAGATTTTCAATCCCCAAGAGGAGCCTATGCTTGATCAATCATCTCCTATAAATAGAGGAAGTTTTGGAGCAACCATTACAACAATTGAGATACAACACAACAAGATACACTTCAAGCAAACACTTGGTCTTTCATAGTCATTATTCTTGTTGTAAAAATTGCCTAGCTTATCACTTTCACATCTTTGAGGTCTAGGCTATTCTTGATTACACTTGCACTCTATTGTATTATCAATTATCGAGTTGTAATCTTGAATTTGTGGTCGTCATTCAAACACAAGATATCCTTGTGAGTGTTCTTGTGGTAAGAACACACTTGGGTGATCTAGGTGTTAGGTGTAAGAAGATTGTGGTAATCTTCTTGTTGAGGTGTTGAAGAATTTGGTATTCTTCAAGGTTGAAGATTGTGGTAATCTTCACAAGGTGCCGTTGGAGATTGTGGTAATCTTCAAGAAGAGATTGTGGTAATCTCAAAGGTGGTGTTGAAGAAGAGTGTGGTGCTCTTCAAGGTGTTGTAAGTTGAATTTGTATTAATTTTGGTAATTAATAAAATTCTTTTTCTTTTCGAAATCCATCCCGGATATCTTTGGGGTGGTAGAGGATTAGGCCCTAGGTGGGTTGAACCTCTTTAAATCGGCGTGTGTTGTTTACATTCCGCACCTTCATTATTTTGTTTGAGCATTCGATTGTTAAAAGAGGCGAAATCGAAGAGATGGAGATAATCTATTCACCCCCTCTAGATTATCGTAGCCGCTTGGACTTACAAGTGGTATCGAGCCAAACTCTTTGGCAAGCTCGTTTCACATCGCGAGTAAAGAGAAACGATCAACGGCTCTGACGAAGCTCATCTATCCGGCACCTCCACCACCAAGCCACCTCGGTTTGATTCCAAAAATTTTATATTTTGGAAAGAAAGAATGGAATGCTACTTACAAGGTTGCGGGTTCGACATTTGGAACACCGTCATTAATGGAGAATCCATTCCGATGAAAGATACACCACACACTCCTCAAAAGGCTTCAAAAAGCTCAATGATGAAGAGAAGAAAATCATCTCCTCAAATGGTAAAGCTCTTAATATCTTACATTGTTCACTTACCACTTTGGAATTTGATCATATTGTAGGTATTCGATCGGCACATGGAGTATGGCAAAAATTAGAAGCCATCTATGGAGTATTTGCAAATGAAAGGAGTCAAACAAAAGCATCTACTTCTCAAGATCATACAAGCTCAAATTTAAGGAATAAGCCTCCTACAACTTCCAATTATGAAGAAGTTGAATATTGTTTTATGGGCATCAATGAAGAAAATGAGGTATGTCTTAAGCCCTCTACTTCTTATGATATTGTTATTCAAAATGATTATTGTGATTTGCAAAATGATTTTGATGATCTTCAAGATGAATTCCAAAGCTTGCTTGTTAAGTATAAAAATTTGAAAAAGGAATTCAATACTTTGAAAAATGATAAGGATAGTTTATTTACTTCCTATGAATCACTATCATGTGCTCACACCACCACTCTTGATAAGGTTAGAAATCTTGAAATAGAAAATAGTACTCTTGTTGAGAATATTGATTGCATGAAAAAGGATTTATTAAAATCCAACTCGAGTACCAATAAAATGTCCAATATTGTTGATATTCATAATTGTGATAAAGGACTTGATCATAAGCCTAATGTTGTTAATCATATGAAAAAGGATCAAGTCAATATGCATATTGGTCATTATGCTCCTAGAATTATTACTTGTTTTTATTGTGGCAAAAAGGGTCATACGGCTAATACTTGTCGGGCTAGAAATAGCTCTAATTATTGTTGGAGACCTAAAAGTCTCAAAGCTAATTCTAAAGGACCCAAACACATGAGGGTACCACAAAACAATGTCATATTAGGTACTCGGCGAAATAATGATCGAAGAAAAGTTATACCGCCACGAAGACATCAAATGACCGTTTCATTTGATCAAAAAGGGAGAAACTACTCTCAACAAAGCCAATTTCCAAGAAGAGCGTATAATCAAAAATGGGAAGAACACAATCCTTGGAAATGGCAAAGACATCATCAACAAGGTGATTTTCAAAGAAGAAGAAACCAGCAACCATGGGAAGGTAACCAAACTTGGAAATGGAGAAGTCATCATCAACAAAGCAACTTCTCAATGGGAAGATATCATCATCAACAATGGGAAAGACACAACCCATGGAAACGGCGAAATTGGTAAACCGTATCTCCCCATTTGTATATGCATTTTTTTTTTTTGCATGTTTTTAATTGTGTCTTAATTGCAAGATGATTTTTCAAATATTTATTTTTTAAAAAAAATAGGTCTCTTATATATTTATGAGTTTCAATTTTTTTTTAAGGGACCTTGCATGTTTTTTCTAAAAACTCTTGAGCTTTTCATTAGACTTATGAGGCTTATTATCTCTTATGAAATCTTATAGCATAAGCTCTTTTGATATCTCATATTACTTGCCTACACTTGTATTTTCTATGCATATGTTGTCTAAGAATTGTGTAGGATACATACTTCATACTCATTGGCTATTACGTCATCAAGTTTCTTAAACCATCGAGGTATGTCTACTCGTATTTTTCCTTAAAACTCGATTTTATGCTTATGCACATATCTTTCAAGATGTTTCATTTTGACCCCTTAAGTGCCCCAAATTGATCTTGCAAATATTTTCTCTTAAAAGGCACTACGTGTTTAGTCTCGATTTTATCGTTTACATGTTTTCCAAAACCCATATTTGTTGGATATAGTCCAAAATTATATTTTTGCAAAGTTTTAAAACTTTTGGGGTGGAAAATTGAATTTTGGAAAATGCAGGAGAAAGAAAAATCACACAGGACGGTCATAGCGGGCGACGGTCGCTCGCACCTCGGCCGGTCGCACCCCACCTCGGCCGGTCGCCCCAGGGTTATTTTTCAAGCTTTAAACGATCTGTTCTTCACTTTAAGAAACAGAACAAAAATCCCCCAAACCCTATAAGCAGCGAATTTTTTTCTTTTCTACAAAATCTTCAATTCCTCATCATTTTCACGATTCTTGTTGCTAATCTTCTTATTTTCTCAAGAATCTTTCATATATGGCTCCTCCAAGAAATTCCACGGTCGAAATCCCATCTCCAAGCGTAGAAGGGGCGGAGAGGGTTCGTCAAGAAAATCGGCAAAGGAAGCAGAACAAAGGGATATTCGAGCGCTCAAAGAAGCGTGGCTCAAGAAGGAGATGATGTTCAAAATCCCATTCTCTCTCGGGCCCAAATTAAGGAGCTACGCGGAACGATTTCGCTCCAAAATTGCCGTTGGCGAAAGGTAAAAATCCTTTGTTACTCAAGCCCCTAATTCCCACAATGTTCTTAATTTCATTCATAAATATGCGGAATGGTATTATGAGGACTCGGGAATGGGAGGAAAGTCGATTGCTCGGACTAAAATGTGTCGTTTTAGTTCATTTACGAATGAGTATCCTACGATTAGAGGATTTTTGAGGAGCAAGGTTGGATGTATTTATGGGAACATGCTTATGTGTTGTATGATGATGATATTATCCAACTCTTTTATGCCGATATGTGGGTTGAATATGATAATGATAGAAAGCCGATTGCCGTTAATTCGCTTATAAAGGGTCGTCATTTTAGATGGACTCCCAATGATATTTGCGGCTTTTACATGTTAGAGAAGGTGGTTGGGATTATTTCTCTTGTGGGACTTGGAATGATGAAATGTTGGGGGTATCGATGAAAGAAGTCAAGACGTATTTGGGAGTATGGCCTAAGTATTCTTTGTTGGCAATGACACTTGAGCATCGCATTTTATCGGTCATTGTCGCATATTGCATTTGTGGTAAGTCGGGGAAGATGCCTAGCAATATGGATTACTTTTTGACTTATAAGATTGCTAGGAGGGAACCACTTAACTTTGGTGCCATACTTATTCAATGTCTAATCGAGTCCATTACTCGAGGTAATAAGAAGTTGGTTATGGGAAATTGGATTTGTAAACTTCTTATTCAATCGGGACTTCCTTCGTCGGAGTTTAACTCGGAAGTTTTTCAAAATGACTTCGACATTGACAATATCTCCCAAATAGTCACAATGCGCAATAATATGGACATCCGACCTACCAAAATGGCGAGAGGAAGAGGTCAAGAGTCTCCCGATCCTAATGACATCTTTGATGACGCCGGGGCCGCAAGATTGGTGGAAGAAGGCGAACCGAGCAATCCGGAGGGTAATACCAGGTGCTCAACCGCCTAGGAGGTATAGTCAAGCCGAATTTGATGAGATGAGGGCTTTTCATGAGACGAGGTATGAGGCTTTGGAGCAAAAGACCTCTAAAATGCAAAAGTCTATCGGCAAGTTAAAGAAATTCATCAAGGACTTTATTCCCGGATCTTGCTTCTCCTCGGATGAGGAATGATGTTACCCCACCCCCTTTACTTTCTAGCATTTTCATTAATGATGTTTTGTATTTTGATGAATTTTTGTAAAACTCATTTGTACTAATGATATTTGCTTGTTTTTCTTAAAAGGGTTAATATTGCAAGTTGATAATGACTTGTGGATGATCATGATTCTTGATGAAGTATTTGATGGTAAAAATACTCTAAAGCATTGTTTGATCATTGGTATGAAGTACTTGATGGTAAAAGTGCTTCTTTTTATTGCTTTGTTATGCTTAGTTGAATATGTTGGGACATTTGATACATGTATTGTTGAAAGCATGACTTATTACTTGATGGTTGCTCTATTTTTTGGCATTTGTAATGCCTTGATCATTCTTAGCTTATCTCAATTGGGTTGAACCCTTGAGAATCTACTTTGAGCTTCTTTATTGATGAACAAATTATTGCATATGGTGCATATGATTTTTTGAGCTTTGAAATGAGGTTGATGATATGCAAATTTTTGGCTTGAACCATTTACAAAGGTTTTATACAACATCTTCTATTTTTCACGCACACAAAGTGTTTGTTGAAATGTTTCAATGAAAATTTCAACTTCTACATGATTCTCTCGCTTCCAAATGTCTTCTATACTCATTGAGATCATGTTTTGGGAAATAAAACGAGCGTATGAACTCTTCATGATACATTTCTCCCATTTTCCTTGGTTTTTAAGCCTAAATTGCTCAATGGTTGATAAACCATTTCTTTGGCGCACTTTGATATTCTTCTATGATGTTTCTATCATCCTAACATTCTTTTTGATGATTCCAAAGGGGGAGAAACAGGATATCGGCTCATTAGCTCAAAGAAGCTAATAAAAGCTTGTCATAAAAGCTATAAGCTATGGCTCATAAAAGCCATAAGTTGTGATTTACTTTTAGTCCAATTGTTGCTTGATGGACTTATATTATTGTTTAATGTTGTTTTGTGACAGGGGGAGCTTATAAGCTCTTGAACAAATTGTAAAAGCTAAAGCTTTTAGCTTATGGATTATTGCTCTTTACAAAAGTATTCTTGATGTGCTTATGGATAGGGGAGCTTATGCTTATTTTTGAAAATATTTACTCCTACTTGGTTGCTTTAATATTTTTGGAAATTTTGGTTGCTTCCAAAGCGGTCAAATGTTTTTACCGGAAAATCATTTCTAAAATTGCTCTCTTAGTTTGTGTAAAACATGTTTTGGTTTGTAATCATCAAAAAGGGGAGATTGTTTGATACATGTTTTTATCTTAATTTTGATGATTTTATTTTATCACCAAAACAATGTTTTTAAAGGTTGTCCAAATACTCCTAAATGATTTAAAATGTTTTTAATATTTTAGGAGTATTTTCTCAAAGTTTATTTTCGTCTAAATTGGACAACGCTTTTAATGATTTTACGTTATTGGGTTTTCACTCTCAAACGATGTTCCTAAATGTTGTCCTAATACTTCCGATCGGTTTAAAATGTTTTTACTATATTTTGGAGTATTTCTTGAGTTTTATTTTCGACAAAAATTGGACAACATTGCCTCTCGTGGTCGGCCGGGTCGCCTATAGGGCAACCCATACTGAAGATGTTTTTAGAAACAGAAAATGAGACGGAAGAAAAAAAGAGCGGTCGGCCGTGCCGCGTCGGCCGTCGGTCGGCCGTCGGGTCGCCTGCACTGCAAGTGTGTTTTGAAACGGTCGTTTAATCCTTGCAAAATCCATAAGGGGACCGGTTGGGGTGATGGTCGACCGGTCGAGGTAGACGTCGCCGGCCGCCTGTGTTATTTTTTTGTGTATTCTTTTTCAACGTCTATTTCGTGCGACCGGTCGCTCTATGTTTTTGACAATGAAAATTTCGACCGTTTGACGACACAGACAACTTTCCTTAAATTGTGGGATTGATTTCTAACAGCTATATTCTTGATTTTAATTGTATTTTTCTGTAGATTTTCAATCCCCAAGAGGAGCCTATGCTTGATCAATCATCTCCTATAAATAGAGGAAGTTTTGGAGCAACCATTACAACAATTGAGATACAACACAACAAGATACACTTCAAGCAAACACTTGGTCTTTCATAGTCATTATTCTTGTTGTAAAAATTGCCTAGCTTATCACTTTCACATCTTTGAGGTCTAGACTATTCTTGATTACACTTGCACTCTATTGTATTATCAATTATCGAGTTGTAATCTTGAATTTGTGGTCGTCATTCAAACACAAGATATCCTTGTGAGTGTTCTTGTGGTAAGAACACACTTGGGTGATCTAGGTGTTAGGTGTAAGAAGATTGTGGTAATCTTCTTGTTGAGGTGTTGAAGAATTTGGTATTCTTCAAGGTTGAAGATTGTGGTAATCTTCACAAGGTGCCGTTGGAGATTGTGGTAATCTTCAAGAAGAGATTGTGGTAATCTCAAAGGTGGTGTTGAAGAAGAGTGTGGTGCTCTTCAAGGTGTTGTAAGTTGAATTTGTATTAATTTTGGTAATTAATAAAATTCTTTTTCTTTTCAAATCCATCCAGGATATCTTTGGGGTGGTAGAGGATTAGGCCCTAGGTGGGTTGAACCTCTTTAAATCGACGTGTGTTGTTTACATTCCGCACCTTCATTATTTTGTTTGAGCATTCGATTGTTAAAAGAGGGCGAAATCGAAGAGATGGAGATAATCTATTCACCCCCCCCTCTAGATTATCGTAGCCGCTTGGACTTACATGTTTCACTTGTTCAGTTCACCCACATAGTATTTCTCCAACATTGCCCAAGCATCGTGGTTGTGCCCGACATCATCAAACTCAAATGCTTGCGTTGTAGGTCCCAATGGGTGTGAGTGTAAGGTTTAGAAGGGGGTTGAATAAACCTTACTAAATTTTTTGATTTAGTCCTTTTAAAAGTTGAGTTGATACTACATAGTTGTATCCTTGGTGGATGACCAATTTAGTTAATCAAGAGAGTTAGTCACTTTCACCAACGCACTGATCGAGCTGTTGATAGAATAACTCATTTTGTTAAGACTGAATTAGCTCAAGCTGTGGTTTGATTTATTGGAAGACTTAACACCCTTAATTTTGGTTTTTAGTAGAGATTTAAAGCTTGATTTAGTACTTAGAGATTATCTAATGGATAGCAAATATGTCGTGAGAATTAAACAAATATGATGCGGGAATTAAAGTCTTTGAAATGTAAAAGACACGATAAGTTTTTATAGAGGTTCGAAGATGGGGTAATTCTTCTACTCCTCTCTTCTCCAACTCTTGGAGGAATCCACTAGGTATTGATCAAGATATCTGAGTGGTAATAGTCCGGATGCAAGTCTTGATCACACGGTGACTTGATCCTTTGGGGCTCGGTCCGAGACACCTTGATCACTCACGGCTTCTCGCATGCGACTCGCTTCTTCACGCAGGCAGGTTTGCCTTGCTACTACTGACCCACTTGCTCAAGCTCTTTGGATTTGATCACGAAGCCCTCCAAAAGCTCAAGAGTTGGTTCAACCTTGAACCTTCCTACAATCCTTCGTGGAATGTAGACCCTCGATTCTTCATAATTTTTCTCTTCAACTAATTGAAGTTATCTTTCCTTCACGGTGAGTGTTGGATTGATGTTCTTCGTAGTGTAGGCTTGAGGATTGAGCGTTTAATAACTTGAGAATATTTGAGGTTACAAAATGTTTATTTCTTGCTTGTATGGTCAAGGTAACCTATGTAATCTTCGTAACCTTTTCTCGGGGTTATTCCTCACCTTTTATAGTGATCTTTCAAAAATCGCCCAGTTGAAGAGATAGGCTTATTTTTTGAAAGTCACTTGTGGTCGTTGGCTTGTCTTGTTGCGATCCTTGGAATTGCCATTTCCTCGTATGAATTGTTCTTCACCTTTTCGCAGTTCGACACGGTGTAGTGCTTCCCATTGGTTTATTCCTTTTGCACGTTTCGGGACTGAGCACTTCGAGAAAGGTAGCATGGAGTTATTACTTGTTTAAGTAATTCTCTTGATTTACGTAAACGGATCTTTTGATTATCTCGACTTGACATTGCATTTCCTTGCTTTCCCAGGTGACTTAGAGTCGCCTTCCAATCATGGATGACTCTTGTCACTTCAACTTGAGACTTGGCTTTTCTTGAGTTGACTTGGATCGATACTCCACTCACCGCATCTCACCGCTTCCTTCCTTGATAGAGTTCCTGTCTTCTTTCTTTGCCATACTTTTGTCTTGCGTGAGTCTTCCTTCTAGTCTCCGGTTGTCTTCTTGCATGTTTGGGCATACCGATTTAACTCGGCTTGACCAGCCCTATTTATTACAATGCGATTTACAACAAAAATTGGGGTGCCAACTTCCTATTCTAAGTTTTACATGGCATTCATCAAAATCTAAACAATAAATTTCCCAACAATTTCCACCTTTTTGATGATGCCAAAACTTAAAACATTCAAAATGTAAATAGCAAAGATACATACAGATAGTGCATTCACATAGAATGTATGCGTAGAATCAATTCTTTTATTGATCATAACATTCTTGTTCTTTTACACAATGTTTACAAGGTGTATCGGAGCAAACATTTATCTATACAAAAAAAATAAAGAATTTCTGACTTTATTGCGGAAGACTTACATAGTATGTATTTACATGGTAAAATACATGAAGGGGTGAAAGCAACACTTCATCTCCTTCTCGCCTCCTTCTTTCATCTTCCTCGTCATCTTCTCGGTCTTCTTTTCTTTTTCTCATCTCCGGCCTTCTTTTCTTCTTTTCATATGCTTTAAGAAATGACTTCATCTCTTCTTAATCTCTCTTGTCTTTCCTCCCATAGCTGAGTTTGTCTCTTATTTTTTCTTCTATTCTTTTCGCATACTCGGCATTGCTTTTAGCCACTTGCAAATTGGCTACTTGGTCAAAGACCCAAAGTAGATCCTCCTTTTCCACGGATCTACGTCATTTAATGTTTTGGGCGGAGGCCCAGTCCGAAACCTCTTCCTCCACCACGCTTCTTCCTCTTCCTCCAGGCGTGTATTGTTGGGGTCTGTTTCTTTCGGTGAGTGACCAATGAGTGACCAGTGAGTGACAAACAGAGCGATGGCGGTGTCTGCTTTACTGTCTTCTTCACATAACGTGAGACCCTTTTCCCAAGAGTCCCAAGCTTGAGCCATAGACATATTTGCAAAGTATCCTTGAGATGCGGCGTTTTAAATTCATCAAGCGATTGTGGCTCGGTCCCGGCATCCGAGATGGCATAAGTATCTCTCTCTCTTGGAATGCCTCCATGTTGTTTCAAGATGTTCATAACCCGGGCATCCATTCTTCCTTCCATTTCCTCCATCCTCGCTTCAATTGTCTTTCTCTTTTCGACCATAGATATAGCAGAGTGTTGGAGTGGCGGGAAGAGTCGCGGGGAGTTTGCTGGCGATAATATCACGGTGTGACAAGACCTTGTTGGGGGGTTTGTGCAATCATCAAGGTCACATCTTTCGATCCTTCCCCCTCAAGCGGACTTTCCCTTCTTTTGTTTTGACACTTCCTGTTTTCTTTTCCTTCACATTTGCTTCCTCCTTTTCAACTTGGGGATCTCTTTAGCGCTTTAAAGTATTCCTCTTCCCCTTTTTGGCATCATCAAAGAGAGAGGAACACTAGAAACATCTTGTGCAAGCGAGGAAGTCGAGCTGGCGATAGTCGAGCTGTCTCGTCTGCTGCGGAGTATGCGGCATGAAATTCGGAGCGAGTAGCGTTGGACTCTCTGAAATTAGCTTCATTTCAGCCATGAGAAGGTGAATTTTCTATCCATATTTTCTTCCGGACGCTAGGAGATCACTCTTATTTTGCTCACGCAGACTTTATCTCGGCGGTGTGAGCTTCGTGCCATGTGCTCAATGTGTTCTCTCAATTTCGTCTTTGCATCAGCATTCCATTTCGCCATACCAATAGCTTGTTGAACAATGTCTGAAGTATCTAACTTGTTCCACACGCATTGTTTGTTGTTGTTGCCACCATTCCTTATCTCGATGTTATGCCTCTCAAGTCAGTGAAGGTTGGCATCTCTCTTGTCGATCGCATGTCCATAGAGGCTGGTGCCTCTCCATCCGTTCAATTTCAACAAATAATGCTTTGAACACCTCCCGAACTTCAATTTGTTTCTTAGTTGCGGTGATGGCCCGCAGGCGTCAAAGTCATAGTCATTTGAACGATGGTACCTGACGGAATGACGGGAGGGAGTGCGTGGAAGCGTGCGAGTTCGTTCTCGACTCTTGGGAGGTCGGGTACCTCCGGGAGAAAGAAATGATTCTACAAAGGAATCATCACGGCCAACCGGTATTTGTTCAAAATTGAGAGGTGCGCGTGAAGTTCCTTTTTGGAGTTGAACTCGCTTTGCGGCTTGGGAGCTGCTGTGATGGACTCTGTTTTCAGTGGGTGTTGTGAAGTGGACCCGACTTTGCCGAGCCTCATTGTCTCAAGCACCGTTGGTCTCGGTTTGGTTTTCCTCGATTGAGTGGTGGTCCTCGGCCTTATCGAGCGTCATCGGACGATGATGAGATTTCCATTGGTGGCTCATCATCAAAATTGAAAGTTTGACGAGTAGTCTTGAGATCGACTTGCTCGTGGCCGGGAACATCCCATGCGGCAGTCTTTTAGATCATCACGGGGGGATGACTCGGCTTCTTTCTTCGCGCTTCCGATCCCGGAAAGGTTACATCAGATTATCCGGGAATCATGAAGCGCGCTTATCTCCTTTTCAAATGGATCAATGATAGCATGAGGGATGTTCTCTACTTGACTTCTTTACCCCGGGAAGTCTCAACCTCCGTGGGCCTTCATTACCTCCTGCGCAGTCTCGATTGCAGCCGAGGCTTGACCTTCCTTTCGACAGTGTCGTTGTCTTAGGGTCTTTCGTGGTGGCATCCATTGGAGTCTCAACCCCATGGATTGTACTTTCATCGCCCCAGTGTTAACTCCCGGGCTATTCCTTCATGTGCCTCGATTTCGCATCGTTAGCGTCATTAGCCTTCGAGAGCGGTTGGCACCTCGGTGAGACAACCTCAATCGCCTCGAGCTTCGTTGATGGCAACTTACCATTCGTTTTGTGTTTGTACTTTCTCCACTTCGCCTCCTAGATTCGTTGTGAAGTCATCCGCAGCATCCTCCGACCTTCTTTGCGGTGGATGGAGTTTCCCCTCGGGGCGCATCGGTGAGTGACTTGGAATGGGGTCACTCGTCTCCAAACTCCCATACATTTCTCTTGAGTGTTCGGTAGTTGGGCGGTGGTAAGACACCTTCATTAGGGGTTGGCTCAACCTGGGGTCCCCACTAACCCGGTTTCATTGCAGTTCCTTAAATCCTTCTTCCGTGGTGAGGAAGTGGTGGCAAAGAACAACGGTGGCGATTTGTCGACTACTCCCATTGGATCGATTTCAGTGTGTTTTGGAGGACTCTCCTGGTCCCTCCATCAAGCTTTTCTCATGAAGAATTCGGGATTCATGCATTGCTTTTTGCATTTGCAACTTTTCTCGTGGCAAAGAAGCAGGTCAGATCCTCATCACTTTACGATAGAATGTCGAAGTGAGGATGCGTATGTTACAGGGTGGTGCGTGTGAGGGCGAGATCTTGGCCTTCTCTTGCCTCGCCTTCCTCCGCCAATCTCTCCTTCTCCTTATCCTTGAAGATCTGCAGGATATCCGTGCGATTTTCTTCATCCGATCTTTGAGATCACAGAGGTCAGTCCCGAGAAGTTAAGCCAGATTCCTATTTTTCTTGATAAATTCGGGCCGCGAACTTTCCCTGGATCGACTCAACTTCCACTTCCTCCACTCGCATGGCGATTTTGGATGTGCGGATAAGGTGGGGATAGGATCATCACATCACTATCATCTCTGTCGGCTATTCTTTGTGTCTCATTTGTGCGAACTACGGCCCTATGTCTTGATTTGCCTCTGCTGATCGCCTTCACAGAGACTTAGTTGTTTCATCTATAATGTCCGGAGACTCTACTTCTCCAAGTAGTCTCCGTGCTCTGCTCGGAGTGGCTTACTCGGCCCGGTTTCTCAAGCTCGGAGTGCTTGATGATTCTTCTTCGTCTCCTAGTTTTTACCAGAGGCATTTCCGGTTCGAGAGAGTTTCTTCCGAGTCTTGGGCGGCGGGGGTCGGTCTTTGGTGTTTTCTTCGAGGCTGGCCGTCTTGGCTTATCGATCTCCTCTTTTTGACGATCGGAGAAGGTAGTTGAGAGTCTTTCTCGACCGCTAACTGCTGGGCGGGAGACACGGCTGCGGGCGGGTGACTCGGCTGCAGGGCAAGAGCAGGTTTGACTTTATTTCTGCGGAGCAATAGTCTTCTTAGCTTGCTGCAGGGGCGACTTTTCTTCTTTGGTGGAGAGGAAATAGTTGTATCTTGGTCAGGTGATTCCCCTCACTCGTGTCGACTCTCTTGGCGTAGGCTCTCTTACGTGCGCCGGAGAGAGGTTTGATCTGAACATCCTCTTGTTTACATGGAACGCCTTTCCATGTCTAAGAAGGACTCTTTCACCTCCATCCCGCCAATCACAGGCCATATCCTGAGGATCCTCCAAATGCACCATCTTCCTTGAAGGATTTGTTCCCTACATTTCGGCATAGTCCTTTGTAGACAAACTCGGCCGATTTATTTTCCTTTCTTCAATGATCGCGGCCATTACGATCAACTTTGCTTTTGATTGGTCAAAGCCGCCAAATTTGATGTCATGCATTTGGCAACTATGTCCAACGACTTGTGATAATCCTCCTTCACCGACCTCTTGTTTGTTTGTGTAAACTATTTTATCAAGATAGTCGGGCTTGGCTATTTCCTTCCAGCGGCCAGGTTTACATTAGCTTCGTTGATTTCGATGCTCCTTCCGTCGGTAGTGAAGCGGTGTTGACCAAATCCTTGGCGAGAGATGGTGAGCTTCTTTCCGTGAAGCAGATGACTTTATCCCTTCATCGTGAATCTCGGCGTTCACGTAGAACGTGCGACCTCTTCCACATAGGTCATTGAGAACTCCATCGTCGAGAAATGGTTTCGGCCGGACGTTTCGAGCTTTTTAGCGATTTTCTTTATGAGGGCGTCATCGGACCTGTTTCACCATGCCATCGAAATCCCAAGAGACCGGTGTAGATTTGCTTTCCTAACTTGACAAAATCATAGGTTGATGCCATTTTTCAGGATTTCACCGAAGAAAACTTAGAGGTTGATTTGAAGATAGATAGGGTTTTGAGAGAGTTTTGCCTTTTTCCGAGAGAAATGAACGGTTTTGGTAATATGAGAGAGAAGAAAGAAAGAAAGCTTAAGTATGGTTTATGAAAGGGCGTGCGGGTGGTTTTTGAAATGTGATCGAAATCAACGGCTTAGATTTTTCACGCCGATTTAGCATTTAATGTCTAGTATTTAATGCGGCAAACATTTATATCTAATCATAAGCTTGGTGTGCGGCTTTTGCTGTACACGTCATAATTATCTTTGACGTAATTCTTAAAAACATTCCCGCTTAGTAAAACGATTGCGTTTTTGTCACTTTGCTCATAAATGACTTAGCTTTTACCCTCATTTGGTTTAACTCTTCTTCTCACAGTTCTCTTTGTGACTCAAATTGTCGGTGACTCTAAGTATAGTTGTCTTTCCGATCTGGTGATTTACTTAATGATTTGTGAGTTCACTCTTTTTTCCTTTTTGTGTTCCATTTCTTTTCTTTGATCCTTCCAGTGTCACTCACTCAATTAACCCTAACTCATGCTTGAGTTCTTCAAATTTTGACTCACATAATGGTTTTGTGAAGATGTCACCAATTGTTTATCGGTTGAGATATATTCCAAGATGATGTCCTTTTTTTCAACATGATCTCTTATGAAGAGATATCCGACATCGATATGCTTTGTTCTTGAGTGCAACACAGATTTTGAGTGATTGCAATTGCACTTGTGTTATCACACATGATTGGAATTTTCTTTTCTTCAACTTCATAGTCTCTCTCCTTTTTGTCTCATCCATAGGACTTGGGCACAACAGTTTGCCCGCAGCTATGTATTCTGCTTCAGCTGTAGAGGTGGCTATTGAATTTTGCTTCTTGCTAAACCAAGAAATCAGCCTGTTTCCTAGCATTTGACATGTGCCGAGGTACTTTTTCTGTCAACTCGCATCAGCAAAGATAGTCAGAGTCGAATAGCCAATTAGTTTGAATCCACATTCCTTTGGATACCATAAGCCAACTTCTTGGCTTCCTTTCAAGTATCTCAAGATTCTCTTATTTGTTGTCATATGGCTCTCTTTTGGAGCAGATTGAAATCTTGCACATATACCTACAAAGAAAGGTGATGTCCGCCCGCTTTCTTTGTGAGATAGAGCAATGATCCAATAAGTGCTTTGTATCTTGTTTGATCTGAGGCTTGCCATCTGCATCCATGTCCATTTTGGTGATGTATTCATTGGTATTTTCTGAGAAGACTTCTCCTCCATACCAAATTTCTTCATTAAATCTCCGGTGTATTTTGTTTGACTTATGAAGGTTCCATCCTTCAGTTGTTTCACTTGGAGTCCAAGGAAGAATGTCAGCTCTCCCATCATGCTCATTTCAAATTTACTTTGCATGAGGTTTGAAAATTTTTCACAAAGCTCTTTGTTTGTGGATCCAAAAATGATGTCATCCACATATATTTGAACAAGCAGTATACTCTTTTTGTCTTGAATTACGAAAAAGTGTTCTATCTACTTTTCCTTTTGTGAATCCATTCTCGAAGAATTGTGACAAGGTATCATACCATGCTCTCGGGTGCCTGTTTCAATCCATACAGAGCTTTCTTGAGTTTGTATACCTTATCTCCAAGAGTCTTCTCGCTCAAATCCTGGAGGTTGTTCAACATACACTTCTTCTTCCAATAAACCATTTAGGAATGCAATTTTTACATCCATTTGATATACAATGAAATTCTTGTGAGAGTGCATAGGCAAGAAACATCCTTATTGCTTCCAATCTTGCTACGAGGAGCAAATGTTTCATCAAAATCTATTCCTTCTTCTTGGCAATATCCTTTGGCTACTAGTAATCTTGTTTTGTTTCTTACCACGTAACCTTCCTCGTTCATCTTGTTTCGAACACCCATTTAGTACCAATAACGTTTTGATGGGTGGGTCTTTGAACTAATTCCCATACTTTATTTCTTTCAAACCGATTGACTCTTCTTTGCATAGCTTGAATCCAATGTGTGTCATCCAATGCTTGTAACACATCTTTGGGCTCTATTTGCGAGATAAAGCATGTGAACATAGCTTCTTGTTGAGTTCGGATCTTGTTTTGACACTTTCTCTTATATCTCCAATGACAAGTTCTCGTGGATGGTCTTTCGGCCATCTTACATCCGGTTGAAGTAAGTTAGCCGGGTTGATCGTCTAGCGATTGTGTTGCTTTGATCGGCTCTCTCGTAATCACTTAAGCGCAAATTTTCCATTTGTTTTTGAGATTGACTATCTCATCTTCTTACGAGTTTACAATTCCGATTTCAAAGAGCATAGGGATTTTTTCGTATGTTTGGATGATTCACTTATCGGTGACTCTTCAATATCTTCTCCATTTACATTTGGCTCATCGAATACCACATGAATGGATTCATCTCGCAACCATAGTTCTTTTGTTGAGTACTTGTGAGGCTTTGCTTTCACGGTGAGTATCCCAAGAAGATACCTTCATTAGCTTTAGCATCGAAGGCCTTTAGATTGTCTTTGCCATTGTTGTGGATGAAGCATTTACATCCAAATATTCTAAAATATGCAACATTTGGTTTTCTTCCAGTCCAAATCTCATAGGGAGTCTTTGTCAGTTGTCTGTTTATCATACATCTGTTTTGAGTGTAGCAATTTGTGTTGATTGCTTGACCCAAAATCTTTTTGGTAACCTGCTTCACTAACATGGTCCTTGCTTTGCTTCTTTGAGAGTTCTATTCCTTCTTTCTCGCAACTCCATTCTTTGTGGAGTCCTTCTGAGATAATTCATGACCAATGCCATTTTCAATACAATACTGAGTTATTATCCCATTGACAAACTCAGTTCCTCTGTCTGATCTTATTTTGATAATGGTTTGGCTCTTTTCATTTTGAATTTTCTTCATTAACTGTGGCAGTTTCTGTAGAGTTTCTTTCTTTTTACACATGAATATAGTCCATGTATATCTTGAGTAGTCATCTACTACCACCAAGGTGTATTTCTTTCCACTTATGCTAGCTGGTTCCACTGGGCCAAATAGATCCATATGTAGCAGATGTAATATTCTTGTTGAAGATGGACATGTCTTTTCTTTGAATGAAGATTTGATTTGTTTTCCCTTCTGACATGCATCACATATACTCTCCTTCTTGTATACTGAGTCTGGAAGTCCTTCCACAAGATTACTTCTTGCAAGCTTGTTAATCGTTTTGAAATTCAGGTGACTCAGCTTTTTGTGCCACAGCCAACTTGATTCAGCTGTGCTCTTTGCTAATAGACAGGTGCTGGGTGTAGCGGTTGACCAATCTACTACATACATGTTCTTTTGTCTGCATCCTTGCAACACAACTTCATTCGATTCAGTATCCTTGATTTGGCATATACCCATGTTAAATCCAACATTATAACCCTTGTCACAGAGTTGGCTGATGCTTAGCAAATTGAAGTTGAGTCCTTCAACATATGCAACATCTGTGATTTCTAATCCATTTTTCTTGATGGATCCAATGCCTCTTATTTCTCCTGGAGCTTCATTTCCTCCAAATATGACTTTTGCTCCTTTAACTTCCTTGAATTTTGACAGATTTTTCTTATTTCCTGTCATATGTCTGGAACAGCCACTATCCATGTACCAGGTTCCTTGGCACTCAGCTGTTCCTTGAACCTGCAATCAAGGAAATTAAGTTTTAGGTACCCATACTTGTCTGGGTCCTGAGGGGTTAGAATTGTAAGATGATCCAACCAACTTATAGCCAAATGATTTGACTCTAAGGGGTTGCCATCTATCAGTGCCATAATCATAATTAATCTTGGCAAATTGCTTGGGGATTCTAGGTTCATACAGCTGTCTCTTTTGTCTGTATGCATGTGTATGTGTTTTAGCAATCGCCTTCTTTGGGTAATTGTGGTGTCTCTGAGTGTAGTGCCTAGGTGCATATGTGTGCTGATGAAAGCTCTTATACTTTTGGAATGGCCTTTGTTGAGTTCTAGGCCTTTGCCATTTGGGCTTATATTCCATAAGTCTATGCTGATAGTTCACATCATTCCAATCAGCTTGGCTTGGATATTTTCTACCATTCCCATCATATGTATTTCTTTTATAGATTTTCTGGGGTTTTTGGTAGCTCTGTTTCTTCTTTACGAGTATTTTTGTTTGGAGTTTTTGAGGAACTCGATTGAATCTTTTTCTCACTGTCTTTCAGCCGCACTCAATCGGTCGTTTTCCTTTTCCTTTATAACCAAGGCCAGTTTGCTTGTAATTGTGCTTTGGGGTGAATATGTGTGCACCCTTTGGAATTTTGGATTTTTTACTCTTCATTGCTTGAAGATCCTTTTTCCAAAATTACTTTCGGAGTTTGACATAGCACAGAGGAATTAAATCCTAAGCCTGTCTTGTTTCCACATTCTCTTTGACTCATAATAAGATAAACCAATGATTTAGATGCCTTAGTGAATGAGGCAATCACATTTTTGAGGCCATTCTCCCTCTTTTCTATGGCAAAGCTATTTCTGCTATTAGCTTGGCATTTTCAAAGATTTAAACTTTCATTCTCATCGCCTATTTGACTTAGAGTGCTCAGCTCCTTAGTCATTTGTGAGTTTTGGGCTCTTGAGTAGTCTGTTTTCCTCATTTAGTAGTGTGTGTGAGGATTTAATGTGTTCAAAATCTTTCATCATTTTGCCTAATGAATCATAAAGATAGTGGGTGATGAGGTGTGTGTGTCACAGTCACTATCACTAGAATCGAGTTTGATGAGTTGGAGTGTACCTCATCTTCTTGGTCAGGTTGATCTTGTTCCTTGGCCATCAAAAGATCAGTTTTCTTCTTCTTGAGTCACTTGAGTAGTCACCACTACTGACTCGACTCGGCTATGTCTTTTGACTCAAAGATTTTCTCGCAGCCCAACAATGCCTTTTTCTTTTCTTGTTTTTTCTTTCTCTCAAGACCTTTCTTTTTCTTCTTCATTCCCTGTATTTGTTGACTACAGGATATGGGCAAATCAATGGCATAGTGACCTGGTTGCCTACAGTTCGCCCAAAGATAGATTATTCAACCTTTTGATCGACTCTCTTTCCATTCTCGATTGTCAACCCTTTGATATTGACTTTTTGATGATTTGTTCTCTTGGTTGGCCTATCTTCCTTGACTTGGAGGGAGCCGAGTGTCTTCTGGAAGATTCACCCTTGCCTCTCTTGTAGTTCTTATTGAAGAATTTGTTGAACCTTTTAACCATCGAGCTATTTTTCTTCGGATCAATGACTTCTTTGACCTCGGCTCTCTTTCCATCCTTAACAATTAGAGCAAATTGTTTTGGGTACTGTTTGTCTCTTCCTCGATCTTTTCTTTCATCTCAAATTCGTAGGCTTTGAGATCCGAGAATAGTTCATGGTTGGAGGTCTTCGATAGGTACATGGAATGTCTTAGTGCCATGACCTTCATTTCCCATTCACCGGGAGACTTTTTAGGATCTTCATACACATTTCTTCGTGTATATTCATTTCCAAGTGCGAGATAGCTCGTTGGTGATTTCGTGAACCGAGCATCCGGTTGATCCAGGTTTTCTCCTGCGATCATTTTGAAATTCTCAAATTTTTGTCAAATGACCACCGATAATTTATTTTCTTTGATTTTCTCTAAGCCTTCACAAATCAATGTTAGTTTGTCCCGCATTTCTTTAGCCGTTTTGCATGATTTGACTTTATTGAACATGACTTTGTCAAGGTTTTGTAAAGGATGTCCTTGGGTACATTGTCCAGGTTGTATCTTTTTTCGTCATCATTTGTCCATTCGGTTCTTGGTTTTTCAACCATACCGGGTCTAGGGCAACATCCTCTTCACCTTCATTGTGCACTCTTCTTCTACAGTTGTGTTCACCTTTAAGATTTGCGGTGCCGCCCATCCTCTATCACTATCCACATCTCATCATGTAATCTTTGATAGATGAGCTCGCATACGAATTTTCCAATCATCAAATTCTTCAATTGTGAACATAGGGATGCGTGTCAAATTTGCTTCCATGATAATAAATTTTAATGATAAAAAGAGTTTTGAAAGTTTAAGTACTAAAGCGGACTTTGAAAAATTTGGAGATCTAGTTCAAGAACCGATGCGGAAGGCTCAATGAACCAACCGCCTCGATACCACTTGTAGGTCCCAATGGGTGTGAGTGTAAGGTTTAGAAGGGGGGTTGAATAAGCCTTACTAAATTTTTTTTTGATTTAGTCCTTTTAAAAGTTGAGTTGATACTACACAATTTGTATCCTTGGTGGATGACCAATTTAGTTAATCAGAGAGTTAGTCACTCAACGGACTGATCGAGTTGTTGATAGAATAACTTGTTAAGATCGAATTAGCTCAACTGTGGTTTGATTTAATGGAAGACTTAACACCCTTAATTTTGGTTTAGTAGAGATTTGAAGCTTGATTTAGTACTTAGAGATTATCTAATGGATAGCAAATATGTCGTGAGAATTAAACAAATATGATACAGAATTAAAGTCTTTGAAATGTAAAAGACACGATAAGTTTTTATAGAGGTTCGAAGATGGGGTAATTCTTCTACTCCTCTCTTCTCCAACTCCTGAGGAATCCACTAAGTATTGATCAAGATACAAAGTGGTAAGCACCCGATACAAGTCTTGATCACACAAAGTGACTTGATCCTTTAGGACTCGATCCCGAGACGCCTTGATCACTCGGTGGCTTCTCGACGACTCGCCTTCTTCATAGGGCATTTGCTTTGCTACTACACCCACTTGCTCAAGCTCTTTGGATTTGATCACGAAGCCCTCCAAAAGCTCAAGACTTGGTTCAACTCTTGAACCTTCCTACAATCCTTCGTGGAATGTAGACCCCTTGATTCTTGAATTTCCTCTTCAATCGATTGAAGTTATCTTTCCTTCACAGTGAGTGTTGGATTGATGTTCTTCGTAGTGTAGGCTTGAGGATTGAGCGTTTAATAACTTGAGAATATTTCGAGGTTACAAAATGTTTCTTTCTTGCTTGTATGGTCAAGGTAACCTATGTAATCTTCGTAACCTTTTCTCGAGTTATTCCTCGGCCTTTTATAGTGATCTTTCAAAAATCGCTTGTTGAAGAGATAGGCTAATTTTTGAAAGTCACTTGTGGTCGCGTTGGCTTGTCTTGTTGCGATCCTTGGAATTGCCATTTCCTCGTATGAATTGTTCTTCACCTTTTCGAGTTCGACACGGTGTAGTGCTTCCCATTGGTTTATTCCTTTTGCACGTTTCGGGATCGAGCACTTCGAGAAAGGTAGCATGGAGATATTACTTGTTTAAGTAATTCTCTTGATTTTCTGGCAAACGGATCTTTTTGATTATCTCGACTTGACCGCATTTCCTTGCTTTCCCAGGTGACTTAGAGTCGACTTCCAATCATGGATGACTCTTCCGTCACTTCAACTTGAGACTTGGCTTTTCTTGAGTTGACTTGATCGATACTCCACTCACCGCATCTCACCGCTCCTTGATAGAGTTCCGTCTTCTCTTCTTTGCCATACTCACTGCCTTGCAATGAGTCTTCCTTCTAGTCTCCGATTTGTCTTCTTGCATGTTTGGGCATAATGACTTAACTCACCTTGACCAAAGCCCTATTTATTACAATGCGGTTTTACAACAAAAATTGGGGTGCCAACTTCCTATTCTAAGTTTTATACAGCATTCATCAAAATCTAAACAATAAATTTCCCAACATGCGTCCTTGTCAAGGAAGAATATCAAATCAAGACTATAAATGAAACGAAAAACCAACAATATGATCAAATTTTACTTAACTATAACATGTGCAAAGAATATTTATTATTCTTTGAAGGATAACTGATGCTTTTTTGTAATTAGATTAAATTTTAGGGGTAATTTTGCGATTTACCCATATTAATCAATAGGAATTACCTGTTGCTAAAATCAGACATAACTAGATTGTTAAAATACTATTGAGACTGGAAAAAAAAAAAAAAGCAATCTTGGAAGCTCCAACCATTAAGTTATATACTTCCATATCAACTTCAGTACATGTTGCCCCAAATGAAGACAAAAGCAGATAGACCAAATCGCATAGATATGAAAAAGTACTCTGACCAACTTAACAAGTTCCAATAAATTTAGATGATGTTGAGATGTTAATTAATTGTTCTTGCAATCCAAGGTGTCATGATCACTACGAGGAATAGCAAATGATGAAATATCTTAATTTACAAACCAAAAAGTTATGGGAATATCACATCACATGCTAACAAACTTCTTAATTTACAAACCAAAACACATGTTTTGCCACAACCAAATGCACCGGGAATTGCACAAGTACCACCAAGCACGGAGGGGAATAAAGCATCAAGAACACGCTAAATGGAACAAAGTCATCAGATCATGCAACACTCTACAGAGTATAAAATTATCAATTAATGTGTGTGTGCTAGGGGAGGGGGATGGAACCTGACAACAACATATAAGTTGGAAAAGTATTTATTCATATATAGTCACTTGTCCAGTCAAGAGGGGGGTATCAGCAACAAGTTTTGAAGCAACAGGCCTATAAGGATGAGATTACCTTTACAAAAAATTAGAGGGGTGATTACAAGTGGTCTATAAGGCATAGAACAAACCTTCAATGAGTATTGGCCTGCTGGTGCCTATTTTCTTTGGCTGAAATTCCCAAAGAATATCTTTGTCAAGTGTGGGGACGGACACACCACGAGGAATATATACATCACCAGATTTTATTGCAATTGTTTTTAGAGACATCTGTATTCAGTATTTAACCCAAAGAGAAAAGCATGAACCACCATTAGGAAACATTCAGAAACTGCAAGCTAGAAGATAATATCCTTCGAGGACTTGTTAAATTATGAAAAAGTTGAAGCAGCAAAATTCACACCTGGATACCATCAAATATATTTCCCAAAATTCCAGGACCCAGTTCAACTGACAAAGGCTGTAAAATCCGGTCAAATGAGTATGTGGTAAAGCATTTTTCAGACAACAAAAGGCAACATATTCAAAATACACAGTTAAAGATAGAACATTATACCTCGTGTGTTCGAAGAACAGGGTCATTCACCATCAACCCAGCCGTTTCCTCATACACTGCAATATAAACACGTAAAAGGACTTGTAATCAACACGAGACTAATATTTGATGCGTACTTTGAGTTATAGACAATTAGTATAAATAAGAAATTGTTATCTCTTTCCGTTGTTGAGTGACATGTCTTTCTAGTGGTCTAATAAGGCCTCTAAAATAAAGGTAGAGTAAGGGGATAGCAAATGTAAAGTCAGAAACATTCTCCCAGTCAACCCAATTCAGTGACATTTAACACAACAATGATGGATATCCAAATATCTTCTCAATAGAAGTGGTAAAGGAAAGCCTACTTTTCATGGACTTTCCCACATAGGTAAAGCAACCTTAAGCGGGTAGTTGTCTTTTCACATATAAGCACACTGCTATCAGTGGGATCATAAGCAGTGGGTACTACACAAGCCCACATAGGCCACCGAATAATTTCCCCAATAGGATTGTCGTGTCCAACTCGAACAAGTTTATACATAGCAGCTCCTGCCATTCTATCGGCAACAACCACTACACACACTACACACATTAACAAAGGCAAATAATGTCCTGAATTAAAAAGCACTTAGTTCTGCATAGCTTACTTGTCAAGAAACCTCAATACTTACATAATAAGTTAGTACGGGATTAGAAAAAGACAAGTTTTTTAACCGATTTGTTTTTCAATATTGTCCTGAAAAGGGAGAATAAGGAAATAAAAATTTTATTTTATTAAAGCAATGTTCAAAAATTCAATAAACGGTATTACTAAAGATCATAGAACATATTAAAGCATAGCCCTTTAATCACCACAAAAGTCAAAATGGTTTCAGTTAATTTTATTTGTAATCCTTCTCTTTCAATCAATCACCCGCAATCTAAAAGGAGTTTGAACAAAATCTTGCAACCGACCATCTTCTAGACTTCGAGTTGCAATCACTTTTCAATAGTCGAGACTGGAAAGTCTAATGGATAGCATCAAACAAGAATGGTCAACCACAATTTGTTCAGACTTAATTACTGAATTCAAAAAATTGATTCGCATGGTGAAGCAGTTAATATCTAATAAGAAGAGGCCATTTGCTAGATAAGTTTAAACTTTTCCACACAGCAGAAGCGTCTGTTTGTGCTAAGGCACTCGGCTGGGTAGCTTTTGAAAGCTATGATTTGGAATTTAAGGCTACACAATCTAACAATCTGAGTGAAATGTTTGGCCTATGAATTGCAGCATCATTTTACAAGTATAAATTCATGAAGTAATGTATGCAACCTAAATTTCCAAGTTCATTTACAATTTTAGTTGTATATATGCAAAACGAACAGGAAAAAGTAGATGGTGAATTATGGCAATCTTTGGGGTTTTTTTTGTAATTAGCCCAAACCTCAAGGGTTTTCTTGTAATTATCCCTAAAAAAATCCAACAAACTAATACTATCCTTTTTCTCATCATAAATTAACATCTTCATATAGCCTTTCCAATAACAACATAAACATGAAAAAACACGTTATAAATCAGAAATATTAGTTCCATTCACCTTCTAGCAGAACACGAAGTATTCAAATGGCGTAAAAAGTAGGAGCATTTAAATCAACACAAGAGGATGATACAGTTACCTGCTCTCGCCATTTGCGAGCCAACTTTCGAAGAGCTCCTCGCTGTCAGTTCGAAAAATTTTAAGTAAGATTTTTAAAACCTAAGATGGTTTTTCCGCCATCTCCTTCAATTTCTTTTCTAAGTCTGAAATTCCTGAGAAATTAACTCAAATACCAACACTCTCAAGCAATTGAACAAATGTTTCCACAGACACCTAATCCCCAATCAGTTTAATATTAGAAAACTTTTACGAATTAGCAGTTAGTTATCTCCTACACCAGAAAGAAACCATCGAAACTGAAAATTTTGCTACATGTCAAAAACGGAAAAGAAATTTATTGCTATAATAATAAGAAGAATTATTGGGTTTTGAGGAAGAGAAGGCGAGGAGAGATGGAACCCATGAAAATGATGACTCCGCACAACTCTATCGCTCTCCTTTCAAATTCTCTCCTTTCAAATGCTTCCTCAGACCGTTAACGACCGAGGTCCGAGTCCGATTCGAGGAGCTGCCGGGGACGCTGCGATTCACGGCGTTAGATTGATCTAGGGCTTCTAAGCAGACTTTGATGAGTTTTGCTTTCTTCAAGGCGGTGGAAATGTCGGCGTCCATTTTAGATCCGAGGGCGAGAGGGGAAGGGTACGACGACGACGCGGGAGGAGAGCGGAAGGGTATGGCGACGGGCAGAGATTGTTTGGGGCAATTCCATTACAGCTAAAAAGTAAACCCTAACTAATTAATTAGGAACAATAAAGACACCGGTTCTAGAACCGGTGTGAAAAAATGTGGTTTTAAAAATATTATAGACACTGGTTCTATAACCGGTGTCGGAAGATCCAGTTTTAAAAATATTATAGACACCGGTTCTATAACCAATGTCGAAAGATCCGGTGTCTAATCTAAACTAATTTATATAAATAGACACCGGTTTCAAAATTCGATGCGAAAATTGGTGTCTAGTTGGGAAATGTTTTTACAATAGACACCGGTTTTAGGAAACCGGTGTTATTTATAAAACGACATCACTAATAAGACACCGGTTTCTTACAAAACCGGTGTTAAAAAGGAAAAGACACCAGTACAGTCATACAACCGGTGTCTTTTTGGTGGTGTCTATCAGCAGTTTTCTTATAGTGGGTTAAAGATTTAAGGGGAAGAAGAAGATGGTGAGAAAATCGGAAATACTAACTTACCTTGTGTAGTGAGTAAAGTGTGACTAGTAATAGCTTCAAAGTGTAAGATTTTGGTCACCCTTAATGTTAACCTCCAAGGTCAGCCCCTAAAACTCCAAAAATAAAAATGGAGTGTCAAAATTTGGAAATTAGAAAGAGAAGAAGAAAATGTACTAAAAATCCAATTTATTACCTTATAGTCCAATTTCTTTCACAATTTCTTGAGGTCTAGTCAAGATGGTTCCAAGTCTCTATTATCTTCAAGTTGTCTTCTAAGTGTACCTCAAACCAAAAATCAAACTTAGGTTAAGAAGTGAAGAGGATGAGCTAGAAATATCAAAATGGATTGAAGAAGAAATTTCTTTACCTTGTAGTAGTGATAGTTTCGAAAATAAAGAAGTAAGAAGAGTTTTTTTTTTTTTTGTTAAGTGTTTGAAAAAAGAAGAAAGTGTTTGAAGATATGAAGAAAGTATTCTTGAAGATATGAAGAAAGTGTGTTTGAAGATATGAAGAAGTGTTTGAAGATATGAAGAAATGTTTGAAGATATGAAGAATGTGTGTTTGAAGATATAAAGAAATGTTTGAAGATATGAAGATTGTATGTTTTGATGATATGAAGATTGTTTGAAGATTTGAAGAATGTGTGTTTTGAAGATATGAAGATTGTTTGAAGATTTGAAGAATGTGTGTTTTGAAGATATGAAGATTGTTTGAAGATTTGAAGAATGTGTGTTTGAAGATATGAAGATTGTTTGAAGATTTGAAGAATGTGTGTTTTGAATATATGAAGATTGTTTGAAGATATGAAGAATGTGTATTTTGAAGATATGAAGATTGTTTCAAGATTTGAAGAAGAATATGAACTTATGCTTAGAGAAAATGTTGGAGGATTTTTGGAGAGAAGTTGGAGAGAAAATTTGTGTTTTGTTTTGGTTAAATGATGAGTTAAGATAATAATTAGAGAAATTGGGGCATAAAATGATAACTAGGCTTACTTTGCTAGGGACAATTGGCCAAAAGCTAGGTTTTAGGGGGATAATTTAAAATTTATTTGTTTGACTAAGGGGTTAGTGGGATTTGTAGGAAGATTTTTAGTTGTAGGCTTGGAAGACATAAAATAGAAATGAAATTATCAAAATTTTATTTATTTTTTGTCCAATAATAATTTAGTTGGGAGATACAAAATGATAAAATAGTGGTAGAAGAAAAATTGAGTTATTTTCCCCATTTAAAGTGGTAATTTCGAAAATTAGGGAAAAAAGAAAAAAAATATTTGGTTTCTTTTCTTTATAAAATTGAGGGAAAAAAATAAAATGTAAAAATATCCATAATTAAATATTTAGAAATTTAAAATAAAAATGTGAAATAAGAAATGTATAATCGAAAAATAAATTGGAAGTTGGTTGTGATGAATTATAGAATAAGATGAAATATTTGGATAAGGATCGAAATGTACTCCTAAATTTTCGAGGGTCTAATATTTCTAAAGTCGTAGTTAACCGATCAAGTAACAATACTAGAGGAGAATATAAATCGTTAGACTCGAAAATGAGTAAGGCGTAATTGACATTGAAAGAAATAAATAAAAGTCGGGCCGCGGTTCATTACTAATGGGTTCGTGTTACTTAACAAAATAAATAAATTACTACACAACGTCATATCTCACGTCGCTAAAATTCGGGGCGTTACAACAAACACCGCATTGAGATTTGTATTTACCTAACTAATACTTCACTTTTGAGGGTGCGTTTTTTAAAATAGAATCAAGTGTCAATGGAGCGAGTATTTGTAATTTTAAAAAATAATAAGATTTTTTTTAATTAGGCTAAACCTGTTGAGTGTAAGTTTTGCATGTATTTTAGGGTATATTTATGGTTATAATTGTTTATAGACATGAAATAACACATATGAAATGGTATATATTCGCTCTTTGTGGAAAAGGTATTACACTTTGCTTGTTTTGTAGGAATTTAACGATATTTGGAGTGATTTTATGACAAATACAAGCATTGTGGTCTAGAATCGTCAAGAATCGAGCGATTACACCCAATTGGAAGCCAACTATATTGAGTCTAGAGTCATAATAATGAGTCGTGTGTCAAAAGAAGCATGGATGAGCAAACAACGAGGGGATTAATCTCAAGAAACGTCCAAATACGTCTGGAATTTCCAGCACTGGCAGGATTTAGTATTTTGGCCATAACTCTCTCTACAAAATTGATATTGAGCTGAAGGCACACGGGTAACCGGCCCTGCAAGCTAAGAGATAGGGCTACAACTATTATGAAGACCCTGCAAGCAAATTCGGACGTTTGGGTGGCGACGGGCCTCGTGATCGACACACGGGTAACCCGCGCACCAAGGCACATGAAAGTTTTGAGCATGCCTACGGCTTTGAGCACGGGTAACCTGCGTGGGGACGCACGACCCGCGGCGTGGGTCGCCGAGAATTGATTTTCCTACGGATTTGAGCATGGCTAGCCCGTGCGTGGCGCACGACCGTGCGTTCTTGCGTTAAAAACTCCAAAAATGACAGAAATTGACCTAGCTTCAAAAAGGGTATAAATACCACTTTTTGGGGCGCACACCAGGGGAGAAAAGGTCTGGAAAAGACCCAAGAATACAAGAAATAGCTCAACTTCATCAAGGAAGAATCAAGGGAAGAATCGGGTCGAATCGGAGCTTGAGGATTGAAGATTAATCGAGAGATTATCCATTTCCCTAAGTTTTCTCATTCTTTGTGCTTTAATCTTTCATTTTAGCTTGTCATGAATATGAACAATTTGTCTATGACTTGTTTATTTGTAATGAGTAGCTTGTGATTTCCGGGTTTTGGAAGTAGATTAATTGAACTCTTGTTGAATATTTTAATCTTAATTGAAGTTATTGTCTTGAAGCCTATTTGAGTACTTTGTTCTTATTCTTGTTTTATCATTTGGCCAATGATTTAGCATGTTTGATATATTGATTCATAATTCGAGAGATGAGTTTCAATATTAGATCTTGAGTACTTGACATGAATATTTGCATAATCGAGAGGTTTGTGAATATTTGTGAGGATATTTGATCTTTTGAACTTTTGGGAGTTGTGTATCTTATGTTGAGTAGAGATGCTAGCATAGATATTTCACTCTAGACTTTATATACATCTCGAGAGGGAGGATAAAATACTGTTGTGATCGTCTCATAGGTGTATTGATAATAACGTTAGTTTTCATTAAATCGTAAAACAAGAGGAATATTAATTGAAACCATAACCCGGGAATCCATTTCATTCCCTTGATAATTCCATATTTATTTTCATCTTGTGTTTTTGTGGTTATTCTTGTCTTTACTCCCACAACAATTATTCAATTTCGATCGTCTAAATAAAAATAAGGCTATCTTAGTTCAATACTTAGCGCACTAATTTATTAGTCTCCGTGGATACGACATTGCTTACCCTATTTTATAAATTACACCGTACACTTGCGGTGAAGCTAAAAATAAGGCGAACAAGTTTTGGCGCGTTCTTAAGAGGGACTAATACAATTTTTGGTGCTAATATTGCGATAGATAGAATTATTTTTAATTTAGATATTTTTTTATTTTTTTATTTTTCTTTTGTAAATTCTACTTTTACAATGTTTTGATTTGTTTGTTTGAATTGGTATAGGTGCACCCGCTCGAATGGAGGAAGTCAATTATTTCAATAACTGGAATTCTTACAGTTATTGGAATAATCCTACTCATATGTGCTATTACCCAGATTGGGGGAATCACGAAGATTTTTCATATGCTAGCATGGAGAATGTGATTCCACCATCACCAAGCTCCAATGTAATGAATGGGTTTACAAATGCAGAGGCAAAATCATCTTTAGAAGAAGCCCTCACCTTGTTAAGGATTCAAATAAGTTTGTTTAGGAGCGAGTCGAGGGACTGCTTTACTCGCAATGAAGCAAATAAGCCATCTTTAGAAGAATCCCTCACCTCATTCATAAAACAATCCAATGCATTCATGAGTGATACGAGGAGCCGCTTCACAATGCAAGACGCAAGGATGGACAAGATGGAGCTACAATTGACACAGTTGGCCAGTACGATGAAAAATCTTGAGACCCAAGTGGGCCAATTAGTTACAATTGTTGGTAGGCAATATCAAAAGGGTCAATTTTCAAGTACCACTGAAGCCAACTCAAAGGAACAATGTAGTACCATTCATCTAAGGAGTGGTACCGAATACGAGGAGCCGAATATCCTAGAAAAGCAAGAAAGTTCGGAACCAAACACGGATTGTGTGTCTATACACTTTCAGCCCCGTGTATGGTACCGAAAAGGAGCAAAAACAGGACAAGGAACACAAGAACCATGTGTGTTTGCCCGTGCAAGATATCATAAGAAAACTATTCCAGAATGAGACGGGCACGGAATATGTGTACACGCACGGACAACATGGGCATAACCCAGATCAAAATGTTCCAACACCAGGACTCCCGTACTTGCTTGGAAATCCCAAGTATGCATTACTAGATGCAAACAGAGCAAAAACGGTTCTTGACCATGATCCAAAACAGCTAATATATGCATTCAAAGGTGGTACGAATCAAATAAATCAAGCGCCGAGCTAAAGACGTTAAATATAGTGCTTGTTGGGAGGCAACCCAACGGTTTGTGGTGTGATTTTTTTTTTGTTTGTTTGTTTGTTTTCTTCTTGAAAAAAAAAGAGAAAATTACCTGATTTTACTTGCGCCACACACGGGCAGGGCGTGCATGAACGCACGGCCCGTGCGTGATTGAGGAATTGGAGATGTTGCTACGGCACCACGCACGGGCAGCCCATGCGTTTGGTGCACGGCCCGTGCGTCCATCAGCAGAGGCATACATAGGTCGCGCCCAGGTACAAAACTTGAAGTAATGGCTGAAAGAAGAAGTCTTAGCGATAGGAGGAGACGCCCAAGGAGGGCCACTTTCCGCCACCACCTCCATAATAAATCAGGTCCAATCCACAATGTTTTTATTGAAATTCTAACTTCTCTTACGTGCGATATAATTTCATTTAAGTTTGGGGGAGAGAGATAGTTATTTTGATATGAAATGTGTGGATAGAAAAATAAAATTGCATTTTTGTGTGTTTTCATATAGTTGCATGTAGAGCATTTTAGGTTGCATTTGCATTAGAAACACGTTTATTGTTTTAGCACGTTTATTGCTTTCATGGATTTTAGGGAGTGAGTTGATCTCTTGATTGTAACTTGTGCTTGATTTTGAAAATTTTGTATTGTTTGGATTAGGTGTTGAGCATGAGTTGATTGAGCCATGAATAGATAACATTGAGCATGTTGATGTGGAAAACTTGGTTTGATGCTTTGAATTACATATTTAGAAGCCTGTGAGCTTTTGAGCCTTTACTGCTGTCATCATATGCAGTCTTGTTTGTGATTTGAGTGTATCATTCATGTTGTTAGAATTCTAGAACTTGCTCGTATCTCTATCAAAGTCACATGTTGTATGGTGTGAAAATGATTAAAGGCCATTTTTTTTGTTAGCTCTTCAAGCCTTTTGCTTACCTAATGATGTTGAAATCCTTAGTTAGCCAATTTGAGCCTATTGCCTAATCCTTTGTGTTAGCCAAAATTCAAGCCTTATCATTGATATATATGTTACCCTATACTCGAGCGTATAGTATTGAGTAAAGGGAATGAATGAGGGTGAATGGGTGAAATCAAAATTTTAGAAGGTGGTGTAAAAAAAAAAATTGGTTGATGGGAACAAAAAGAGAAGAAAAGGAGGAGAAAAGAATGTTGAAAACTCACAAAAGAGACAAAAAAAATCAGCTTTATGAATGAGTTTTCTTTGAATAAACTTGGAGGGAAATAATTGTAATGTGAGGTGATGGTGTTTTACAAAAGAAAGAGGATGGAGATAAGAAGAGTTGGTGAAAATGAGAGATGATTTGGGTAGCATATTAAGCTTTAATGTAGATGATTTATATGCTCACCGGTCTATACGCTCGAGTTTGAGTCACTCTATCTATATTTTCCTACCCTAACCAAAGTGTCTTCATTACAACCAAATGAGAAAGTCCTTTTTGATTCACAAATTACATACATTCTAGTGGCGAAGATATGAGACGAATTGCAAGCCTATGGTAATTTTGCAACATTGAATTGATTTGAGCGTAAACACGTCCTATATTCATTTGAGATGAGAGTATACACTTGATCTTTGTGAGGCATAATTCTTAACATTTACCATGGTTTCTTTGATGTGTGCTCTATGTAGATGTTTGAGGCTTGGTTGATTCGTTGCTTGACACCTATGACGAACAATACGAGTTTATGTAGTTGTTGTGCGTCCTACTTTTCATTACTCCCAGCTATTTTAGGGTATATTTATGGTTATAATTGTTTATAAACATGCAATAACACATATGAAGTGGTACATATTCGCTCTTTGTGGAAAAGGTATTACACTTTGCTTGTTTTGTAGGAATTTAACGATATTTGGAGTGATTTTATGACAAATACAGGCATTGTGGTCTAGAATCATCAAGAATCGAGCGATTACACCCAATTGGAAGCCAACTATATTGAGTATAGAGTCATAATAATGAGTCGTGTGTCAAAAGAAGCATGGATGAGCAAACAACGAGGGGATTAATCTCAAGAAACGTCCAAATACGTCTGGAATTTCCAGCACTGGCAGGATTTAGTAGTTTGGCCATAACTCTCTCTACAAAATTGATATTGAGCTGATTCAAGTGGCTATGGAAAGCTAAGAGAGAGGGCTACAACTCTTATGAAGACCCCGCAAGAAAATTCGGACGTTTAGGGTGCGCACAGGTTACTTGTGCGCACCTGAAGGCACATGAAAGTTTTGAGCATGCCTACGGCTTCGAGCACGGGTAACCCGTGCGTGGACGCACGACCCATGTGTGGGTCGCTGAGAATTGATTTTCCTACGGATTTGAGCACGGGTAGCCCATGCGTGGGCGCACGACCCGTGCGTGCGTTCTTGCGAAAAACTCCAAAAATGACAAAGAATTGACCAGTTTCTAAAAGGGTATAAATACCACTTTTGGGGCGCACACTGTGAGGAGAAAAGGTCCGGAAAAGACCCAAGAACACAAGAAATAGCTCAACTTCATCAAGGAAGAATCAAGGGAAGAATCGGGTCGAATCGAGCTTGAGGATTGAAGATTAATCGAGAGATTATCCATTTCCTAAGTTTTCTCATTCTTTTGTGCTTTAATCTTTCATTTTAGCTTGTCATGAATATGAACAATTTGTCTATGAGTTGTTTATTTGTAATGAGTAGCTAAACTTCTTGTGATTTCGGATTTTGGAAGTAGATTAATTGAACTCTTGTTGAATGTTTTAATCTTAATGAAGTTATTGTCTTGAAGCCTATTTGAGTACTTTGCTCTTATTCTTGTTTTATCATTTGGTCAATGATTTAGCATGTTTGATATATTGATTCATAATTCGAGAGATGAGTTTCAATATTAGATCTTGAGTACTTGACATGAATATTTGAATAATCGAGAGGTTTGTGAATATTTGTGAGGATATTTGATCTTTTGAACTTTTGGGAGTTGTGTATCTTATGTTGAGTAGAGATGCTAGCATAAATATTTCAATCTACACTTTATATACATCTTGAGAGGGAGGATAAAATACTGTTGTGATCGTCTCATAGGTGTATTGATAATAACTTTGGTTTTCATTAAATCGTAAAATAAGAGGAATATTAATTGAAACCATAACCCGGGAATCCATTTCATTCCCTTGATAATTCCATATTTATTTTCATCTTGTGTTTTTGTGGTTATTCTTGTCTTTACTCCCACAACAATTATCCAATTCCGATCGTCTAAATAAAAATAAGGCTATCTTAGTTCAATACTTAGCGCACTAATTTATTAGTTTCCGTGGATACGACCTTGCTTACCCTATTCTATAAACTACACCGTATACTTGCGGTGGAGCTAAAAATAAGGCGAACAAAACCTCAAGGATAATTTTTGTATTTTTAAGATGAACTAACAAGGTCCTAATACAAGATGTTAAGATGATAAAAATTCATTTTTAAAAAGTATTATATATATAACGAATTTCGTAACATATTCTTATGATTTTGGTGAACCCTTTCAATTACGAAATCATACTTAGTATCATTTTAAAAGTACTACAATTTTATTTTATTCAACTAAATATCAAAAATTTAGATAATTAAAATACGATATAATACCTTATAATCTCAAAAAATGTGTTATAAGATCTAGGTTTTAAAATATAGAGAAAATAATTATTTGCAACCTAAACTTTGGTCATTTATACACTTTGCAACTTAAAGTATTTGTTTTTTCAATTAACAACCTAAACTTTGTGAACTTTTCACTTTGCAACCTCTCAACCAAAGTTGTAATATTTCTGATATATTTTGGGTCACATGGGTGAATATTCCTAAAATCTGTTAAATGAAAAAACAGAATATATGTTGCGAAACCCCTTTAATTCTCAGTAGCACCTAAAAATTGCTCGAGAAATGTCCTTAAAACAAATGCAACCCAATTAAGAATTTCTTAACTCCATGTAAAAGGAAAAAATAATATGAAACCCATCCTTGTCAATTGTCATGCGACAAAATACAAACTACGTAAAGGTAATGAAAGAGAGAACTTGAGACCAATTCTCCTAGGAGCTATAGGCCAATATTTTGTACAAGATATATATTAGGCACGTATATTCCACCGTGTTTTTTTCCATTTTCACGCTGCATTTTGCATGAGTACTTTACTGATTTTAAGGATGGATTTTAGCTTATTGTATTTTTTTAATCCATGACGATGATTTCAAAATTCACCAAATGGAAGAAAACGAGAGAGAAAAACAAAAAATGGGAGTAAGCTCCACCATGGAACCATCTCCACAGTTGGATAATCGCAATGACCCAGACTAAAGTTATGTCTTTATATATGATCACTAAGTCCATTTTGTCATAATATAGTCAATTTGATATCTTTTTATTTCTGTATATACATTTCCTGGAAACTGCAATCCAACTATATAAACAGATTATGGTGTATTTATTAGCCACAACTCACAAGCTCAGAAAGAAGAGATAAAAAAACTTGTCGAGAAGCTTGGCCAATTTTGTTGAGTGGCACTTTAGTGAGAATTTACAAGAGAACATTTTGTTCAAGGTGTATTGTGGAAATGAGGTATGGTTCTTTACATTTGTTTTGTTTTATAGTTGATTCATTCCCTACATTTGGCTCATTAGATAAAATATATTTTTTCGTAGGATACCAATTATACAGATACTACACTTGATGTACGTACACCTATATAAATTCATTAGGGAAAATAATATTTACAACTTGAACTTTGCCCATTTTTACACTTTGCAACCTAAACTATTTATTTTTGCAACTAACAACCTAAACTTTACTGGTTTTTCACTTTGCAATCTCCAACCAACCAAAATTGGAATATTCCAAGAATATTCACCCATCGACCCAGAATATTCTGGAATATATTCCATCTCCAACTTGTAGAAGGTTGCAAAATGGAAACCCACAAAGTTAGGTTGTAAGTTGGGAAAAAAATGGTTTAGGTTGCAAAAGTGTAAAATTAGCCAATATCAATTATTCTCTCAATTCATTATTCAAGCAAACAATTTATTTACAAAACAAGACATTTGGCCTTCATTCATACACTCGTATATCATACAATTGGTATAGAATCAATATTACCATAGGTTACCATAGGATTTTGAAAGAAGAGCTAAAAATTATGATGAGAACTTGTAGGGATTCAAAAGTTAACCTTTTTACATGAGTGCCAAATTTACTGTGGGGCTTATCATTTTATCTTATTTATAAAAGAAATTCACTAATTATCTAAACTGTTCCGAGATTGGGATTTCTCTTTAAATAAAATATTGTACAAAAAACTATTTTGAATCATAAGAAGAATAACTTTGTCACAGCAAAATTTTAAAATTCATTAACCTAAGCCTAAAATTTCTATTTATATAGACTTGTATTCTCGAAAAGATTCTTATCCCATCAAGTATAAATTAATCCTTATGGACTAGTGAATTTGAACTTGTAATGCCAATTAATATTTGAACTGTATGTGCAGCAATGGAGGACATGTCGACCCGGGCGTTACCATCGCAATAATCGTTGGCGCCATTATTGTATTTGTGGCATCAGTTTGTGTGGTCAACGCATGCAACCGAACTCCGCCATCTGGAGGTCGTGAACAGGATGGAAATATGGTAGTTTTGGAAAACGGTGTACCCGTAGCTGAAGCGGTTGTTGAAATCCAAGGTTGCTGTTGTGGTGGCGATGGCGGAGGTGACGGCGACGGTGGTGGTTGCGGTGGATGTGGTGGTGGGGATTAAAATTCATCAGCTCGTTAAGGAAATTTTTTAATTTCTTCCTGATTTTAGTAAAATCATTCTACCGACTTATAATACGGGATAACTACAAAACTATCCCGAGATTTGACCTTGTTACAAAAAAACTTTTAAAATTACAAAAGTTACTCTTGTAGTTTGCTTCCGTCTAACACTTGGCACAATTAGTTGACCTAATCGAAATTGCTGATGTCATAAAAAAACTCATGAAAATCCAATTCTACCCAATCATGTTACGTTGTGTTGGGGGGGCCTATTTGTAATATTTTATATTTTGGAGGGTTATAATTTTATAATTAATCAAATATCATATTCGAATGATATCTCTATTTCATTTTCGTAACTTTTATTTTATACTAATGAAAATATTAATGATTTGAGCAAAATTCAAGCTTAAAATTTGTATATGATATAAACTAAATAAATCTAACCCAAACCTCAGAGCCAAGTGTAGATGCTAAGCTGATTTAATATTAATGCACCAATTTTCGGATCCAGAATAGTACAATATATACTTTGTGTATCATGATTTGCCCTCAAATATAAATCTCACAGAGATACATACACTCACTGATTTATCGCTATAATTGAGGTACACAAATCTTGAACATACTATCTGTCTGCTATGAATATGCTTATTCTGAGTATCCGAATGCTCTCAGCAGATCCTCCTCATATGACACATAATCATGTTTTTAATAATTGCTTTATTCATCATCAACTACATACATAAATTTAAATCAACAAGTATCTTTAATGGGGTCATGAATATAGTAGCAATTATTAAATTAAAGTGCTATATGGTTTAATAAGTTGACGAATCTTCTAATTCCTTCATTATATGAAATCGTGGGAAATTGTCAGCATTAGTTAGGGGCATGTCGCGACAGGAAAAACAATGCTTTTACTTAAAAATTTGGACCAAATAATTGAAAACTTTAATAATCATACACATGAATTGTAGCTGTCCACATGGGCGATGCTTCAACTCCAAAAACTAAAACAGTAATCTGAAAACATTAGGTGAACAACTGCACATGTAACCATTGTAATTTAAACATGCATGATCAGCCTATAAATAGATCACTTTCCTTAACATAAAAACATTGTCACATTTTCTCAATTTCTATTCATCCCTCTTTATAAATATATATTGCAATTGATTTCTCTGATCTACAAGTTCATTCCATTTTTCAATATGGCCAACGCCATGGTAACTGAAAATTGCTCGTATAGCACGAGTCTTGATGATGATTTCAATGACTTAATTGATTTCTCAAATATTGACAGTTCATATATCATGTCTTTACTCGAAGACTCACAAGTTGAAGGCAGGGATGGTGAAAGGTTGAGAAGTGTGATTGAGTCTCTTGAAGCAGAGATTATAAATCACGATTCGTTTTCAGAGAGTATGAACTCAGAAGGGTACTTGGATGATTCACAATTTTGTGATGTAGACCAAATGGATAGTTGTTCCACATCACCAAATCATTATATCTACTATGAAGGGATCATTCATGACATGGAGGTGCCTTATTTTTTAGGTCATTTTCCAGGTGAGATAGAAAATGCGGTTGAATTTGTAGAGGATTATTCACAAGTTTTTTATGGGATGGCAATGGAGGAGGATGACTACGATGGTTTGTGGCACTAGTAGATTTACATGTTCATAATGTAAATATACTGGACAATTAAGAAAATTCTGTTGAAAATTTCATTTATCCCTCGGCTATTCCATGATCGCGTTGATTCATACTATCATGGTTATGATAGCCCATTTATGAGGTCATTTCACTTGTAAATAAAGTTTTATGATAGAAAACATAAGTGAAATGAAATTGATTGATTGCAATTAATGTGCTTAAATCATATCAAAGTCGTTAGTCTATCTCGCATAGTTTTGGATTTGAAGCATCGTGGACATGTGCACAAACTTGCTAATGTTGAAAAATTCGGTGTTTATTTCTCGTAAACTCGGATTACAACGAAACCTATCTATTTAGAGAATGAAAATTTGCGAAAAGCGAGGCGAGTTAACACTCTATCCGCAAGATAAACACGCCCCGTATAAGTCCGATTTTAACAGGATGTGTTATCCCCAAAGATACAATGCCTTCGGTCCTTGTAATAGTAGACTTGCAAATTACAAGGCACCTTTCGAATCGAAATGTGCAAAACCGAGTACACTATGCAAGTACAAGAAAGAAAATGAGTATGAAAGTGTGTAATCGAACAACAACAATGCTCCTATTTATAGGACTTCCAACCAGTCTTGGGTCTCTTTTTTCGCAGGCGTAACTCCAGGATAACGGGTCAGAACCTCCGAGGTAGTGGGCACTCCTTCAATGACCACTATGTCAGAATCTTCCAAGCCGGGCGGCGCGCGCGACGCGTGTGGTGGCTTGCCCACCACACCTCACATGTGTATAGTTATTTCATCTTGCACACTCTTATACACCCACTTACTTATATATTGAATAAAATTAATATTTTATTCCCATGTGGGATGGTGTCTTTTCACCTTCCCATCATTCATTATCCCATTTCAAAGTGACTGTCTTGTGGATTTTATTTCTCACTCACCACTAAATGGTTTTGAGAAGTTAAATATAACACACTCATCTACTCGAAACGTAGAATTTTATTATAATATTTAATTCCTCCAAAATTAAATAATTAGTCACTAAAAAATTGGTCAAAGTTAGGTATCAACCATTACTTCTCAAACCAATTTCCAACATTCCCCCACATGAGTGGAAATCAAATGCACATGAAAATGCAGACTCTTGTACTCAGTTTAATTGAAACCATATTGTATCAGGACAGGTAGTTTGCGACTTTGAACCTTCCTTTGTAAATATCATCGGATATATCGGTGGCCTAGTGGGACGTGAACGCCTGAACTATTCCTCCTTCGTGTACACCTAGTCAATGACATTTACACAATATGACTTCTCGTCATATTCCATTCTTCAGTTGTGTCCTTTTTGGCCATGGACAACATCTTTGTATTCATAAGTGTTATATTGAAGCGGCCCTCACTTCTCACTTATATAGGTGATCTCTCTTGACCGAGTCAATTTATCATTAAAAGTCCTTATGACTTAACCTTACCACAACCAACAAGTTTATTGCACTTGTTTTGCCTTCTAGGGATGGGTTAACTGATTTACAAGTGCTTAATCGAACTTTTAAAGCTTAGTTTTCCCATTTAATCAAGTTCTTGGGATTTCCAAAGTCACCAAGGTTGGTTACCACTTTAATCATTCTTTAAATTGTGGATTTTAATCTCATTCCTCTAGCAATTTACTCAATTGATCTCTGTTAAGCCCTTTCGTGAGCGGATCCGCTATGTTATCCTTTGACTTTATATAGTCAATTGATATAACACCATTAGAGATCAATTGTCTTACGGTATATTATGTCTACGACGGATGTGTCTCTAGACTTACCGTTATACATATTACTTTGTGCTCTCCCTATAGTAGCTTGACTATCACGGTGAATCATCACAGAGGCAATGGTTTTTTCCAAAGATGGAATATCTTCTAAGAAATTACGAAGCCACTCGACCTTCTTCCCCACTTTATCAAAAGCTATAAACTCGATTTCATGGTGGATCTAGCTATACAAGTCTCGCTTAGTGGATTTCCATGATATCGCTCCTCCTCCAATAGTAAATATATATCCACTAGTGGAGTAGGAGTCCTTTGAATCGAAATCCGCTAGCATCACTATACCCTTCAAGTAATTGGAGGGTATTTGAGTAGTGTATTCCATAACTCGGGTGTATTTTAGATATCTTAGTACCCTAGTTAGTGTTTTCCAATGCTCTTGGCTTGGATTGCTTGTATACCTACTCAACTTGTTTACATGATAGGCAAGATCTGGACGTGTACAGTTTGTAATGTACATCAAACTTCCTATCACCTTCGAGTATTCCAACCGAGCCTCTTGGTTCAGCTTTATTTACTACCAGATTTATGCTAAAATCAATGGGCGTTTTGCATGGTGGACCATCAAAAGCATGGAACTTCTTGAGCACTTTCTCCACATAGTGGGATTGTGTCAAGCTAATTCCTTCAGATGTTTTGCCAATTTTGATTCCGAGAATCATATCAGCAATTCCCATGTCTTTCATGTCAAAATTTCTTTTTAACATTTTCTTAGTGTCCATGATTATGTCATGACTACTACCCATTATTAACATATCGTCTACGTATAGACAAACTATGACAAATGCATTTGACATGCCTTTAACATAAACACATTTGTCACATTCATTGATTTTAAAGCTATTTGACAACATCGTTGTGTCAAATTTAAGATGCCATTTGTTTTGGAGCTTGTTTAAGTCCATACAAATGATCTTATCAATTTGCACACCTTTTTCTCTTGACCAGTGCTACAAATCATTCAGTGTTTCCATATATATTTCTTCTTCCAATTCACCATTTAAAAACGCAGTTTTTACATCCATTTGGTGAATCTCGAGATTGTGCAAAGCAAAGCAATCGCAATAAGCACTCGAATGGATGCAATTCTTGATACGGTGAATATGTGTCGAAGAAATCACCTCCTTCTTTTTGTTTGAAGCCTTTAGCCACTAACCTGGCTTTATATTTATCAATAGTTCCATCCGCTTTATATTTCTTTTTTAATATCCATTTACACCTTAAAGGTTTACTACTGCAGGAGATCAACCAACTCTAGGTATGATTTTGTAAAATGGATTCTATTTCACTATTGATGGCTTCTTTCCGAGCGGAGCATCCGGACTAGACAGAGCCTCTTTAACAAAAGATGCTTGGCTCACCGTCTAATAAGTAAGTGACAAAATCGGGACCAAATGATGTAGCAGTTTTGGTCCTTTTACTTCGTCTTGGTTCTTCTTCATTCTCTTGTGAAGAACTACTTACTTTCTCATAAGTTCTTTTGTTAGAACTTATTCCAACCCTTTCTTTACAAGGGTATACATTTTCAAGAAATATTGCATTTCTTGATTCAATTATGGTACCTTCGAAATTTCGGATTTTCCGACTTGTGTACCAAGAACCGATATGCACTCTTGTTGTATGCATATACTATAAAAATACAATCAACCGTCTTAGGGCCAATTTTGACTTGTTTAGGTTCGTATTGCTACCTTAGCCAAACACCCCCACACTTTAAGGTATTTATAAGATGGCTTATGATTTTTCCACAATTCATAAGGTGTCTTATTTTTCCCTTTAAGTGGGATTTTATTTAAAATGTGGTTTCTTTGTCAAAACAAACTTCCCCCACATGTTACGAGGTAGTCCGAACTAATCAACATGGCATTCATCATTTCTTTTAAAGTTCGATTTTTACGTTCAAAGAATGCCATTAGATTGTGGTGAATATGGTGCGAGTAGTTTGATGAATTATTCCCATTTGGTTACATAATTCTTCAAAAGGTGCAACATATTCTCCACTCTATCACTCCGAATTATTTTAATCCGGCTCCCAAGTTGATTTTCAACCTCATTTTTATAATTTTTGAAAGCTTCAACGCTTCATCTTTGCTTCTTAATAAATATAAGTAGCAAAATCTTGTGCAATCATCAATAAAAGTGATGAAGTATTTTTACCACCTCTAGTTTGCACAAATTTCGGATCACATATATCAATATATATCAATTCTAGAGGTCTTTGTATTTCTTTCCACGGAATGAAAAGGTAACTTAGCCATCTTAGCTTCAATCTGATTTCACATCTCTTTTGAGAATCAATTTTGAAGTTGGAAGTAATTCCAAGTTCATTAATCTTTTTATAGCATTTAGATTAACATGCCCTAATCTAACATGCCACAAATCAGAATACTCAAGCATATAAACAAGTAGGCTCAATTTTTTATTGTCGCTTGAATCGGTTACATTACGGCGAATCGCCATTACATTCATTTTGAGCAGTCCATTATACTGAGATAACATTTTCTAGGAACTGCCCAAACTTAGTTAAAATAAACTTTTCGAGACTCAAACATAAGTCTAAAACCATGGTTTACAAGAAGAGATCATGACACTAGATTCTTCCGGATTTACGGGACATGAAGAACATCCTTCGAAGCGACTCTTTTCAGTGAGCTTGTAACCACGTTGCCAAAACCCGCAACATCGAAGAGGAAGAATTACCCATATTAAGTTTTCTACCCGTACAAGGGGTGTAGGTAGAGAACGCATCCTTGTCGAAACAGACACATGCCGAGTGGCCCCGTGTCAATATACCACTCCCTTGGATTATCCAAGGTTTGCCTCAAAAACCACCGCAGATAGATCCATATCGTCGATTCGACTCTTGGATCATACCACCGTGCTCAACCACATTAGCATTAGGTTGTCTATATTTTTTTTTTAGGAAGCCGACGCCCTTAGCCATGTGGTTGGGCTTTCCACAATTGTGACAATTTCTCGTAAACGGCTTTTTGTTTATGGCTTCTTTCCCTTGTAGTTGTTGTTGTTATTGTCACATTTTCTTTTCACGATGTTACTAGAATCGCCATGTTCTAGCAAATTCGCCTTTGCATCAACAAAGACTTTTCAAACCTTGAATCTAATTTGTGATTACCTTTCTCAATTCATAAGCGCATAATTAGATCTTCAAGATTTATTTCTTTTCGCTAGTGCTTCAAATAATTTTTGAAGTCTTTCCATCCGGTGGCAACTTTTCAATCATGCACGCCACTTGAAAGTTTCATCCAATTGCATTCCTTACGCACGAATATCGTGCATAATTAATCGCCAATTCTTGAGTTTGATCCATGACAGCTTTAGAATCCACCATTTTGAAATCTAGAAACCCGCCAACCACGAACTTCTTGGAACCGGCGTCCTCCAAGATTTCTTTTCCAAAGAATCCTGAGCTCTTTGGAAGATTTCACTTCACTATACACATTGTATAGCGAGTCGATACGATCCATTTAGGGCGTAGTTGCGGCACAGAAGTCACCCTGGCCCCAAGCATCAAAGCAAAGACGTTTTTCATTGTTGGTTTCATTTTCTTCCACCTTTGGTGGATCCTCCTTCGAGGAACTTAGCGAGGCTCGGCGAGTCGGATAAAACAAAGATCTTGGATTGCCATCTTTTGAAATCAAGACCGAAGAAAATTTTTTCTACGGCTTCTCGCCAGCAGCAGGAGCAAAAGGAACATTCACCCTTGAAGTAGACGCCATCGTTTAAAACAAAATTTGTTTATCTTGCGTTGTTGAAAAATTCTCGTGTTTATTTCAAACCGGATTACAACGAAACCTATCTATTACAGAGAATGAAAATTTGCGAAAAGCCGAGGCGAGTTAACACTCTATCCGCAAGATAAACACGCCCCGTATAAAGGCCGACGGATTTTAAGGACGTGTTATCCCCTAAAGATACAACAGATTTCGTCTTGTAATAGCAAAGATCGCAAATTACAAGGCACTTTCGAATCGAAATGTGCAAAATCGAAAGTACACTATGCAAGTACAAGAAAGAAAATGAGTATGAAAGTGTGTAATCCGAACAACAACAATGCTCCTATTTATAGGACTTCCAACCAGGTCTTGAGTCTCTTTCTTTGCAGGCGTAACTCCGAGGATAATGGGTTGTAACCTCCAGGGTAGTAGCACTCCTTCAATGACCACTATGTTGTAACTTTCAAGTAGTGGGCTGAGTGGTGCTGTTCCATTATAAAAGCTGCAGTTTCAACTTTTAAGTTGCAACTTTATTTGTTTTTATTCTCCAAAAAATAAAAAACAAATGTTTTCTGTGCAAAACTAGGCTCAGTCCCGTCGGGACACGGACACGGGCTTGGGCTCGGCCCACGACCCGTCGTCGGGCGGGCGGCGCAGCGCGTGTGTGGCCTTGCCCACCACACCTCACATGTGTATAGTTATTTCATCTTGCACACTCTTATACACCCACTTACTTATATATTGAATAAAATTAATATTTTATTCCCATGGGATGGTGTCTTTTCACCTTCCCATCATCCACTATCCCATTTCAAAGTACTATCTTTGTGGATTTTATTTCACTCACCACTAAATGGTTTTGAGAAGTTAAATATACCACACTCATCTACTCGAAACGTAGAATTTTATTTTAATATTTAATTCCTCCAAAATTAAATAATTAGTCACTAAAAAATTGGTCAAGGTTAGGTATCAACCATTACTTCTCAAACCAATTTCCAACACTAACAATAATGGTGTTCCTAACGTTCATGTACATATAAAGCTATAAAATATGGGTCTATCTCTTAAATGACAATTCTAATGTTTCAATTATTTGGTCAAAAAAATTAAGCATTGCTCACAATGTCGCGAAATAACCATACATGATGTTGATCTTTTACATGGATACTCTGTTGAGAAGGTTATTATTTTTGTTGAGGTTATATTTTGAAATAAAGTATTAAATTAGAAAATAAAACCTCAATTTAGGGATACACGTGAAACAAAAAAAATAGAGAGTTTTTAATTACATAATGTACATTAGGGATCTGTTGAGATCACCCAGATATCAGATAGGCTATATTTCAGATCATTCTTGGTATCTTCACATTTGACTCCAGGAAAGCTTACATTGCTTTCATTAACAATGCGAAAGAACAACCGACAGAAAGTATACTCGATACGTGTGTATACCTGGATATAGAAAATAAATCGTAGTGAGAGTGCCTGCCTTCTGCCATATACAATGTGGACATTAGGCTAAACTGGCCACTCATGTTTTGTGAAAACGATGTTTTTGAAAAACATGACTACAAAACATTTTCGTTGTGAAGAAGTGGTTAAAAATCCGAAGGACTGATGTACAATATTGGCCTAATCATGCAAGCAAAAAACAGCATCATTGCCGTTTATGCTGACAGAGGATTTCAACTGCTTAAATTACAGATCCAATCATAATTTGTGTGTGGGAAAATTAAGGAACATTCTAAATTGACACACTGATTATGATAACCAGTTTGAGTGATTCAGACATCTCTAAGGTATCTATTATCAAACAGTCAATAGAAAGCCTCATCTCTATGACTATGTGGCCGGATGGGATCTTCTGTTCGAAAGGTATTCCATCTCCTATATCACCGCGTGGATGATTGCCACGTGCACAGATGATCGTCATCCGTGTCTCCTTATATCCTTAAAATAATAGTACTTATATAATTCAATTGAAAGAATATAGAGGTTGATTTGTGTATGGTAAATATATAAAATGCAGTTAATTGTAGTTTGCACTTGCTATCCCGGCCTAGATATGTAGACCGTAAAAATTCCGTTATACAAGTGAAATGCACACATAAATGGGTTGTTACAACCATGATAGTATTAATCAATTTGATCATGGATTAGCAGAGGTATACATAAAAAAATTCAACAAAATTTTCTTATCCAATACATTATGAACATTTAAATCTAGTTCCACAAACCATGGTAGTCATCCTCCTCCATAGCCATCCCATAACAACCTTGTGAATAATTCTCTACAAAATCAAAAACATTTTCTATCTGATCATCTGGAAAATGACCTCTAAAATAACTAGTCATCTCATCTATCTCCACGCCGATCCCTTCAAAGTCGATACAATTAGGTGGTGTGGAACAGCTATCCATTTGCTCTACATCAGAAAATTGATAATCATCTAGGCACCCTTCTGAGTTCGTCTCCAAAAACGAATCCTGATTTATAATCTCCGCTTCAAGAGACTCAATCACGCTTCTCAATCTTTCATCGTCCATGCCTTCAACTTGTGAGTCTTCGAGTAAAGACATGATAAGTGAACTGTCAATATTTGAGAAATCAATTTCATTCAAATCATCAAGACTCGTGCTAATTGAGCAATTTTCAGTTATCGTGGCATTGGCCATATTGAAAAATGTATTGAACTTGTAGATCAGAGAAATAGATTGCAATATAAATAAAGAGGGATGAAGAGAAATTGAGAAAATGTGACAATGCTTTTATGTTAAGGAAAGTGCTTTATTTATAGTGTGATGATCATGTTTAAACTGCATTGGTTGCATGTGCAGTTGTTAACCTAATGTTTTCAGATTATTGTATTAGTTTTGGAGTTGAAGCATTGCCCATGTGGACAGCTATCCCTGATGTTCCTACCATTCATGTGCATATTCAATTATGCATAAGCTTTCCTCAAAAAAAAAAATATGCATAAGCTTTCTAGCATGATTATTTAAGTTTCCACGAATTATTTGGTCCAAATTTTTAAGTAAAAAGCATTGTTTTTCCTGTCGGGACATGCCCCTACCTGACACTAATCATTTTGTACGAATTCATATAATAAGGGATTGAAAAGATTCATTTTATAGTATAATTCTATAATTGCCACCATCCATGTTCGCAATAAAAATACTTGTTGATTTTGGTTTCATATGTATAGTTGATGATGAGTAAAAGCAATTACTAAACACATTATTATGTGTCACATGACTTGAGATCAGTTGAGACCATTCAGATCATCAGAATGTAATCTAATACATATAAAAAGCTGCATTGGTGGTAATGACTAATCTTATTAGGTCAGTGGTGCATGACTTTCCAGGAAGCAACATCCAATTTCATTGCACATTCTTAATGTTAAAATGGATTAATAGCAGGCACAGAGTAACTTCAAGATTTGTGTGTACCCCATTATATTGTAGCAATAATGCAATCTGTGTGTGTATTTGCGTGTCCCTCTGTGGAATGTATATATAATTGAGGCCTAATCATGAAGCATGAAACATTACATTGTATATATTGCAATATCATGGATTTATAAGGGGACACTAGTCAATTTCAGCTTAAACATACTTTTTAAAATTCTATAATGCACCCATTGTTAGCTGTCCACATGTCGACAGTGCTTCACATTAAAAAAACGATGCAAATAATGTAATCAAGTCGATCTGATTTAAAATCATTAATCGGCTATATATAGAGACAATGTCCCATGGCAGTTATTATTCATCTAATCTATATATAGGTCACTCTCCCCTGAAAAAAGAGATTGTGGGCGCCTTTGATCTTTTATCCCTCTCTATATTGTTAAAAAAAAAAAAATCACATTTAGTTTCATTCTTAATTGCAAACCTTAAGCTGACAATATGGCCACCACAGTCACTGAAAACCGCTCTTGCGCAACATGTAATGACAATTTAGATTATATGGAGTTCTCAAACATTGATATATACTTCACTTGTCATGTCTTTAATCGAAGACTCACAAGTAGATCTACACATAGATGACGAAAGTTTGAGAAATATGATGCATTTTTGAAGCAGAGCTTGTGAATCAACCTTCATTTTCTGAATCTAACTCAAAAGGGTATCTAGAGTACTATGATCAATTATCTGATATAGAGCAAATGAACAGCTGCGGCACATCTCCTGATTATAATGACTTTGAATGGATAGATATATGGATAGATATGGAGATGGGTTACTCCTCTGCCATTGATGAAATGGGCAGTTATTTTATGGATGATCCTCAATTTTGTCATTGAATATTGGTTTATGGCAAGAGATGACATATGAGGCAGTGGTGTTTGGCTAAGATATACCAGCTAACATTGTCAATTGATAAATCTTTAGACCATGTATCACTTTGATAACCAACATCATTGGCTATGAGCCTATATATGACTGTCAATGTGTATTGTGTTTCTAACTTGTAAATGTGTAAAGACTTTTTTTTGTGGTCTATTGGTTTATTTCCATGATGACAACCCCAAAGCCCTAACTCTTGTTTCACAACTCCACAGAAAATTTGATCATCTATATACTTCATGATGATTTGAACATAGTTGAGAGTCTGGAAATATTATTATAAATTTCTTGAAACATCGTACATAATTTTTGAAATGTTATTGAGACATTATAAGATGTCTGAAAGTATTTTGCTAAGTTATAAAAATGAACTTATAAAGTCCCAAAATATGATATAGGATCTTATAAATTCCTTAAAAAATTAGGAGCTCCTAACTTATTTTCAAAAGAAACTCCTTTTACTTTTGCAATATTAATTACAAAAGAAAAACTTATATGAGATGATCTGGGCGATTGTTCATGAGACCGATCCTACGTATAACTAACTCCAACCCAAACCTAAACTCATTAAAAAGATCAATGTCTTTCAGATACAATCCATCAGCCAGCGCACATAAGCACCACCTCGTTACAAAATTATCATGGATAACATTTTATAAGCACTGTACAACTTGCAGGCACAACTTATGCTTCTTATTGACCACACATTCCCTTGGACATAATATAGTAGATAACAAACACAGGAAAAAGGCCACGGAACAAGGATGCCACTCAAACTTCTCCATGCTCATCACCACCGCACATTTCCACCGATTCCTTCATATAATCTGCCATCAAATCGGTTCACTGCACCGGCCGTATTGAAGCTTAAGAATGGAGAAACAAGGTTGAAAACCCATCTGAGAAAACAAAGGCAGAGATCATCTTCTACAGCTGCAATTTCAGCATCATTGGCACCACTCGATTTAACAGAGGATAACATCAAGCAGGTCTTAGCTGATGCCAGAATCGAGGCAAGTCTTCTTCTGTTCTGCAACTGCAAATCTGAAATATCATTTTCAGAAGGGATAATTACATCAAACTGGAGTAATTACCAAAAAATCGAGAGATGTTTTAGAATTATAGAAAGGTTTGATTTCGTGGTACATTTTTACCCCAACCGTCAGTTCAACTGACAGAATTTGCTGAGGTTGTCAAATAGTTAATATTATTTTCTTTAATTTCTAAATATTATAAATAGTAGTACGAAAATATGGCCGCTATTTGTAATTTTTTAAAAAGGTTGATGATGTAATTGTAAAATATTTAAGAACATCAGCAAATTTAGTCGGTTCAACTATAAATTGGGGCAAAATGTAAGACGGATCAAATTTCAAGGGGTTTCCATAATTTTAAAATTTTATCTGGTTTTTTTGTAACTACCCCAAAATTCGTGGACTTTTGTAATTATCCCTTGTTAGAATTGAATTATTTGGCATGAAATTGTTACTGATTGAATGGCCTTACAATTTGAACCTTGCAGTTGGCGCAACTCTTTGATGCTTCAGTTAACATAACAGGTGATTTTGCAATTTACGTGTGATAGTTCTGTTTTAATGTATTTCAGTATAAATCTCTCTGTTAATATGGAGAACAAAAAATTGTTGAACAGGAAAAGCAGAACTTGCAGAACTAGATGGACCCTATGTGAAGATCAGCCTCAGCGGCCGGTTTTGGCACGAACGTTCCATGGTTTTGGCCAGACTTGGGAATTACTTGAAGCAGAGAATCCCTGTAAGTGTGCATGTTTTTCTGTAGTCTCATGCGTTAATTACAGAAACCACCAATTCTGATGTTTTGTCTATTTACAAATACACTGTGTATAAGTTTAAACACTATAAACGGTATAAGCATTGTGTGGTCTATGCTATAATCCGGGTTTCTGGCATCTCAGGAAATCTTGGAGGTGGATATAGAAGATGAGAAACAGTTGGATGATAGCCCAGAAAACTTTTGAAAGTGATGTTGATTGTCCAGCCATCAATTTTGCTTTCATCTTTTTGTAATAATTCAACCATAACCAGATTCCTGTTTGGCCTAGCTTGCTGTGAACCTGAATTTAAAGCCAGGCTCCAGAGGAAAAAGAAATGAGTGATATTTGTATAACGCTTATTATCTACATAGCTTGCATCTGACCATCATTTTCTTGTGGCTTTCAATTTTATGGAACATGGAATATTTTTAGATTAAACGATTCTTATGCAATCCCTTTTAATATCTAAATTCTACTGTTACTATTTTTAGATCGTATATTGCTCTGTTTGTCCTAAAAGGCATAAATATGAGTGATACAACAAGATTTGATGAAAAGTGAAATTTGGGAATCATTCCCACCAGAAAAGTTATAAAAATAAAAAATAAAAAAAAAAGGAAACAAAGGAATAGAAGTCCATAGTTACCAATTCAAATCTTCATTTGGCAAACTGATACAAAATGCATAATTAAGAAGTTCACCAATTTAAAGCATCACAGAATCCAGAATTTATTCAGTTTTAGCTCACTTCATTCAGCACCAGAACAAGATTGTGATCAAACCCCGCAACAGCTTGCAGAACTTCAGAACCCTCCAAACATTGAATCAACATAGGTTCAACTTCATCAACAGAGCTACCCAATCCGAGCCGACCATTTCTACTGCAACCCCAAGACCAAACCTCTCCCTCAGCCGTGACAGCTATAGAATGCACCCGCCCACCAGAAACGGAAACCGGCATCTCACCAGCCAGACTGTCAACAACCATGGGGACATTCTCTGGACCTTCTCTCCCAAGTTGAGAACTCTGGTTCCATCCCCATGTAACAACAATTGGTTCATCTTTTACGGCCTCTGATGACATATTCTTGCAAATTGCCAACGAGTGCCCTAATCCTGATGCTATACTAATAGGCCGGAGGCTCATATCAACTGCATGCAATCCTAAATCGTCTTTTAATCTACCTAGTTGGCCATACACATTGCTCCCCCCACTTAGAAGAGTACCATCACCTGAACATTGAATCTGAATTAGCTCATAATTAGGGTTAATAACAAAAACTGCCCTAAGGTTTAGCTTAATTACAAAAAACATCCAATTATCTATCAGAATTATAAAAGACTTCCTTGACATTTGTTTTTATTTTACAAATTACATCGTCAAGAAAGCTACTTGTTAGGTAAATACAAACCTCAAGAGGGTGTTTGTAGCACATTCTTGGGAGTATTTGTAATTCTAAAAGATAACTGAATTTTTTTTAATTAGGCTAAACCGAAGGGGTAGTTTTTGTAATTATCCCTTATAACATTACCGGGATAATTACAAAAACTACCCCTTAGGATTGGTTTAATTACAAAAAAACCTACAAGTTTTTGAAAATTACAAAAAAAAAACATGCGGTTTAATTCTATATTATACTTTACACCATTCATAAGCAAATATTTCAAACACCCTCTTACACTTGTAAAAATATTGCAATTACCCCTCACATTTAACACAGAATCAAACCTCAAGGGTTTTTTGTAATTTTCAAACTTCTCTGTTTAATTTTTTTTGTATCCAACCCACAAGCCACATCCACAACTGATAATAGCAATGACTTACTGCATAATATTAAGGAATGATCAAGCCCACAAGCCACATCCACAACTTCAACATCGCATAGTTCTTCGATTAAAGTAGGTTCCCATATGATTGGCATGTCCTTTTCCTTCTCTATTGCTTCTAAAACCAATTGCTCCGCTGTTTCAATCATCAAATTTGAATTTTCACCGGATGATTTTACCTTACCAGCAATGGAATCTAGCGGAGACGCCTCCAAAGATTTACCAATCTTCCTAATCTACCATCTGCATAATAACCCCAGCCGAACAATTTCCCATCTTTAGTCAGAGCAAGAGCATGTCCCCAACCTAGCGAAACCTGCCAGATTATACGTATGAAAATCATTCGTTTATTCAATCAGTAAAAATGTAAAATGACTTTACATAATATCCATGTTTACTCGGTTAGTTGTAATACATAATACGCATCTTTTAACAATTCTAAAGAACTAATAATTCTACCTTAACCATGATATGAAGACCACCTTAACTATCTCGTGTCCAAGAAGTTTTTCAACTCTAGACGGTAAAACGGCCTCGCTGATATCTTTTCCGAGACCTAGTTGCCCACGCTTGGAATTTCCCCATACCCACAAAGTGCCGTCATCTCCAATCGCAGCAGATACAACACCAGACGCAAATGCAGCTAAAGCCCTAACTTGATCCAATCCTCCTACTTTTTGTGGTTTATTCCATGTTTCTCTAAATCAAGTCGGAAAAAAAATAAAATTAAAACAATGACCTAGAAGATTAGATGTAAGTTAAAACATTCGGGTTGTGCTCGATGACGCAATATTTAAAGAAGCAAAGTGCAGTGCTCGATGACGCAATATTTAAAGAAGCAAAGTGCAGTCTATTACCACGCATAGATAATGGAAAAGTAGTATCTAGAGGCATCTGAGACAGCAAATTCGGGACTGAAGAGGCCCCAAATTAATTGCAGCCAAGACAGCCTCAAAAGTACAAATTGATCTTCTCAGTAGCAGAAAAGCAGAATAGTGGGATCTTACAAACTAAATTCAGGTGGTGCCATAAAATTCTTTAATTTTCCGTTTTGAAAAAATGGAATTGAAATTAATTAATTCATAAATAGAGGACGAACTTCTAGAAATTACAGCGGCAATGGATATCAGCTCTTTCTGGAAAATGTTAAAACTCAGCGTCGCCATCTGTTTCCACCTAATCTTCCATATTTTTGATGTAATTAAACATAGTATGAACACGCCAAGTAAAAATTCAAAAAATTCAGCAAACACAAAATATTAGCAAATGGAATGGGAAAAAAACCTAGGAGAAAGCTGGCCGCGGCCAAGCTGTGATTCGCTATTACGACCCCAGGTCCAGACATGGCCCTGAGAAGTGACAGCAAGGGAGTGGTAGTGGCCGGCAGAGACGCTGCAAACGTCCGGCGGCAGGCCCGGGATAGGAGTGGGCTCGTACGCGTCGACGCCCAAACCCACAGGGGAAGCGGCCAGGCCCAGTGCACCCTGAGACCCGTCCCCGAAGCTCATAACGGTCGTTTTGGTGGACATCCATCGCCGGACCAGCCCGATTAAAAAGCCCGATGGGGATCGATTCTTTATGTTGAGGAATCGTAGCATTATGTGCTTGGGATTGATTAATTAGATTTGTTTGCAGAAATGATGGTATACTGGCAGTCTCAACTTACACTTGGGAGTTGGGACTCTGTTTGGGATAATTGATGGAAACTATGAGAAATGATAAGCAATTGTGGATTGTTGATGAAAGTATTGTTTGGGATTATTTTAGTATAGTGTTAACTTTTATTTGGGGATATTAGATATGTATCATGTATGTTCTTTATCATAAAAAATAATTTTGAATTGTGTTTGTAATCATTGATTACAAGTGATTTAAAGGCAAATGATTAAATTGTCTTTGTATTTATTTTTCCAAAATCAGCCAAGTTGTTTATTTTTTAAGGATATGTAAGTTATTTGAATGGTGGAAAAAGTGGTACAAATTAATAACACCTACGGGGTGTGATTCAATTTCAATTGAAATGTGGATTAATTCCTGGCTCGAACACTATCATACGAGCTCAAATCATTAACCCCAAACACAAAGATAACATATGATAATCATATTTTCCAACCCTATCATTAAGCCCAGACGAGTCTTTTGTCACTTGATTGGTCTTGGTCTTTACGATCCATTTTTCGCCATCCGCAGGATAAAAAGGCTCACCATTGTACATAGTCCATCGTCTGCAGAATCGCCAACATAATTCTAGTATGATCTAAAATAGTATAGAAGAATCCTGGAATGTTAAAGAAAGTACAGAATGTTGTAGAATAGTCTAGAATATGGTAGAATAATGTAAAATATTTTAGAATAGTCTAGAATGTTATAGAGTAGTATGGAATTATGTAGAATGTTATAGACTAGAGTAGAGAATGTAGGAATTATGTGGAGAGTTCTAGAGAACTCCTCTCAACCGTTGGATCAAATGAATCACCATTGTCCATTAATGAGGTGGGGTAGTATAAATATGTGTAGGGACTCATTTGTAAACAACCAAGCATCTTATAAGCAAGCTTGAGTGAGTAATACAAGTGTTCTCTTCCAAGCTTTCTTGCGTGCTCTTTTACTTAGCCATCTTTCAACACTTCTTCAATAACACTTTTAAGAGTGAGACTAACTTAGCTAATTGCAAGAGGAGTTAAGATCGCACGGTCGTCATTTCTCTGATTCTACTGGCGGGCGCTTGACATGTTTCATTATCAAAAGACAACATGTGCAACAACATTTCTCTGATTCTATTTAAAATCTTGGGCATCGATTTTTGAACTAAATGCAGAATCATTTCTAACGTGTTCTTATTCGTCAGCTTCTCGACTGCTTCATTGTTACTACAAGTTGTCTGCTTGTACGTGTCAAATTCCTAATCCCTTGTCCCATTATCAAAAAGATTAGAAACAATTTCACTCTTTTCAGAATGGATATTCTTACCAAATTTGGATTTGGTCGAATTATTGTTCATGTTTATGAGAAATTTCTCAAAATTCTTTGACAAAGGGCTATGGATCCGAATCGTCATTACATTTATCAGACTTGATTTTTGGACTTTTTTTTTCTTACAATGCAATTCTTTTTTTCTTTATCTATTCACTTATGATTGAAGTTCTTGTAATGAACCTCTTATCTCATCCATCCTTTCGTACAAGTTTCAACTCTCAATATTTTTTCTCCAAGTGCCTAAGCTTCATTTGCTATGTAATGTGAATCCATGCGAATCCAATTGTGAAGGATATGAGTGAATGGTGCAGCTGAAATGGAGAAGCTTTTAGTAAAAGGCAATGCAGAAAACTTAGCAAGTTTACAACCACTACAACCAGAAATATCATGACTTTTCAAATTTCCTAACAATCCAGTGGATGCTAAGTACTTTAAACGAGAAAAAGATACATGACCCAAACGAGAATGCCATAAATAAAAATTAGACGAAGATGGACCCAAACGAAAAGAAGACAAATCAATAGTAGAAGCTGCGACATCTGGTACACGAAGTTCATCCAAAACATACAACCCTCCACTCCTACGGCCTGTCCCAATCAGCCTCTGGGAGTGAGGATCCTGCACATGACAAGAATCCAGAAGAAAAGTCACAGAATAACCAGAATCACATAGTTTACCAACTGAAACAAGATTTAAAGTAAGCTGGGGAATATGATAAACACTAGGTAGAGACACATGCGTAGAGTCAACAGAACCAACACCTGCTAAGGGCATAGGTGTGCCATCAGCAGTCATAACAGACGTGGAGTTTGAAGGAGAAATAGAAATAAATGATTCCGCATTAGGGACATATGATAAGAAGCTCCCGAGTCTAATAACCAAATAGATGAAGATATACCCGAGAAGCTCTGGGTGACAAACTGCGCGGACATAGCATGTGGTTGAAGGCTAAGAAATTTCTGGGAATCGCTCGTAGAGAGAATCTGCAGAGTAGTAGTAGTAGACGGTGAAGCAACTCCAAATTTGAAAGAGTCGGATGGTGGTACAAGCTGCAAAGATATGCGGTGGAGGTGGTCAGGACCACGTTGAGAAGGCGAGGGTGCGGAGGAGCACGCGGGCCGGGTCGACCCATCAACTTCGGCACCGAGCCTTCCAATGTCCCGGGAGTTCTACAAAAGCTACATTCATCCGGGAGCAAAGCCTTAGGATTTCGCTTATTCGAATACTTTTGGAATGGGCGATTTGGAACAGCTAAGACAGATGGGCGGGTGTGGGAAGGATCCCCTTTATCGATGCAGACTTGTGACGTGTTTCATCGGAATTAATTCATGACCACTTAATCAACAGTTGGAAGAGGACTACGATGCAAAATATTTCCACGCAATGACTCAAAATCATCACGAAGAGCCATAAGAAATCGAACCAACCATTGTTCATTACGCGGGCAATATAAGGAGCAAATGCACTAAGCTCTCGATTCTCAAAGCTAATTGGTCCCAAAGATTAGTCATTGCCGAATAAAATTCCCGGATAGTCATGTCTTTTCTGTTGAAGAGTTCGAATGTCCATTTCTAATCGATATTGTTTAGCAAAATTTGATTGTGTGTACAATCGTTCTAAGTGCTCCCAAACTTCTCTTGCCGTTTCATATTTTGCCAATTGCATACCAATCGAACTCTCAATGAGAATTATTAATCCATGTAATAATCTTAGAATTATTAACCTCCCAAGCCTCCAATTGTTCAATATATTTGTCATTATTCTCACTCTTGGTTTAGATTGAGTCCCATTTACAATACTCCACATTCGTTTTCCTCAAAAATTTTTTATCACATAACTCCAATATGTATAATTTTTCCCATCCAATCGAACACCAATAGATTGCAACGAATCATCCTTTTCGGAAGCCATATTACACAACCAACAAATAAGCTCAACCAAATAACCAACAAAACAAGGCCAAACCCAAAACAAAGCGTAATGCATTCGAACTTGAAATATTTCGTAGAAAATAGTAGTAAGGAAGATTACCCAAACATCAAAACAATGAATATTGCAAATGCTCCGATCTGCTTCAATCTATTCCGATATACTGAACGAAATGCTCCGATCTGCTCCGATCTACTTTAGCAACTACTCCGATCTGCTCCGATCTGCTCCGATCTGCTCCGATCTACTAAAACTACGATGTCATGATAGAACAATTGATGCATTCATTGTAATTGAGAGAGAATTTGTGTTTCTTACAAATGAAGAGAGAAAAGACAACAACACAAATGAGGATGAAGACTCCTCTAAATAGTGCTAGGTTACAAATTATTAAAAGACTAAACTACCCTTAACAATACAAATAAATAACAATAATAACATAACATTAAATTACTCTAACAATGAGCAACTCCAAATGCAAATTATTTCGAGTTCTTGAAGAATATGTAATCGAGTTCTTATATTTGTTTATCATAGATTATGTGTTTATTTTCGTTGTTTCTAGTCATTAGAGTGACCAAGTTAGGCTAAGTTTATCAGTCATTGTAAGAAGATGCCAAAATGAGCCAAGTATTTCGTATATCAAAATACGATGGGTTGCATCTAGGGCCTTTGAATTATTGTTTGCAATTTTCACATAAGCCCTATATACTTTACCGCAACCCACTTTATAGAATAAATGAACTTATACGCTCATCTAATTAGTTCACATAACAATAAAACGGCACACTTATCATAAAATTAGATTGGACTCGTTAATAGAGATGGAACGGCAAAATGAAGATTAGGGGACGAGATTTATTTTTTTCTTAGAATTAGTAGATAAAGAGATACTTTTGAATTTTTAGGGGGGCAAAATTTTAATATTTATAATTTTATATATATAATTTATATTAATTTAAAAACAATTGAAGTTGAAAGTCACTTCAGTTTTTTTTCTTTTACTTTTTTCCGATTTTTTTCCCACACTATAACCGAGTTTTTTTTTTTTTTTGTAATTAGACTAAACCTTAAGGATAGTTTTTGTATAAATAAAAACAAATCAACAAACCAGGATGGAAATTAGATTTTACAAATTTGGCATGCTAATAATGACAGTTTATGGAGGATCCAAACAGAGCGAGGTGGCAAGGGAGTATCTAAGATATATTTCCTGGAAAGCAAATAATATATCTATTATCCAAGAAACAATGCCACTTGTACCACTTCTATTTGACACCAAGATCCCAACTTTATCTGCTCCCTCAACTCCTCATATTGTGAACCACAATTTCATAGCTCTGATTTCTGAACCTGCCCCACACCAATCCTGGTGGCTAGGCTCGGCCCTTATTTTGCTGCCCTGTGTTTAATTCTTGGTGGCTTACCAATTCTTTCTTATTTCTGAGTGGCAAGAAAAACTCAGAGGTAAAAATGGCAACACAGGCATTGGTTTCTTCATCTTCCATCTGCTCTTCTGCTGAGGCAGCCAGGCAGATTTTGGGAGGAAGGCCAACACAATCATCTTCAAGGAAGGTTTCTTTTGTTGTAAAGGCTGCTTCTACTCCTCCTGTTAAGGTAATGATCAAGAATTGCTGACGGTTATCTGATGTTTTGTTTATGGGGGTTTCTAAGAATAATCCATGATTGTGCTTGAAAATGACGCTTAATATTTTTGTGTATTTTGGTTATTGTTTTTCAGCAAGGAGCTGACAGGCCACTCTGGTTTGCGTCCAAGCAGAGTCTTTCCTACTTGGATGGCAGGTAACTACTATCTCTGGCCTGATTTTTCATTTTTTCTTTTCGTTGGGAAATTACAGAGGTTTTTGAGATGCTATACTCTGGACGATACACATTAGGTGTATGAATGATGATTGGATATACGATCAAAATGTGACGATGATAGTTGATATTATGTTTTTTAGTGAGATAGTGCTTGTCTTAATGTTAGTCGGACGAGTTGGCGGACTTGGGCCCAAAAAAATTTCAAAATTTAGGGGCTCAAAGTTTTTGTATACCTTTTATATATGGTACATATGGAAAAAAAATAAGTTTATGAACAAAGTTTGAACCCAACATAGTTTTTGATCCATTCCACCTCAAAATAAGTTTATGAACAAAGTTTGAACCCAACATAGTGTTTGTAGCCTTGTTAATTCCTGATATAATATCACATTTAACTTTTCTTTAAGGCCCTAAATTAATTTTTCTCAAATTAAAGAGACGAAAATTTGAGAAAAAAAGGGCCCCAATTTTGAAGTTTGACTCAGGCCAAAAAATTGGTAGGATCGGCCCTGATAGTGATTATATGTGATTTGTTATCTTCGAGAGAAAAAGTGAACAGTGTATTTGTGATATGCTAGTGTAAAGATAATAATCGATATGATGTTTTTTCTTGTAAAATTATAATTGGATATAATTGATTATCGGAAAAGTGAGAGAAATTGAACGGTATATCTTTTGAAAATTTTCACAACCAGTCGCACGTTAGTTCCTCTTATTTGGGACAAATGTTTTTGAGGTATATATTGAGCGAGATTCATGTCATATTGAGAAGAAAAATTACTAATTTGAAGGAGCTTGGCAAGCTTATGAACTTCAATTAATTTGTACATATACACTCTTAAGAACACACCCACAAGGTTATACGGATTTAGCTAACTCCATGAACAAACTTGTACTTTCTCAGCCTCCCTGGTGACTACGGATTCGATCCATTGGGCCTCTCGGACCCCGAAGGCACCGGTGGGTTCATCGAGCCCAAATGGTTAGCCTACGGTGAAATCATCAACGGTCGTTTCGCAATGTTAGGCGCAGCTGGAGCCATCGCACCAGAAATCCTCGGAAAAGCCGGCTTAATCCCGGCCGAAACAGCTCTCCCATGGTTCAAAACCGGAGTCATTCCCCCAGCTGGAACATACAACTATTGGGCCGATAATTACACGCTGTTCGTTCTCGAGATGGCTCTAATGGGCTTCGCCGAGCACAGGAGATTCCAGGACTGGGCCAAGCCAGGGTCCATGGGCAAGCAATACTTCTTGGGCCTGGAAAAGGGCTTGGGAGGGTCCGGTGACCCTGCCTACCCTGGGGGACCGTTTTTCAACCCGTTGGGGTTCGGGAAAGACGAGAAGTCGTTGAAGGAGTTGAAGCTGAAGGAAGTGAAGAATGGGAGATTGGCTATGTTGGCAATCTTGGGTTACTTTATTCAGGGCCTTGTGACTGGTGTTGGCCCATACCAAAACCTGCTGGACCATTTGGCTGATCCAGTGAACAACAATGTGTTGACCAGCCTTAAATTCCACTAAGACTTGTAGCTATATTGTGTGCTCTCTCTCTTTCTCCCGTGTCAAATTTGTAACATCATCCATAATGTGTAGAGTACTATTTGAGTCTGTGATTGTAATCTATAAAGAAAGTTAATGTTCACAACTTTGATCAGAATTGGCATATATTTTGACTATTGAGTCTGTGAAATCTTTGCATGCGGGAGTATGGGAGGAGGTCATCACGGTTTAGTGCTTTCAATGAAAAAGGATTCGAAAAATGGAATGCATATTCAAACATCTTTTTCTAGAAGGTTGCAACATGTACTTAAACATGGATCAAGACAGATTCCAAATATTAAGATTGGCTTACAAAGTAAACAATGAGTGTAAAATTTGGATAAGAAAATCTAGACATAGATGTCCTGTGGCATACACACATTTGAAAGATGACACTGGTGCATGGTATATTTAACAGTGAATGTTCTCACCGTATGACAGGTAAATGGTGATAGAAGAAATTTCCATTTGAATAGAAAGATTTGAAGCTAAAGATTTCAAATTCATGATAACAAATTCATTGAGATTGTCTGGATGAAATCGTTCTATAATAGATTTCAAATCCTTTGAAACTATTTTTGGAGTCATTTTGGAAGATTTCGAATACATCTTAAATGGAGTCATTTGAAATCATTCTCCTAAATCCTCTCCCTAAGATCAATTCCTCCCATCCAAATGCAACCTAATGGATTTCAAATCCTTGGAAGCTATGGTTGTATTTGGACGAGAGGATGGATTTTATGAGAAAATTTGGAAGAAGAATTTCAAATAACTCCATCTAACTCCATCCAACCAACATCAATGGATTTATTATTATGGATTTGAAATACTTAGCTCTAAATCCATCAATCCATATCAAGCAAAGGAATACTTAATGTAAATGGCCTTCCAAAGTTGAATAATGTGTTGCATCAATTTTGTTAAATCTACTATCTACTATCTACTATATACTATCTACTACTCTCTTAAAAATGTGAATATTTCTGTAAAAATATTGATTGACTAAAATATCCCTATAAAGTATATACTAATAAATTTTAATGGTAATTTGTAATTCTACAATACCAGTTTGTAATTAGGGGTGATCAACAAAAACCGAAAACCGCTAAAACCGACCGAATCAAACCGCACCACACCGCAAATGCTTATTTATTGGAAAAACCGCGATTAAAATTTTTAATCAAGACCGCACCGCAAAAGATGGTGCAATTACAATTTCAAGTCTCAAACCGCACCGACCGCACCGCAAGTAGAATACTATATATACGTATATATATTCAATATATATTATTACATTTCTCTCAATCTATAGTATATTTGTGTATAATTATGAATTGTTATATTAATTATTTTCATTGGTTTATTGTGGGTATATTAGTTAATTTACTTAATAATTTAATACATCAAAGCCTTCATTTTCTTGTTATGGATGTAAATTGTATAACGAGATTTATTTTGGGAAATTTGTGATATGGAGATTGACATATTGAAGTTATCGGAGAGTTTGCAAAAACTTATGCTTTTAGAAAAAAATAATTTATTGTAGCAAAAGTAAGAGTAGTTGTGAATCAGAAGTTGATAGAGTTTGAAAATAAAATCAAAAGTTAAGAATCAGAAGTTAAGTTAGGTGAAAAAGTTGTAGAGGTGCTTATAATTTGTTTATAAAATTTAAACTAGGAGTAGAAGCACAAATCTAAAGCATCTCTCTCCATACTTTTATGTTATGATTAAATGAAGCAGTTGATCTTTGCAAACACAAAAAGTGATTTTTAAGCAAAAATGTAAGAAACATTTTTTTAGTAATTGCAAACACTCTCTATATCTATTAGATTCAACTATTATATGTTATTGTAGTTGTTATGATATTCAATTTAGACAACAACATATCATTAACTTTTTAGTTATCGAATTGATAAGTTTTTTTGCTCATTTTGATTGTTCGCATAATATTCACGCACAATACGTTAAAACCGCAAAACCGCCCGAAACCGTTGAAAACCGCATGTTTGTTTTATTCTAAAAAACCGCGACTTAAAATCAAACTCTTGGCCGAACCGCACTTAGCAATTCGGTTTTAAAATATTGAAAAAACCGCCCAAACCGCACCGTGATCACCCCTATTTGTAATTATACACAACCTTATTTATTCATGTCTCTTTAGTTGCAAATGGCGTCTCTTCAGTTGACACAATCACTATCTTTTTCTGCTTTGTTTGAGAAAGAAAAAAATTAACGGCACATGAGATTTCAGAAGAAGAAGAATTCCTTGTCTTAGTTTAAGAAAAAAAAGGAAGATAATAGAAGAAGATCGACAGATCGACATCGGAGGATGCTCGACATCTTCCTTTTCTTCAGGCTGAGATAAACCTACAAAGGAATTCTCCGAATTTTTTAAGGGGATTGGTCAGATTCTATATCAGAAATTAAGGTAAGAATTTTAATCCAACAAATCAATTTATTTTCTCAAATAATTTTTGGTATTTCTGCTGCAACTCGACATCTTCCTTTTCTTCAGCCTGAGATAAGCCTACAAGAGATTTCTCCGATTTTGTAAGGGGATTCGTCAGATTATATATCAGAAATTAAGGTAAGAAATTTAATCCAAAAAATCAAATTTTTTTCTCGAATAATTTTTGGTATTTTTGATGCAATTTCGTTTTAGGAATTCTTAGGAGATTCAATAATGTTGTGATTGTCCATTACTAAATGAAAAACAATGATGATTGTCAAAATGTGAATATCGCTTCTCTGCGTATGTTTACTTGGGATTTGATGGAAAATAGGATGTTGATTTGGTGCTTATAATTCTTTTGTAGAGAAAAACTAACAAATAGTTCAAATTTTTGATGCTCTTTGATTATTACTTTGTACACATTCCTGCATCAAATGGGTGAGTATGTAGACTGATTATTTCCATTATTTCTATTAAGGAACCCAGGCAGATCGGTTTATAATGCAGGTGGAACAATGAAGACAGTGTGGAGATGAATGCCCAAAAGACAGAAAGAATTGGGTTTCCGTGGAGAAAGGTAACACGACAGGGAATTGGGTTTTGGTCGAGTGAAAGAAGAACTCCGAAAGCGTAAGCACTTTTCTTGGTTTAGTGCTGTTTTTTTCTTATAAATTTTTCAAAGGTATTTGGATAAGTTTAGAAGAAGATTTCGAAGACACTCGAGGGAGAATTGGGTTATTTTCGTCGGATTGAATGCCCACAACAGAGAATTGGGTTTCAGTCAAAAAGGTAATTCACAAACTCCCACATGTTTTTAGTAATATCCTTATGTTGATTGGAAATTCTTAACCTTTGAGTTTAGGTTGATCCTATTTTTGCTAGAAATTGAAGAACATAATCATAAAGATAACTTGGGTAGCCATGGAAGAATAAAACAGTAAAACAGGGGAAGAAGATGGAAAAAGGATTCTCTTTTCAATTAAAATGTAGCACAGAGTGTATATAATACTGAAACTATATGGCTAATACATACATATATATATAGATCACCTATCCTATAATAAAACAAAATAATAGAATAAAATGTAATGGATTTCTGCCACAAGATTCCGAAGTATGAGCAGTATTCATTCTGTCGGATTTTACCAACATGCACTAGGGAATTTGTTACGGTGTAAATTACTATGTACTGCAGGGTGCGATGCTTTTTCAATAATATTCCTTTGGTGGCGTTTGATGATTATTCTTTTGATAGTTTTATCAATGAATTTGAATTCGGAGATGATAGATGGCGGATTTACATCGTTTTAAGCTTAAAGTTATGGGCCCTTATGCAATTGCAAGTATTTTGAGGATTATGATAAGGGTAGATTCACCTGTTGTATCCTGGAATTGTGAGATACAACAATAATATAATGAGGGCATTCCATTAGTTTAAAAGAAAATGATACTCTTTTCTTCCAGCCTTTAACACAACAATACTGAGAGTTCAATATTTCTTACTTCTTTGAAACATGACGTAGTAATCTTGCCATTTGGTGATTGATTCCAGACTTTGAACATTGTCATCCAGATGTCGTCTTAATATTATCTCCATAATCCTCTTCTGCTTGCTGAAAACTAGACTTATCTCGACTAGAATTGCGTTTAACTATCTAAGGTGGTTTGAGGTAATTTGCTAATACACTTCCCATATCTAAGTGAACCTCTAGGAGTTAATGATATTTTATATAACTTTAATGATATTTTATATAACTGTGGGCAGTGGAATTAATGATGTTTCATATAACTTTTGCTTTATTATTGGTTAGCATAGAATAAGTTTGTGCCTTGAGATGAAACGATTAGGGGCCTCGAAAATAAAAAATCTGCAGAATATAAATTCACATGTTAAGTGGAAAGGTTTTCTAAATTCTATGCCATTTTCCTGAGGGAAATTTTGCTTAAGTTAATCCCATTTAATCAACAACAAAAATATTTCGGATTAAATAAATGTTTGAAAAAACCTTCCTTTACATTTTTTTCTTATCAAAGATCCTGTATCCATTTCTGGCTCTAGACTTTTTTGCTTTATAATTTCTGTTATAGAGCATAATGTATGCATTGGTTTTGCGTATTTATCCCGAACCCCTGTATGATTCATTTTTTTTTCTTTTATTTTTTAATTTCTGAAGATTGTAGGATGTAGTCATAAATATTGAATGCATGTTCATTGATATTGTTATTATGTAGTAATGTAATATCTTTTGATCCCTCGAAAACCATTTGAGGTCTACGGTTTCTATTTTTTTATGCTTAGTTTTTCGATATTATTATTATTGTTATTTTTTCACATATCATATGTCCTAACTTGGGGCATTGGTCGTGTTAAGGAATGATTCACACAAAAAGGAAGATGAGATGGAATTTGCTTTCATAATGTATTTGCTTTGCATATTTACTTTCTTTCTCGAATCTTCGGTCCAAACAGAGGGTGTACAATATAAGCTATGTGAAAGATTTGTGCTTTCAGAAGAAATAATGATTATTCTTAGCTCAAAAATATATTTGGCCTTCTTTTTGTGCAATTATTTAGGGAAACTTGGGTTATAGTTATGTGGTTCTTAAATCATCTCTACTTCATTTTAGAAGTTAGTTATGTTTTGATTTTAATGTGAGACTATTCTCTAGGAATTCTAGAAATGTTGAGTTTGAGATTAACGCATCGCATCTCTTTTTATTTTAACTTTTGAGGTTTGGAAGTTCAGTGATTATCAGTTATTGTTGTTTTATGTTTTGAAGGAACATGTATGATCATAATCAGTATTATTACATTGGATGAGTGGGAGCCATTTGTAGAACATATATTTTTGCCATAAGCTATTCTTTGGCGCTAAGGCTCTTGAGAAGATTCAGGATAAATGCATTCAGAGGTACGGTTGATTGTACGGGTTTGATAATAGAATGCAGATTTGTATGGCTAAACTCAGCCTTCCACTCACTAAAGAACTCGGTTAAACTCATAATTTATTTATTTATATTTATTTATTTTCTTGGTTTTTGTCGTGCCTCTTCCGTTTTTTTCTGTTTGGATTTTATGCGTCCTTTGTATTGTGGGTTATGTTTTCATTTATCTATTATTGGGGATGGGTTTTTGCCAATATACATTGTCTGGTGTATTCATCCCCATATTTTAAAGTTTACCTATTGTCGTAGATTAGCATTGCTTTATCTGCGATTAAGAACGTCATTGTTGTGGATGTGGTAAAGGGGCTGAGGGAATTGGAGCACTAGAGTTCTAGCGTGATTCTGGAGTGCATTATGGATGACGAGTTTGTCAAGAAATTCGATTTAATTCTGGTCCTATTTCTTTTTCTATGTATTCGTTGTTTATGAATGTTTCCATGGTTAGTTGATTTTAGCATGTTTTTCGACAATTCTAGATTTTAGTTTATCCAGGAGAATTATCTGTTATTATAAGTTGTGAATTCGAGATTGGTTTTGTAAAAATAAAATTGTTGAATTTTTGTATTTTTTTCCACAAATATATTGTAAATTTGGTATGTAGAATATTAGTTAAAATGAAATTACAGAATCAATTGAACTGAACTTGCAACAAAAAATTTAATATTTTTACCTTGGAGTTTGGCGAAAAGCTGAATGAAAGAGAACTTTATTGCCTGTTCAATATCATTTGTTGCTTGAACGTAATTTAGGATAGTCTTTAATGGTTTTAGATTATCATTTCAGAATCTCAGACACAAGCATTTTTTTTACAGAACGTGGTTAACATTGTTTTTTTGATGTTACTATTTACTTGTCGCTCTTATCAATTAGGAAAGACAAACTATATATTTGTTTACTTTAATCCTACTATGATGAAGTTTCATGATAATGGCTTGTAATTGGGTTTTACATTTGAATTTATTGTGCTGAATATTTTTGTGAATTTTTTATTACACTAAAATGCCCTTTAGATGAACAACAACAATGTAACTTTCTTTGTGTAATGCATAAGAGAACAATTTGATAGATGCACTACTCAAAAGAAATAGTGCTTATTAATTCTTAGCTCGAATCTTCAGTCCAAACAGAAGGCGTACAATATAAGCTATGTGAAAGATTGTGCTTTCATAAGAAATAATGCTTATTCTTAGCTCAAAAATAATGTTGGCCTTTTTCTTGTGCAGTGATTTAGGAAAACTTGGACTATAGTTATGTGTTCTTTGTATCATCTCTACATTGGTTTTAAAAGTTACTTATGGTTCTCTCTATGTTTTAATTTTAAAGTGAGTGTTTTTTCTAGGATTTCTAGAGTTGTTGAGTTTGATATTAACTCATGGCGTCTCTTTTTATTGCACCTTTTGAGGTTTGGAAATTCAGTGACTACCAATTATTGTTGTTTTATGTTTTGAAGAATATGTTTGGTGCAAAACGGGAAGTAACAATCATCATGTTCAACCCATTGATATAATTAGTTTTAGGTATCTGTGTTTGATGTTTAAGGGCTACTCCGAAATTTTTTTCATAGTTGAATATGAAAAGGAGGAACAAAATGAAACCAAAAAAAAAAAGGGATAAAAGAAAAAAAAAAGAAAAAAGGCTTACCCAGCAATAATTTAACATAAAATATCTGATGATATTTCTATTTTATCTTATGACATAAACATGTCCCATCTCATAATGACATGTCTGATAATATTTGTGTAATATAAAATAATCTAACTCTAATTGATGTGCTTCTTTAAATCATGTTCACCGAAATAATTTTGCCCAAAAAAGTGCTGAATTGGGATAGACAGAGACTCTTCATAGTCGTGTCACTTTGTAACAGTTTTGACATTAATGCTGCACTATCTTTGTGATAAGGATTAAATTTAAGAAACTTACTATTTTAAAGTTAAGCTGGAATGGTTTGTAATATTTATTGTATGTGTTAATTTTTTTCATAGTTGAATTTGCTAGCTTTTCTAATGTTTTATTATTCTATTATTTAATTAGTTTTACTATACTACAATGTCATGATAACCTTTTGCATGTGTATGTGGTGTAGGCGTCATTATTTGCGGCTAATGTTGAAAAATTGGATTATCATTGTCAGACTCAGGGCCCACAACAGAGAATCGGGTTTCGATTCCATCGAATCGGAAGATGAACATCCAATGCTTAAGTATTATTTTGGGTATAGTTCTTTTAGTCCATTTTTAGGCCGTTTGGTTCATTTTGGTGGATGTAATTTTTGCTTACAATTGTTAATTTTTCTTTGTTCCCATTAATGGTGTTTGGTTATGAACTCTTTCAAAACATAAGATCAAGAATTCTTACGCAAGCCTATTTTTTTGCTTCAATTTATATATGGATTTTACATCAATGCCTGATATTTCAAGAATATAGAACATTATTTATAGCAGTTGATGCCTAATCAAAAGACAAGAACAAACCTGATGAATTGGTTGATCATGGTCATTTGGATTGAAAAAGTGTGTTTCTCCAAAAGCTTTGCTCTATTATCCATAGAACAAAATTACTTTATGTGCTTCATTCTTCTCTGCATTTGTGTCGACCAATTATTGCTATTCAGTATAGCATCTTGTTGAACCTATTCTATTATGAAGAAAAGAAGGCTAAATGTTATATGCTTATGTACGTATTTCTATTTTGAGTTTCAAAAGGTTTTATGGCATGGCATTATTAATTGATTGTGTCAACTTATTTCCACTTTTTTAATGCTCAAAGTGTTAGCATTCGAAGCTCAATGAAACATGAAAAGAAAAATGTAACTATAACTTATTTGCAACATGTTCTCTCTTTGAATCAGTAATCTCGAATCATAGGTAGCTCATGTGAAAACTTAAACTTTCACAGCTCTGAGTTATCTATGGTACTATGGTTGTAGGAAATTGTTTGTACATTGATTCTCGAGTACAAAAGTCCCTCTAATTAAGTTTATATATACTTAGGTGAGCTCCTAAAAATGTCTTTTAACGTATGAATGAATGCACAAATTATCAATCATTTTTTTTTTCACAATTTTACATATAATACCTTCTGTCTTTATTATGATATTCAACAAGCTAATAAATTGTTGTTATGAATAAGTATAGAGAAAGTTGTCAATTAGTGGACTTTGACCTTGTGGGAGGAGCCATTTTTCCCTTTTCCTTTTCTCATAGTTGGCTTTTTTCCCATAGTCGGCTTTGGTTTGTTACGTGGTATCATACTTTAGAGGTGACAGAAATCTCAGAAAACATAAGTATTATAAAGCTTTCATTAACCTTTATCAGAAATGTCAAACCCTTGGTAACCAGTTACATTGCACAAAGGCAACAAAATTTATGCATTACGGAAAAAAAGTAGTACAATTGACGATAATAAAGTAGATTATGTGTTACCCAATATGAGAAAGTGGATTATATGTTACATAATGTATACATCTTAAGAAGAAAAAAATTCTAATGCGTAATGTTTTTTACAATTTCATTGTAATTCTTTGACATGAAATTTTGGTCCAGTGTCTTCATTGTTCTACCTGCATTGTACGACGTGAACAATTTTTATAATAAAATAAAGTAAAATTATATCAATAACTTATTTTTAATTAAATTAATAAAATTATTTTCTCCACGTGCAACGCACGTGCACTTTACTAGTATACTAAAAATCTATGTAAAGTATTTGATAAAGCTAACAAGTGTATTTTTCTTTTTCTTTTTTTTATCAACTAACAATTTTATTTCTACGTGTTCTACATTTGCTGATAAATGTATTATGCTAATCCATAGAATAACATGAAGTTTGACAGTGGTGAGACTGGGATCAAAAGCGAATGTCTCTACTGCTTTCGATTTTCATTCATATATGCTTTGCATATATATAAGAACCAGTTGCAGCAATATGCTCAAAAATAAAAATAAAAACTGCTTCCCAATGATTTTAATGGAAAATCATATGAAACTTATAATTTTACGAATAAAATTCTCTATAAATTTGAAATGACTTCACAATTCCTCTACAAGAATCTGCTCCGAAAAAGGGTCCTCTCCTCTCTACCCATCATATGATATCTACAGTAAGCTCGGGTTTGTCACACAAGCCTTTAGTTGTGTATGCGGTGGAGATTAGAAATGATACTTTTCGAGGGGCTCAAGCCAAAACCAAGAAACAATACAACAGTTAAATAAGGCTTGTCGATGACATCCACAACGTCTGCAACAAATTAGTTACCCGTACGAGTGAGAAGAATTAGTTCCAGGAACTTCGAATAAAAAGAAGGGATAATTACAAAATAACACCTGAGGTTCGGGCTAATTACAAAAATAAACAAAGGTTTTGGAAATTACAAAAACTCCCTTTAAGTGATCCGTCTTATATTTTCTCCTTTCATATGCAAAAAATGTTTTCAAACACTCCCCTTACATTTATCAACATATTACAGTTACCCCTTAAATTTAAGATATCAAGGGTGTTTTTGTAATTTTCAAAAATCTCTTGGTTTTTTTTTTGTAATTAGCCTAAACCTTAGGGGGCTTTTTGTAATTATCTCAAAAAAGAACACACAACACAACCAAACAGAGAGCATAGCAGATCGATCAACTCTCGATTTAGAGAAAGACATACTTGAATCAGTCTTCATCCATTTTGTCAAACATCTTTACTACTATAATAAAAAAAATAGGACTATCATAAAACATCTTTACTACTATAATAAATAAAAAATAGGACTATCATAAAACAAGAGAGACGAGAAAAAGAAAACCGGAATGTAGATTTTCAACCGCAAACTCGGAAGCTATACCACAATTCACCGTCTTACATTTTCAGGTCCCTTTCCCTTGCTGAATTTGCTGAAGAAGAGCAGCCGCCAGCTGGAGGGTCGCCTGCAAACGTTTCTGTGGATCAGCCTCGGCATCGTCCTGCCCAGCAATTTGCAACTGCTGGTTCACCTGAGCCGCACCCTGAGACGAACTTAAGCTTGGGGACTGCTGCTGTTGTTGCAACTGTTGCACTTGACCATACTGCGATTGTGGGAATTCAGACGGCACCTGGTCATTGGGTAATCCGTAATTTTGCGACATTCTAAAAGGGAACCCTGATTGATTAACATTTCCCGATGGTTTATATTCTCCACTACTCGATGCACCACCCAATTGCCCTTGTTGCCCCAGAAGAGATGACGCCAGCTGAGCTAGTTGTTCTGCTGGGAGACCTAACGAAGAAATAGGCGGGTTCTCTGGAACCGGCAATTTGTTATTTCCACTTGAAGGGAAAGTTGAGAAATTTTCAGGTGTATAACTGCTATGAGCTGCTTCTTGCATTGGTCTAGGCATTGTAGAGTAAGGGTGGCCCATTGAACCAACGGACATGTTAGGTGCCTGTGATGTGATATTTCTATTAATCGAATTCGGGTTCTGCATATTGTGGTGGGACCAGTTTGGTCCTGACTGCATATTGACTGCCATTGTTGTGGGCACAGCACCTGAAGACAAGTTTCCAGGAATAGGTGCTACATTTATTCCAGGTTTCTCATAATTGGTGAAAGGTAGAGTAGGTAAATAAGGCCCAGAAGGTGAGATTGGGTTTTGGTACACTAAATCACCCTGGAACGATGTAAATGAACTCTCTCTGTTTTCATTTTGAGGAATGGGTCCCCATAGCCTGAACCAGGTGGGTCTAACCTTAAGACAACACCGGAGATGCTAAGTTTCCCGGGTACTTTTAAAACTTTTTCGGAGAATTCTGATGGAGGGACAAGAAATAAGGTAGTCCTTTCGTCCAATTTCACGACTGCTGCCCTCTGTTTCTCCCCGAGATAATTCATGAATTCATTGTAATATGAAATGTCGGGATCGCTTGCAGGGGCAAAAAAGATAACCCAAGCACTGGCCGCTTGGTAGTAATGCTTTGCAAGCATGTCTAAACTAGTCCTTGCAGTGCAGTCCAAGTATTCAGGTCTGCAGCATTGAAAATCATTTCATGAGTTATTTGGTAGCATAATTATGGAGATAAGGGTAATAAATAAAATGCGATATAAAAGTTCACAGAACTAAACCTACAAGACCCCATGCATTTCATTTGCATAAACTTTTCCTGCATTAGCGGTGTTCGTCTAGATTTTCATTAGATTTTTAAAGTAACTTTACCAAAAAGAGGAATTTGAGAGGGGGGGGAGAAGAAAACATCACAGTAGAAATGATCCAATATATTTATCTTTTCTAGCACTGTGCAGTCCTCTCCAAGAAAACCCCGATAAGGATGTAGGCCGTCATAAACTAAGATAGCTCAACAAACACCGGAAAGAAAAAGAGGGGAAAAGGGGAAAAAGTTACAGCGGCATTTATGTTGTCATAAAACCTTGAACTTCTGAGAAACTGAAAAACACAGGATTCTGATCACAGTGCTACTTACAAGACCATGTCAGGTGGTTTTCCGACAGGAAAGCAGCGAGCACGACATACAGAACTCCCTCCTTTAGCTATCACACCCTCCCATTTCCACACTTCTTTTGAAGACGATTCCCGTAAATCAGGGTTCAATCTTCTGCGGTCCAGAGGAGGCAATGGAATCGAACCAACCTGAAAATCATCGTGTGGCGTGTTCCAGTGGTCACCTCTCTCTCCAAACAGTTGGGTTGTGTTAATTAAATGCTGGGGAACTGGTCTATACCCCGAATGTCTAGATTCGTAGTTCCTATCAAGAGGACTATCGTGAGGGATGATATGTTTTGCTTTCTCCAAATCAGACAATGGATATTCTGGCAGCTCATTCTCGGGGGGAAACGCATTGGTCTTCAGTTTTTTCGTCCCGCGCAAGAGCGAGACATCTTCGGGCAAATCCCATGGGTCATCGTATATTGGACCTTGTCGAGGAAAATACGGTGGGGAAAAGTCACGAATACGAGCACTAATGTTCCTTTTAGGACTATTTTGATGCTCATAGATGTTTCCAGGCCATATATTAGTATTCCTAGCTAAACGCATCAAATTAGGGTCACCAGAATCCAGATTTGAAATAAAAGGCGGAGATCTAGTGTTCGATCGGATCGAAAGTGTTCGAAAGATTCACCACGACCATACGATCCAACGCGTGGAGATGGTGGAGCGTTTATTGAACTCCTCTCACTATTGGATGGGCCCAACTCGTTCTTCGCGAAACAAATATGTACACGAGGGTTTCCAAATAATTTCCCATGCAGGGCTTCTTTAGCCCTGCAGGCTGCCATAACACTTCTATAACGAACAAAGGCGTAAGTACGACCAGGAAATGCGGTTATCTTCTCGATTTCTCCGAATGGTGAAAAGGCCTTCCTCAAAATGAATTCATCTACTTTCAACTGGGCAGGAAATCCAACCCATAAGACGTCACTGGGCTCTGCATCTTTGTCGTTCATCTTGGATTTGTTCACATGTGATATCTCGGGACTAGAGCGACGTCCTCTGGAGTCCCTCTGGGAAAATGGTGACCCTCTTGACTTGGGATATGGTTCGTCCCGCCGTTGGGAGTAGTCTGCATCACGTGGGGGTATTGATGATTTTTCCTGCAAAATAGAACTGCATTAAGATTTTAACTGCTGAACGTGACATATTAGCTTGAGATCAGATGGCAATGTTTCGTTTACAAACGACAACAATGCTTCTTCCACAAATCTACACATTTATAAGTTGGTTAAGATGTGGCTCTTTGTCTATGACACAGACACACACAAACTCAAGACACATACAATGGTTGTCAGGTAATCAATATCAGAGTTTAATGGTCTAAAATTTTAAGTTAGCAAAGATACATTACATGCAACCATTGGCAGAAACACCCTTTACAAAGCACTAAAGGACAAATGCAATTTTTTACAATCTTTATCAGCAATGCTCCAGAGTTGCAGATTATGTTCTAACCGAGAAATCTGACTTGAGTTTCAAAAACTTGCAATAAATTTGTAATAGCTCAACTCCTTGAATTGCCGAAGCGGAAAAGAAGGCAATAATGTAAAACATTATGAAACACAAACCGACAGGGAAAATACTCTTCACGTGCTCGAAAAGATGGAACATTTGCATACTTTCACTCTAATACCAATTTAAGCCTCCCCCAATAGGTTCCAAAATGAGCATCACCAACCCAAGAATAGCTGATCATTAGAATGGCCACAGCATGTCATGATACAATAGCTAAAACAACGGTCAATTCCCTCAAAGAGCAACTGGGGATATTCTAAATTTGTAGAGAATTATCATACCACCAACAGAAACATTGACCTAAAGTTGATGGTTTTCTATATTGTTTCTGCTCACAACAGAATAAAAACGGAGACACATATTGCACAAATGTGAACAGTAAACAATTTCTTCTTACATAAACAACATATGCAGGAGTGTCAGAAAATACACAGAAAGGAACTCCAAACCTCCTACACTTACTATTTGTTGTACAAGGAACAATACAAAACTCATTGTAAGTCACCAAGGGATGTACTCACTCCCCTGTACATAAGATGCATGAATATAGATGTGGTCAGAAAACAGAGGCTAATCCTCCAAATTTCTCTTCTTTAAACCACCACAACAAAAGTTCTCACAGAGGAACTTAAAACCATTAAAGCATCTCTTACTAGGACTCCAGATAACATGTTAAAAGCACCATGCCAGACACCTTCTTTAGGCCAAGGTGCATACCTTGGCTGAGCCGTTATCTAAGGTGCCACTGAAACAAAACTTAGGGTCCCTCTTTTCTAAAACTAAAAAAATGCAACTCAAGAGAAAACAGAACTTTTTAAACATAACAGCTCATCTGCCTCCTCCCACTCCACCAGTCATTTTCTCTACTATTTTTCTCTTTTCTTTTTCTCTTCTGTTTCTTGCCTCGCCTCTCCCTCTTCTTGTTTTCTTTTTTTTCTTTAATTTTCTCGTTTCCTTTTTTGTTTCACGTGCAATTATTTGTTTCTGATATATTTCGATAAGGAGCGTAACTCGTCCTGGGTTTTTCTCCTCTAACAAGTATGCTGTACAGAGTGCACTATGATGAAACAGAGACTATAAAGGCAGAAACTACACCAGTAAATCTTCTCAGTGCTCATGGGAAAGTGAAACAAAATAGTTATACACCCTATTGATTCTTGGTCTTGTCAATATATTTGTACAATAGCCAATTGCTCCAAAATCTTTGAGCACATGTTGACAAAAAATCACCTTAGGCCTTATAGTTCATTGAAATTATTCACCTGAAACTGATGCTGGATAATTCTTACAAACTCCCCCACTTTACCGCATTTCCGTCTTCTCCAACTGTCCTTAGCCCACCAACAAGACAATCTCAGCAAGAGATTCATACCAAGGGGGAAATTCCTATACCACCTCTAAGGATCTCGGGTTTAGCATCAATAAGGATTTGCCAACATACTTGTGCTATAGCAACTACCAAAATTCTAAACCCACGTTGACAACCCAAGATCTTGTAGACCATAAAACGATTTTCCACAATTAATATAGAATGTTAAACCTAATGCCTCCCATGCTTCATCACATGATAGTATAAGCAAACCAAATGTATTAGGTGTCCCAGTTTCCCTCTCAACTACATATCACCAAAAGCAACACACAATGAAAGTACTCCAAACTATATTTTCAATTTTGACTGCCTGAAAAGGCAACTTGCCCACTCTAACTATGACAAGTGGAAGCACTTTTATGGTATTTACCATCACTTTTTTTTTCCTCTTTGTTTCTTTGGTTGTAGAATCCTAAATAGAGCAGAAATATACTCCACAAGATTAGCTTTCAAAACTTCAACTTCTAGACTCAACACTGAAGCACTACTACCAGTCCAATGAAGCAAAACATAAAATGCAACTTTTCGGTGATAGACAAGTTTCACTCTAAAGTTGCATCCGCAATGAAAACGAGCTATTCCTGACCTTCGTTAAATAAGAGAGTAGTAACTCAGCTAAAAATTAAGTTCTCTTCTTCATTGTCGCATTTGCACTGAAAATGTAGCTACTCATGTCCATTTGTAACTAAGACATAAATAGCTCATCCCAAAACATCAGTTCCTTCTCTTTCTTTTCTTCTTATTCTTTTCCATCTTGTTTCCTACTCAAGATTATTTCTATGGACTGACCTAAGCTTATGCAGAAACTGGCCTCACAGAAGTTTGCAGCCCCCACTCGCATTAGATAAGCACATCATAGGTACCATTACTTTGCGATATATTTAAATAAGATGTAAACATAGATTGTCTAAGAAATACTAAATTAAGTCCAGAAATAATTTAGTTATTTCACTGAGCTCTTTCCAGAGCAAAGCATATTTCCATGAATGGCTTACTATCAACACTATATTTAAGTGTGAAAACCAAATTCACATTATGTCAGCACTCCGGTCTATAATGACCATCACTCAGAAGAATGTGCAATCTCTGCAAGATAAATAACATAGCCGCTGCAAGTCAAACAATGCAACATATCTTGGCATGGCGAGTACGCTATTTAACATGTGAAAGAAAGATAGGTAAAGACCAAGAACACAAATTACAGGGCAGACAACTAGTGGTCCAGTGGTCCTTGAAAGGAATAAGAACTAAATTAGCTTCTCTATCCACTAAGATCCATTGATTATAATAAATTGAGAAATTTTGGAAATTGGCAATTATCGTTATTGTTCTGCTGAAACAATTATCAAAGATCCTCATGAGGATTAAACAACAGAACAAATATTTCTGCTGAAGTTCAGACGACATACAATTCGAAAACTATAAAATGAGGACAGTTTTGATCAAACAATGCAGCAAACCAGACTTTTCAGTGGCATTTCAACAATCAGACTCAACTAAAAGCCAATGATAGCAACATTACAAAAAAAAAAATTAAATCACCATCAAGTAATCTCACTGCCAAAAAACAATCAATGATTAACTACTTTTGTATCGGTCAAGACAGCATAACTCCTCGAGCCTGAAGCAGAAAAGAAACTGAATCTTTATGCCATTGTAGAAAGATTACGGAGATCAATCAGAAGTAACACATGTGCTTTTGGCACACAAACAACATGGAATAATCGGTGAAGAATAAATGAACAGACACTGGCTTTAGGGAAGACTTTTTTTATAAGAAACAATAGTCTTTATGATAGACTTGAAGATATTGAAGGTAACTGGTAAGTGGTAATAATACTTCGCCAGGCACAAAAGACTATTGCACTTTGTTGAGTGGAATGGTTTCACTAGGAACAGTCATTCAACTTCCTGTTTAGACTCTGCTATTTCTAAATTTATTGATTTGAAATAAGCTGGTTTAACATGGACAACTTAAATTCAGAAGAAAACTACAAGTTTCTGAAATTCAAGCAACACTCCACAGCCAATGCATAGCAAGAGAAAATGCAATATTTCACAGGTAAAAGAAATTGCTGGGTCAAGTTGATTCAAATGTATAGTCAACATTAATATTTTGGGTTGAAGAATCAGACACAATATGACGTGCATCATTTCAATCTTGATGATCCCTTGATTATAAACAAAGAAATTGGTTTCCAATGTTCTCAAAAGAATTTTAAATCCGAAGGTATTGAGAAGGAGTGTCTTCCAAGTATAGATGTGCTACCTGCTCATTTCTGCCTGAATATAAAGATAACAATCTTTTATCTGCTTGCATCAAGATTTTACTAATTGAATTGAATGGTGATGCAGCAATTATATGAACCAAAAGATCAAAACCTATGGAGTAACCTAACTTCATCAATTCTTCTATTTTTGAAGGTTGATGTCATGCAAAGATTTTTTAAAGAATGCTTGATCAATAATTGTTAAGGATGAACCAAAACTAAAAAATAAAAATTCAGAAATATCAGATTCCGCAATTTGAAACATGAGGAAAAAGGGAACAATTAAGAGAAAATGAAAAAATTATTCATATAAAAAGCACACAGGTCTTTGCTATTTTTGTACTACTTTTTCTCCAATATACAAGAAAGACCACTTCGGGGCTATCAAATCTCAGAGGAAGTATGGATTCTAAGTAGTTTCTCGCAATCACATACAGGTTCCTAATTTGGTGAAGTATGCACAGTTTCAAAATCAGTATCACAAGATTAACATCCATAGGTGAACAAATCAGTGCATTTTATTGCATAATGTGGCACACAAAAGATAGTGCATCTAGACAACAAACATGGATGCATCCACCAACCATAAACTAGAGCCTAAGTTCCAACATGAACACACCTAGACTCGTATCCACAATGAACCATACACTTCAAAATGTAAAATCAAGCTCCAATACTCCATCGACCAGGAAAAACATATTTTTCCAGTTCTCTTCAGACATCTCTCAATAACTTGAAGCTTTAGGTAGATGGTGAGATATATTTTATTGTGAGCAAACTACTTCTTGATGCCACGAGAGATGAAAACTTGCATGCAGCATTCCACTATTTCTTCGACATCTAAGAAAATCGCACTACGACACTGAAGAATTTCCTTCTGATAAGAAGCACAGTTTTGAACATTGATAACTCTGATAACTAAATTATTTGGCTTTTATGCTGGCTAGTTGGATGGTCATGTTCCATGATGTACATGTTGATTTTACAATATCAATCATGTAATGGAACATGACTAGAGCAACTATCTCAACTCATCGTCGTTTCATCGTATTTTGCACGCAAGTGGAAAAACCTATGATGATGATGGTTTTGGAATTTCATCTCATTTCTCCTTCGAATGAAGGTTGCGTCAGGAAGGGCATCCGGCGTAAATCTTTGCCACTTTGCTTTTGTGGGAATTTGTAGTGTTAACTAATTTTAGACAATTAATTGGCACTATAAACTTCATACCACCGAACCCCCCATACTTGGGATAAGGTGCATTTGATGATGATGATGATTATCTTTGGCTAGTTGGAAGAAGTCACAAGAAAAGTTTTGCAATGACACTTTCATAGAAATAAATGAGTTCAAAAGCATGAATCACACACATGAGCTAAAGAAAAATTTAATTATAAACTGTAATTGACATTCTCATTCGTTCACTTTCTATTTACACGTGTTTATTTGCTAAAATTATCAACTGATTCCATTTCTATCTTTTTTCTTGGCCCGGGGACATGAGTTGGGAAAGGGTATGTGTTATTTGAGGACGAGTAGGTTGCAGAAAGTACTGCGTTCCTCTACCATACCAGTTATTTTTGAAGTCTTGTTGGATATTGCACATCCAATACCAATGTTCTGTATCAAGTTGAGACCATTCTGGTCAAGTATGCTGTTGATTTTCGTTTGGGGTGGTGGTTGGGTTGGGGGGGGGTCGGTGCGGCGGAAAATATCTTGCTGCTTTTGTTAAGAGTTTACCAGACAGCCAAACTAAATCCATTATTTTCACCTACTGGAGACGTGATCTTATTATTCTGCTGAACTTCATACTGCCTGACTGACAAGCAATGAAAAGATATACGCCTCTCACATATATGCAAAGAAAATTTGGTCAAGTGATAGAAAACATATAACTGTAATTGCATGTGCTCGGCATCTCATGGCAATGAAACTGCAGTTTGCGTTTAGAACCAAATATATGGACTTGTTTATGGCTTGCAAGGTTTGGTTATCAAATAAAACGAAGTAACAGAATGGAAAATTCAGCTCGATAAATTCTCTGCAGTTGTGACTCATGAGGTCGAAAATCTCATATTGCGGTTGTGCTGAATACAGTAATTGTCGTGCATGATGTAAAAAGCAAAGAAGAAGCCAATAAAGGTAGTGCTAATAAGATTTAGCATTTCATTCCAACACTTCCATGGTGTGCTCATTTTTAAAAATTAGTCTCTCCACCATAGTTATTAAAGCCTCGCTTAGGCCACGACTAGGCCACGGGCCATGGTTTATCGCCTCACTGCGTCCTAGGCGCCACCTTTCTGAAAGGAGACTGCTAATTGTGATGTTGTCTTGTTGACATTATTGACTATTTGACTTGTGTTTTTGTTATGATTGATATTGGTGTTTGAGATAGTTTATCATTGTTCGGTATGATTTATTATTTTTATAGTTGCTTTTTAGAAGAATATAAATATATTATAACATGTTTATTAGTTGTTTTCGGCCTGCCATTGCATTTTGTCGCCTAAGCCGCCGGCGCTAGGCCATGACTTGTTGCCTTGTCGTCGCCTATCGCATTAATAACTATGCTCTCCACTAATGTGTAAGATGTTACTCATATAGTTTTTGGATAACTCATCAAAAAGCAGTTGGTCAATTTTCTGATCTCTTGAAAAACCATCAGCTGCATTATGCATTCTTCTGGTTGAGGTAAAAGAAACCATAAATAAACTCATTTTTCATTATTTCCAAATTGACTCAACCTTTGATAGCCTACTTAGATGCCTCTTGGAAACCTGTCTTGAGATATACACTTATAGAGGGCCTTGCTGCAAAATGCCAACCTTATTGGTTCCTAAATTTCCAGGAAGTACATAAAAAAAGTCTAAAAATTCTGATTGCATTGACTTTTGGATGCATGTGTCAAGTAATAAATACATTATCTTGCAATAATAGATTTGACTTTCAAATATGCAACCTTTATTTTTTCTTGATGTAATGTCTTTCATCTTATGCAGGATTTACTTCATTATAAACTTCAGACTATTTAGGCAAGCAATATCAACGTCACAAGGTTTAGGTGTAGCTCAATTCACATAACTTTACGTGGGAGGGAAGAAGGGAAGCAATTTTTAAGTATGAAGCAACTAATCCAAACTTGGGTTTATTGCCCATGCATGTGATCACGTACAAATGTCATTTATGAGGGCAAAAATATCATCCTATAATTCAAGTTGAAAGCAGTAACCTTTAGAAAATCCTCCATCAAGCTAGTCGTCGTTGTCTATTTTGGGGTGACATTCATCAAAAGAAAATTCTTGTAGAAAACAATTCACTAAGAAAGTCTCTTTTATCTTCTTCTAACGTTTCGCAAAATAATCAATGTGGAAAAATTGTAAGAAGGTCGCTCTTAATGTAGATCATTTTAAGGTGGTCTATCCTAATTCATACTTATTGCTATCTTGAAAGAAAATCCAGCCATTCTGACTTCGAGCTGTTAGGTATGAATTTGCTTTGGTCTTATGGATTATGGAATTGGTCTTTCCTTCAACGTAATGAATATTTTCCACGCAGTGTTTCCCCTTCAGGAAAATGGCTCCTTCTCTCTATTTGGTAGAATGCAGAGTGGCATTCAACATTTATATGTTTGAGGGTAAAATGGGGGTCCTTCTCTGCAACTTTTCCAGGTACTAAACATATTTTTCCTTACTATTGCATCAGTCTTGCACATTCGTAACAGGTAGCAGTGAGGGATGAGTTTTTCAGCCTTTCTGATAATTTGTACGTTATCCAGATTTTCGTAGCATGATCCTTAATTCATAAAAGGGCGCTGTGGCTTTAGCACCTTACAGTAAGAGGCAAGTGTAAGTGTGTAACCCGTGATTATTGACTGGAATACAGATGGAGAAACCAAATGGGAGCATTTTTTTCATTAAAGAGTGAGACTATACGTGTATAACTTTTCTAATTTTTTTCCTTTAAAATGTTCAGACCAAAGAATAAAACTATCCACCTGATTCTTTGGAACGTTAATTGATATGTGAAGGAAGAGATAGATTTGATGTGGCGATGGTGCTTCTGATATTCTATATCATCATGGACTAACTTGAATGGCTATAGGTTCCATAGAACTCGAAAAAAATGTATACATATACAATAAAGGGCATCTACACAATACCATAAGAATGTTAACCAAAGATCAACAAAACTAACCGCCTTGGCAAACTCAATCCTAATTGGATTGCCTTCAATAACAAAACCTTGAAGCTCTTTTACTGCAGCAAAAGCCTCTTCTTCATTTCTAAAATTAATAAAAGCATAGCTTCGTCCTGGTTGAAATGCAACATTCTCAAGATCTCCAAACTGTAAAAAGTAATGGGCTAAAGCACTCTCAGTTAAGTTGTGAGAGAGATTTCCAACCCAGAGGTGCCTTGATGGGGGATTGTTTCCCCGGCCATGGTGGGATTTCTCTTCTGATCTTGAAGGGTAATCCCTACGAGGTCTGCCTCTTCCTTCTCTAATGCTCTGTACAAGGACACCCACAGTGTTACAGACACTCACATAAACATGTCCAAACCATCTTAATCGTGCAAATTTGGAATTTCTAGTTGGCAAATTATGTTTAACATGAGAATATGCAAAGTGGAGACATAATTAGCAAAAGACCACCAGGATACAAACTAATTTCAAATTAAGGTAAGGGATGCATTTATGGTGTATTAATATGTAATAGAGATGATCTCATTTAAAATACTCCATTAGCTAAAAACATAACATAAAAGACGCATCATACAAAGCAGAGGGTAAGGACGACTGAAATTTTTAAAGACACTGATAAATCTGCATGACAGTGATGATGTGCATACTTAGCCCCCAAAACAATACCTCTTGCCTAATATTTAGATATGATAAAACTAAAAGCTCACAATCCAGGATTTTATGCCTACATAATAGTAAAACAAACATCAAACTAGAAAGTAACTTACCACTACAAAAAGCAAAAACGCAGACAATAAATAAATTCTAACACTGTGTACGGATAAATAGTGGAATCACTAATGGATAAGTTTTAACACAAAAAGAAACAGAGGAGAAGAGGAATGCTTCAGCAGGCATCAGGCAGTAGAAGACTCCAATTTAACCAAACCCAGATAATCAAGTAACAAAAAGCACTATAATCAAATCAATTCCAACGAATCGATATTTATTTAACAATATTTCAGATTAACCGAAATTAACAGCAAAAAAAAACTCAATAGAAATGTGTAAAGTAAAGAACTGACCATTTCTTTCTGAACTATAAAAATTCACTTCGAGAAGGGTCCGAAAGGCAATCAGAAACGTCGGCAGACGCTTGTCCTCCAATTATTACTGTCTATCAAGACATGTAACATGTATATTTCAATGTTCAAATAATCCTGAGGAAAGTGAAATCTCAATTAGGGCTGGACTGGAGAGATAAAGAGGGGAGGGAGAGAAGGAGAGAGAGGTTAGGGTTTGGGAGAATTGGGTTTTAGGCAAAAGAATTCAATGTACAGCGACAATAGTGTGACGAAATATCCGAAGATGGCGTGGGTCATGAGCTCGTAACCTGTGTGGTGCCACGTAGCAGATTGACGGATGAGCCCTTGCTAAATTACCAAATACTACTACCATTCTTAGGGCTGCAAATGAATCACGTCGTTCGCGAGCTATTCGGGGCTCGACTCGTTTGAATCCATTTAATGAGCCTTCTTAAGATAAATAAACTTAGAGATATTCAGTTCGTTAGCAAGTGATCAAGCTCGTTAGTAAGCTTATGAGCAGACTCGTTAGTAAGCTCGTATAAACTAAATTTATAGTTTAATTTTAATTTTAAATTTTATACGTTTACATATGATAAATATAAAAATATTTAAATAAACTTATTTGTTTGAAAAAATCAAAGATTTTAATAGATATACTACGCGTTACATATATCCAATTTTATTTTTGTAATAAATTAAGAAATAATTTAATTTTTAACTGATATTTACTAAACTCGTTTAGGCTCGATTAACTCGAAAAGTTCGTGAGCCATCAATATATTCAATAAATTCAGGCTCGAGTTCGACTCGATAATAAACGAGTCAAACTCAAACTCTCAAAAGCTCGGCTCATATCGGTTCAATTGCAACCCTAATCTTTCTAATTTGAACATCTATTAATTGGTACACAATTTTTAAATGAGAATTATGATTTGGGCTTTTCCTCTTTCATAATTTCAAATGAGAGGCCTGAGAACGATCCCACATTCTCTTGGAGAGGCGATGCGGGCTGAAGAAGTCCACATGTCTTAAGAAACTCTTCAAGCTCCACTTGAATAGGCCACCCAGAATGTCCTATGACAACATGCTGCAACATCAGCTTAAGGAAGACCCCGTAGAGCTCTCTTGTTGTGGATGACCCTAATTTGACTGAAATGGACAAAAGAAACGAAGGATTTGGGAGACCAGCCGAAAGAGAAGTGGACATTAAAGTCTAGCAAGGACACTCACATGTTCACCCATACATTCTAGTTGATGAGTCGAGAGTCATCCATACGAGTCAAGCTAACTCTAGAATAAACAACTCCTTACAATTTCTTCAACTAAAGGAGCACCACAAGAGAATAAGACACATATGTCTCTGGAAGTAATACCATTACCCTTGCTGGAGCTCATGCATGATATACATGTCCTCGGATTGATGCACCTTACTAAAGGAGAAGGTGAAGCTAGTCGAATGGAGCTCAAGATAGCCCGACCAGTTACCTCACTACTTCAAAGAGGACCAACAATGACCTTATTAATTATTACAAATATTATTACAAAGAAAAATACATTAAAATTTTAAACAACTAAAACTAAATTAAAATTTAATTAAATATATAGTCACAAATGGAAAATAAAAATTTGAAGTATAAGAAAATTGGGGGCAAAATGGAAATATTGTATCTCGTCAAATTTAGTGCAAATAAATATTGTTGCACCAAATTTGTAATGCTATTGATTACATCAAATTTAGTGTAACTAAATAGTGTTACACCAAATTTATAACACTATTGATTACACCAAAATTAGTGCAATATTTGAAGTTCCATTGGATTGTAATAGGATTTGGTACTCTAGACCACTAGAGATGCTCTAAGGGTCTGATGATGTATAAAAATCCAGAGACTAATCTTAGGACTTACAACGCCAAAGTGGAGATCTAAAGTAGATCAAAGAGTTGAATGATTTGGAGTCAAAGATCTGAGGTTTGGACGTTGCGTGAACTACAAAAAAAGAACCCCCGCGGTCGTCCCCCGGGTAGATACTCTGATGCTTAAGATTTGCTCGTAAAGAGATTGTGAATAGAGTCTTTCGTATCCTTCTTACCTAGAGCCAAGGTCCTCTTTTATAGATCTTGGTCACCCACCTAGCCAATGACTCCTCCCGAGGTTAGACTCCTTAGCAATTTTCGCAAGGTCGGACTCCTTAGTCAGTTAAGATAAGTCTTATCACCATATAATTATCATCTTAGTGGTACACGTGTCACGTCCTCATAGTACCACATGTCAATGTCAAAATTATCCTCATCACTTATCCTCCACTTCTTGTGCGCGTAAGTTATGGCGCGTACAAGAAGTATTTTGAGATGCATGTCTGAATGAATTATTATTCTTGGGCGATATTTCATATTGCGATATGGAGTTTTTGTCATCTAGCCATTTTTTTTTCAATTTATTTAGTCCATGGTATGCTATACTTTTCCATATCATCTCAATTTTTGTAGTCAATGCTTTAATCATTAGTATTAAATACTCTCTATATATATAGTCCTTGGCAAGTGCTTGGTAGAATATTTCACCTTCATTTTGTTAGCTTAATTTTAGCAAGCTAAAATCCTTGTCATGTAGACCTTGACCTTAGCAAAGTTATTAAATCTTTGAGTCAATCAAGTCTTCAGGAGACCTATGGCAAATATCATGAATTAGTTAAGTCACTGGTAGACCTTGACCAAGTCCGTAGGAAATGAGCTTGCCATAACTCAATATTGGGAGACTCTGGCAAAGTATTTGGCCATTTAACTTAGCCATAATTTGACTATGCGAGACCCTAGAAATAATCTCAGGACTTTAGCAAAGTCTTTGGCTAATAATCTTGAGTGGTAACTTGAACTTGAGAGACCTTGGCAATAGTCATAAAACTTTAGCAAAGTCCTTGGCTAATAAAGTTGAAGTAACTTGAACTCGGGAGACCTTGGAAATAGTCCTAGGACCTTGGCAAAGTCTTTGGCTAATAAATTTAAGAAGTAACTTGAACTTGGGAAACATTGACAATAGTCCTAGGACCTTGGCAGAGTCTTTGACCAATACTTAGGAGACCTTGGCAATAGTCCTCGGCCCACGACGTTCGTTGTGTCTTAGATCAACACATGGAACCAAGAGGATTAATGAGCTCATCCTGAGCCGGAGAGTGAGAGCGATCATAGGTTTCAGCCGAGATAGAGGTGGACAAAGGGCGGTGAAGTGAATCATTTGACTAAGAGCCTTCCGTTGCTGGAGTTAAAAATAGATGAAATATATTAGAATGTTGGCGAGGCCAACCAGAGAGCTGGTGAAGCGGTAAATCCAAGGAGGCCATGGACGACACACTCTTAGATCATTGGTAGATGGATATGATGTTTGCAAGCATATGGTTCTCATGATCGATCCGTCATTTGATGTTATCCGCCTCCAAGATACTGTTTGTGATGTTCTAGTTGATGCATGATGACTAGTTTGTATCATGTCATCCGATGCTTAGTGTTTTGGCTGTTGTTATGAGACTTCTGATACTCTTTTCATGTTGTACTAATGTGCTTATGAATTATGTCTGAACTTTCCACCAAGAGTTAACCATTATGTGGTCCTTGAATGTTTCCAGGGTTGAACGAGTTGGCATAATTTGCTATCCATTGTTTGGAATTAAGTTTGGGGGAGTCCTTGGCCTCGTGGGTTCATGTCATCCCCTTTCTTGGCCAGTAAAGGCCTCAATTATTCCATCTTAGGAGATCAATCCAATAGACAAATAGTTGGATATGGATGATCTCCAGAACATTTCCCAAGGAGTCTTTTTGGTGGTTGCTAGTTGGTTGATTAGTCGAGGCGTCACCAGTTCTCCTTAGGGCATAAGCAAGGTTAGGACTTTGTTTCCAATGATTGATTCTCGGAATTAATATCAAACTTGGGATTGTTCATTCATTTTCATAGCGACAGTGGTCTTCCACTGCAATTGTCAGCAATAGTGGCAATGGTTATCCAGTGCAATCCTATACTGCCTTGTTGGTTCCAATAATCACTCTAATCTACTGATAATATCTCCTCAGATGCTCAACATTCCAAGATCTAGGTATATGCTTGCCACTGAGATCTTCCAACTTATAGGTGCCCTCCTGAAATAACAACTTTGATTCCAGTTGCGGGTGCCTTGGACTTATGCCCCTTGGGTATGGCATATTAGGGCTTTGCTCTTTTAGATTTCTATGATGAGGCGGAGGACTTTCTCTATTATCAAGTAAATTTCATTCTTTAAAGTTTCGCAGTCTTCTATTTCATAACTATGGTCACGATGGAAGCTGCGTACTTGTTGCGACTTCTCATATTGGCAGGGGTTCACATTTTTGTCGGCCACTTGACGTAATCCTTATGTTTGATATACATCAATAATTTCATTCTTAGATATGTTTAAGGGAGTGTACCTCTTTAACCTCAGAGGGTTTGTTCGATCCTTCGAGGAGTTAGTAGTGACAAACAATCTATCCCAAACCTTCTTCTTTTTTTCTTGTTCATTATCGCCATTCTCGTCTTTCTTTCTCTTTTTGTTTAAGGACTCACGCTCTGCCTCTATCCAAACCTTGGATATTTTTTCGGCGTTGATATATTTTCTGCCCTTCAACAAAATGATATTTAGTGGGAGAAAAGAGGTTGGTGCTCAGCTTTTTGACTTCCTTCCACATTACTCCTTGTTTTTCATTCATTTCTTCTAGTTTCTGTTTAAGATTGTTCTCTTCAATGATCTCAGTGACAGCCTTTCCAAGGTCCTTTTTAGATCTGACTTCAGCTTCATTATTGAAAGACTTAGATCCTTGAGCATGGCTAATTTCTTTCTCTTTATTAAGCCTATTACCCAAGGACTCACTCCTCTTTGTTAATGAGTCCTCTCATTAACAATTTCAGTTCACGAAGATCTTCTTCCATCTTTTGTAGATATTGGGCGTCTATGGTCGGGACTCCTTGGTCGTCTGAAGGCTTATGTTCGCGCATAGGATCATCCTCACGTCTCGATACACGAGAGTTAGCATGACAACCCTCGGCATATTCCGTAGGCCGAGGTTCAACATGTATATTTCGACTATTCACGGTATTTTTCTTCCATGGTGGCATTATTGCTCAGATCTAGTCGTCGTTCCCACAGTTAGCGCCAACTGATGATGTATAAAAATCCAAAGACTAATCTGAGGACTTATAACGCTAAGGTGGAGATCCGAAGTCGATCAAAGAGTTCAATGATTTGGAGTCAAAGATTCGAGGTTGATCGGACATTGGCATGAAACGCAAAAGGGTAAACCCCGGGTCGTCCCGGGGCAGTAGATCTACGATGCTTAAGTCAGTGTTTGCTCGTAGAGAGATTGTGAGTATTTGAGTTTTTCGTATCCCCCTCACCTAGAGCCAAGATCCTCTTTTATAGACCTTGGTCACGCACCTAGCCAAGGACTCCTCCCGAGATTTAGACTCCTTAGCAATTTTCCGAAGGTCGGTACTCTTTAGTCACTTAAGATAAATTTTATTAACAAACAATTATCATCTTCGTGGTACACGTGTCATGTCCTCATACTACCACGTATCAATGTTAAAATTATCCTCATCAGGGTCAAACCCCCAGAAATCTTCGTATCATATTCACACTAGAAATTACCTTAATCATTATAGGTATGCATTTTCTTGCGTGCTTTAACTACACTCAAGTTCTTTGACTTGCATATACTAACTTTAACTTATCTATATGTTTCAAGTAGTAACAAGTTAGTACACATATTTTCCATTTCATTCCCACATCTGAGATCTTACCT